>JAZKJV010003933.1:0-466172 GCA_037367405.1 Ottelia alismoides | reverse complement strand
TCATCCCTCCTCTCTGTCCCAGCACTGCCCCCCACGGCAAAATCGGAGGCGTCCGTCATGATCTCGAATGGGAGAGACCAATCAGGCGGCTGGAGGACAGGAGCCTCAATAACATGCTGCTGGAGAGTCGCAAAGGACGAGAGACACTTGTCATCGACAAGGAACTCAGTGTCTTTCGTCAAGAGGTCAGTCAACGGTCGGGCGATCTTGCTGAAATCCTGAATAAATCTTCCTATAAAATCCAACGTGCCCCAGGAATGACCGTAGCTGCCTCCAAATTGGACGGCGGTGTGAGTTTTCTAATGACATCATCCTTGGCCGGATCAACCTCCATGCCCTGTTGGAGATGATGTGGCCAAGCACCGTCCCTTAAGTCACCATGAAGTGACTCTTCTCCCATGATAGAACCAAATGAAACTCGATACATCGCTGGAGTACCCGGTCTAGGCAGTCAAGACAAGAATCGAATCCGTCGCCGTAGACCGAGAAATCGTCCATGAAGACCTCCAAACACTCCCCTACCATGTCCGAAAAGATCGACAGCATGCACCTCTGAAAAGTCGCAGGGGCATTGCATAGCCCAAATGGCATGCGTCGAAAAGCATATGTGCCGAAGGGACAGGTAAAGGTGGTCTTCTCCTGATCCTCAGGAGCGATGGCCACTTGGTTGTAGCCCGAGTACCCATCCAGGAAGCAATAATGGCTCTTCCCTGCCAGTCTCTCAATGATCTGGTCAATAAAAGGCAGGGGGAAATGGTCCTTCTTGGTGGCTTGGTTGAGTCTCCTGTAGTCAACACAAACCCTCCAAGAGGTGGGTACTCGTTGTAGCGATCTCCTCTCCCGACTCACTGATCACAGTCGTGATGCCCGTCTTCTTGGGACCACATGCAAGGGGCTGACCCACTTGGAGTCGGAAATGGGATAAATAAAATCTGCACTCCACCATTTTGATATTTCCTTCATCACGACCTCTCTCAGGTTGGGGTTCAGTCGCCGCTGGAACTCACGCGACGGCTTCGCCCCCTCCTCAAGATAGATATGGTGGGAGCACACTGCTGGACTAATCCCATGGAGATCCGCTACGCTCCATCCGATCGCCTTGCAGTTCTTTTCAAGAACCCCCATCAGACGGGATTCTTGCTCTCCAGTCAACTCGGCGGAGATGATGACTGGGTACATCTCTGGATCGCCCGCAAGGAATCGATACTTCAGCGAAGTAGGGAGCGGCTTTCGCTCTGGAATGCTGGGTGCTGGCAAATCTGGCTGCGGAAGAAACTGAGTGAAAGCTGCTAAGTCTGCCAAATCTGCCTGGGAAAGTGAAAGCGTACTCTCGCAAACTGGATCGGGAGAAGGCTGCTCAACTGCACTGTCTCTGCTCGGCTCTGCACCTACCTCCTCCTCATCTATAGGCTCAGGTGAACTCAGGTCTGGCATCTGATCATAACAATCGGCCCAATCAGAATCTGAATCCGAGGGATCTGCATCAATCGTGGTGGCATCAGTACCCACCGTCACTGAACATCGTGTCGCGATCAAGGACCGGCTCTGCTGCCTCTATGGTATCCTGAACCAGGGCTGTGCTCTCCAAACTCTCCTCTGCTATCATCTCGGCATCAGATGTATCTGAATATGAGAGGATGGTCTGTGCTACAGGATCTGCCCAAGCTGCCTCATCGTCTGTGATCACAAAATCACAGTCCTGGTGGATGTCTGGCTCTGTGTCTGTCAGCTGCCCTGAATCGGTACTCGCATCTGAGCGGGCTCTATCTCTAGCTCTGTAGTCCTCGACCGTATCTATTTGTATACTCTCGCCCTCGACGCGAAAGTACACCTTCCCGCCTATCATGATCAGTCACCGCCTTGGCTGTGGCCAAGAACGGACGACCAAGGATGATGGGGGTATCGACCACTGACTCAGAGATCTCCATGTCCAACACTACGAAAGTCCACGGGGAAATTCAGGCCCTGAATCGTGACGATAATGTCTCGTAATAACCCCTTCGGCCTCTTGACAGATCGATCAACGAACTGAAGGACTGTCCCTGCTCTGTCGAAGAGTGCCCAACTCGAAGCGGTCGAGAAGGGCTGCCGGAAGAAGGTTGATTGACGATCCGCTATCTAGAAGAGTACAGTCGAACCTCTGCTCACTATCTGGCATCTGACATACGGGGCCCCTGAATCTGGCCTCTTGGCTGGCAATCGGTTCTGGATCGCAAAACACGTGGCTTTCGTCAGCACATGGATCTCTGAAGTGTGGTTCCTCCTCCTCCTCCTGACTGTAGTCATGTCTCTCAAAGAACGCTGGAGAAGGGGGATGTGCTGCAAAGCCTCGTGGAGGGTCAGCTGGATGTGGAATCGATCGATCATGCTCTGGCTGAACTCCTCAAGCTCTCTCTTTTTTGGATCATTTTCTTTTTTCTTCCCCTTCCCCATCTGAAGGGCTCTAGGGAAGGGGATCACAGGGTCCTTCTCAGATGAAGGACTAGGAAAAGGTCTAGACGGTTCAAGGACCGGATCCACACATACATCATGCACCACAGTGGGACCAGAAGAAAATAAACCTTTTCCTTTATTCATAACAGAGTTCTGAGATACAGGAATGCGAGGAAAGTCAACATCTCTATCTGTACAAACACCGGTGGCCTCAGTACCACCACGGGCTGGCTCTGCTGCTGCTGCTGGTAGACGTCGTGCGGCATCAGTACCGCGGGCTGGCTCGGCTGAACGGGTGGCATCAGTACCACCTCCTCGAACTGGTGAAGCGGCGGCCTCAGTACCGCCGGTGGGATCAGCATCCTTGGTGCATCAGTGCCACCATCATCATCTGGAGCGGCCTCAGTACCGCTCTCCTCCTCCTCATGTGGCGCCTCTGGAGTGTCCTCGTGGTGAAGCTCAGATGAGGCACCGCCGCCTGCTGGGGTCCTACCGCTCCTAAGTGTGACAAAATCAGCATAAAATAGATCCGAAGATGTATCATCAAATGGGTCACTAGGAGTGGCTAACTCAGTATGTACTACCTACTCAGATTTCCTCTTAAGACTGTTCGGATTCGGCTCAATCTGGGCTGGTATGGCGGCCTTCCCTCTCACCAGGTCCCGTATCTCCTGGCGGAACTCGTCCATCTCCCGTCTGAATGTGCCTGCTGGTCCGTGAGGAGGCGGGCGATGTCATCCAAAGCGGGGCTCTCGTGGGAGCCCGACGGGTAGCCTCTCTGTGGGTGAGGCTGCTGGAACTGCTGCTGATGGTGCTGGTAAGAGGGATATGAGGACGGGTGTTGTTGCTGCATCGGGTGAGCCTGCTGCTCACGTCTCCATGACTGTCCCTGCTGCTGATAGGGACGAGGACCGAAGGATGATGGCTGGTGCTGCTGGTGTGCTGGGTGCTGCTGCGACTGTTGGTGCTCTCTCTGCTGGGAGTACGGCCCTCCCTGTCCTGACGGCTGCTGCTGGGGCTGGGCACCACCACTCCCCCACCTGAATCCGGGATGGTCTCGTCGGATCCCAGGCTGGGGGCGGTCATACCAAATCCCGTTGACATCCATCAACGGCTCTGCATCGAAGGGGTCTGGCGGCAGTACTGCCAGAGGCTGATCTGGCTGGTAGACCACCATCTGCATCTCTGGAGATGGTGGTGACTGGTAGGTGGGCTGCGGTTGCTGGTACGGCTCCGCCTGTACAAGGTGAACCTGTCTAGGCTGCTGCGAGGAGCTGGAGCGCTGGGACGAGCTGTTGCTGCCGCGCCGTATCGCCTCGCGATAGAAGACGGGGCTGTGAAGCCGTCTGTGTCTCCTGGAGACACATGAGCTGGGTCTTCATGTTGCTCAGAACCTGTGCCATCTGTTCCATCTGAGTGATGCTCTGGCACTGCTTCTTCTCTATCAGCTCCATGCGGTCCAACTTCTCGCTGATGATACCCATGTCCGCAGCGGATGACTCTGCCTGTGCTGCTGCGACTGCGGACGAACTGGATGGACCTGCATCTACCCGTGCTATCCGCTGGTACTGCACGGGTCCTGGCTGCTGTGGCTGGGGTCTCTGAGTATACAATCTGGTCTGAGACATCACCATGTAGTTCTCGGACATCTCCTCGTAGATGGCCCAGACCTGATCGTGGTCCTTGGCAAAGTAGGACCCGCCGCAACAAGCGTTCACCAGACCCTGAAGCTCTGGCGTCAACCCGCTGAAAAGCTCTGAACTAGGTTCGGCTTGGATATGTCGTGGTGCGGGCATCTGTCTAGGAGCTCTCGGAACCTCTCCCAAGCCTCGTGAAACTGCTCGTTGGGGAACATGGAGAAGTTGCTGATCAGGGCCCTCGCTGCATTCGTCCGCCCGAGTGGATAATACTTTTTCAAGTACTCGGTGCGGAGCTGCTCCCAGGTGTAGACAAACTTCACTAAATGCTTCAGCCAGGTGGTTGCTCTATCTGCCAGTGAAAAAGGGAAGGCTATCATCCGGATCGTATCCTGGTCCACGTGGCGATCGTGGACAGTGCTGCAGATCATCAAGAACTCCTGGAGGTGGAGGTGGGGCTCCTCAGTGGCTAGTCCGTGGAAACGGGGTAGTAACTGCAAGGTGTTCGGGGGGAACTTGAAGTCCCCCACGATCGCTGGCACTACCACCCAGTGATGCATCAGAGTAGATCCGGGGTTGTGTAACGCCCGCATCGGCTGTGGTGGTCCTCCTACCGCGGCGGCTGCCGCTGCGGCGGCAGCGCGGCTGCCTGCTGCTGCGGCTGCTGCGACCTCTGCATCATGCATCTCCTCAGGCTCGCTCTGCTCGTCTCGCTCTGCTCTGAGCCTCTCCAACTCTCTCCTCATCTCTATCATGAATGCCCCCTGATCGCGTAACTGCTACTGAACTGTCTCGAGTGATGCGATCAGGGTGGAGTTGATCGCTCCCTGGTCAAATACGACATGCTGGTCGCCTCGGTGGACCTCTGGAGTGATCGTCTGAACTGCCGGCCATAGCGACGTCTGCAAAATCAAATGAGCCCAACTCAGGTGCTGTCAAATCTGCTAATCTCTCCTCGGGCTCATGTCTCTCAGTACCGAAAGAAAGGGGGTCGAGGGGGAACAGGGCGGAATCGTACTCGGGCTCAGAGAGCCGGTCTCAGCTCCCGCGGGCCAACCTAGATGATCGGGTAGACGTGCCCGCAAGCGGTGCAGCCAGAGGCTGCCTAAGAGACCTCTACCCATCATCTTGATCTGGCGAGTAAGGCGGATGAGATCTGGAGTCAACTATGATAAAAAACAAACCCCCGGTTCACCAACGCAACGCGAGCTGAAGACCGTGAAAGTTCGGTCAATATTATCTTGTCTATTTTATTTTGGTGAACACACAAAATATCAGATCGCTTACGTGACCTGTTAGGATATCCGATGCTATCCCAACCGACTGGCCCGCACGGAAGAGTCGGTAATCAGTCGAGTCTAGCACCGGGAGGCTCTACCTAGGGTGCGGGTCACTCTCTCGCGCATCCAAACCATACAATGAGGGGGTTGCTCTCCCCAAGACAAAGTTTTTAGGGTGAGCGGTTTTAAGGTCAATAGTTTTAGCCAGTCCCAATTTTATAGTTTTTCTTTTTAATTTTTTCAAAGCAATCAAAGGGCCTAACGAATTTTTCCGGTTCTCCTGATTATTAAGTCCGAAAACAGGGGGAGAAGACGAAAAAGCCGATGCGCGAGAAATCAATGATGCATGCTGAGATAGAAATGCGTACCTTGTCTCCAGCACTCTACATGCAAGTGATCCGCGCATAATTTAAAGACAGGAAATAAACTACCTAAATGATGCAAGCGGAAAAGCCGAGTCCTAGATGAGCAATTTCTAGCGCAGAACCGTCTAACTCAGTCACTCGCCCTCGATCCAAAGAGTCTGGTCTAGACCCACCCCTCCTCTTCTCGACAGGTCGAGTTCAGGAGTAGCGCTTGACGGGGCAGGCTCGCGACGCGTAGGCTCTCAGGAAAGCGACTAAGTTATTTTTATTATTTATTATTAGTAGGTCCAATTACGTTCTATGGGAACAGATAAGTAATTAGGTGTGTGTATCCTACTAATTACGTCATAAGCACCAGAAATTCCTAAGTCTAGGGCTCGAGCAAAAACCGCGTAAACACCGGAAAAGGCAGAAAAAAAAAGTAGAAGAAAGCCGCGTCAAAACCGCGAAAATCTCCTAAGGGTCCCCCGAGCACACCGGTGCTCGGCGAAACAGACCCGCTAAGTCAAGTCCACAACAGTTCAAGTCTCTGAGCGTACCTGTATTATTACAACAATAAAATAGTTCTAAACTATCCTCACCCACTCAACTCTCTCTCTCGCTCTCTCCTGCTGCTCGATGAAGAAACGAGCCGCCTCCGCTTCGCTCGGGTGCACCGGCGCTCCTAGGAATGCCGCCCTCGCTCCTCGTGCCCTCGCAAGAAACAGAGAGAAAAGTGGTCAGTCCAAATTATTGTCAGAAATATGAGAGAAATATATATATGCAACAAGTCTATACAAAAAGCCGCAAAAAATCAAAAGCCGCGGAAAAAGCTAAAAACGACTACTAAGCCGTGCTCCCCGGCAACGGCGCCAGATACTTAACTGCGAACTTGAGATTTGTTCTCCACCAAGGTGCCCACACAAAGATATATTTTGGATGATCTTTCCTCTTTATGTCCTTGTACGAAATCAATTCCTTCTCAAGCATGAAGTACGGATAAGAAGGCAGATCCTCTTGTAATTGGTCGAGTCAACTGAGAGAACAAGGGAGGTTGTTAGGGAGGATGACCAAAGGGAATGTGGCGGGGATATAGGGGCACTGTCAAGGGAAAATAAAGATAATAATTTCTTTTCTTATATCTCCTCTTTCTTCTTAGTGCTAAAGAGCACTAGTTGATGAGAATCCTTTCACATCAATTTATTAGAGAAGATCACACATGCCCTTCTTTTATAGGGTCATGTTAGACCAAGATGGAGTCCTACTCCATGTATGAACGTTCATTATGAGTTGAATAGAGATCAAGTCTCTATGCTCACTTTCTAATTAATTGCAACTTCCAGTATATAGTTGAAATCCTGGACATTGAATAATGATAAAGAATAACTATAAAACATTTTTCTCCTTGAATTTTCGTCCACCATGAGAAATTGGAGAGAACTTCTCTCCTCTTTCCATGATGGTTGTCTACCATGAGAAATTGAAGAGATATCATATCCTTCACTTTCTTTTTCCATAAATTCAAATTCAACTAGTTAGACATTTATGGAATTAGTTATTTTATTAAAATATATAATTTCCATAAATCATTATCGTATAATTACAAAAGTCATTCTATCAAAAATGAATTCAATTTATTAGTCCATAATAAAGTGTAAATCCACTTTACATTTAGTCAACTTAGTGAGCCACATTCACATATGTCCTAATTGAATAAGAATCACATTTATACTAAAACTAATTATTATGGGTGTATATCCATATTAACTAATTGCCAATGATCTGAATCATAATCACATATTCTCATATCAAAATTTCAATGATAATAACAATTATTATCTTGATATTTAATATTTTAATTTACAACTCACAATCTAATCAGGATTCACGAGCACCATTCCTGAATAACGGGAGATAATATCATGTCGACTATATTGATCGTGTATATTGACTTGATAATTAAAATGACATCTAATATCATGGTTTAAATCACTCTGGACAATTACAATCGGATTTTTCGAACCAATTCCCCAATTGACTTCGAAACATTTTCGAATCAATTTCTAATTTTGGGATATAGAAGTTAGTTCTATTATTATGGATTTAATACAACTAACTGCAATTCATTTAGCCTTAGAGCAATGTAAGTAACATGGTATATAATTTATTATGATTGAATCCCCCTAGAGTAGTCCGATATTCAACATCCTGCATACTGGAAGATTTTTATTAAACTTGAAGTTCAAACCTATGTTTGGATGTCTCTTTTAAGGGATTGTTACATATTTCAATTGATCATTGGCGACAATATCAATCAAATGCCTTCCACAAAGCATATATAAATATTTGCAAATTCTTATCTTGTTTCGTGAATAAGA
The DNA here is from genome assembly GCA_037367405.1 of Ottelia alismoides. Classification (NCBI taxonomy): domain Eukaryota; kingdom Viridiplantae; phylum Streptophyta; class Magnoliopsida; order Alismatales; family Hydrocharitaceae; genus Ottelia; species Ottelia alismoides. Next base: position 458,100 of record JAZKJV010003933.1, on the reverse strand, counting down.
TGACTATACATGGAATTCGTTATGATCCTAATGTCTCATGAGCAAACTTAATGTCCCATTTCAGAAAGTAACAGCTTCATGTCCAGTTTCAGAAAGTATGAACATATATGATTCATTTGATAGATCATGCATCTCATATTTCCTTGTATACACACTGGCTCGTCCATAGGGAGGAGGAGGATGTGGCTTGAATGTGACGACGGGGTTGGCACGGAAGGAGGATGAGAAGTTTAGGTAGATCACCGTTGAAATGAGGAAGAAGCGTAAAAGGAGGTGGTAGCTTAGGGGGGATAGATGGGATGTCATGAAAGGGGGAGATAGGGGCATCTTGGAGAGGGAATGAAGTGACTAATGGGAGATGATGGAGTGGGTGGACGGGGGGGGGGGGGTAACATTGGCTTGTGTTTGTAAATTTAATAAATATGGAAGGTAGAATTTAGATATTATTAACAGAATCCATTGACTTTAACAATCAAATGGACGAGAATTAATCACATGCATTGTGATGCAATTGTTAACGTGTTTGCACATGTTGTGGGGTAAATATGAAGAATATATAGGTTGTCTTGTAACTGGCAACGTTTGTAGGGGGTCGTAGTGTTAAAATTCATTGAAAATAAAAGCCAATCTTTAATAAGGCACGTAAATTTATAAATTTTCAGCTTAATCATCAGCTGAGAGAATCCTTAACTGCATCACGGAATCATAAGGATATCATCATATACGATCAAGATATTCAATTTAGGGATAATTACACCCATAACCCTGAGTAATTTCGCAATAACATTCATAACCCTGCATAATTGTGAATTACTTGAGAAACTCCGAGTAATGCTTAACTCTTACATGACATGACCCCGAGTTATATTCCGTTTGGATTCCCCGTTAAAATTGACGATTTCTGTTAGAAAAGACAAAAATGCCCATAAAACACATTCTTATTTACAAAATATGCCATCCTCTTTTCATACCCCCTCCTCTACCCGTGGTCCACTGCTCAAGCTCCAAGCTGACCGCCGCCGATCCCCCTTCCTCCTGTCGATCATCCACTGCAGCCAGCACCGATCCTCTCCCGCAACTCCCCCCCTCCGGTCGGCCGCCCGCCGAACTCCCCCCTCCCCACCAAGCGCCACCAACCCACCGACTGATCCCCTGCTTCTCGAAGCACCCCCCATGCTGGAAGGTCCCTCCGCCCGCGAGCTTTCTCCCTGCTCGAAGGTCCCACCCCGCCGCGAGCTTCCTCCCTCGTCGAGGCTCCCCCCGCCACCTCCCGCCGCGAGCTTCCTCCTTGCTCGAGGCTCCCCCCGACGCCGAAGCCCCCCCGCAAGCTTCTTTCCTGTTGGAGGCCCCCCGTCCCTGATCCCCCTACTCCTCCAAGCCAGCCCCCCACCCCCTGCGTCGAGCTTCCCCTCTCCCGAACCCCCACGCACGCCGAACCTTTTCTCCTGTGGCCCCGGCGCGAGCTTACCTCTGCATGAAGCCCCCCCAAACCACCCCGCGCGACCTCCCTGTGCCGACCTCATCCCCTGCCCCTCGGCGCCGAGCTTGAGGCCCCTGGCCAGCAATCCTCCACCGACCTGCAACACGAGCCTGCCTATTTTTTCCCCTCCCACCGACCTGCAAAACGAGCCTCCCGTTTTTTCCTCCCACCGACCTGCAAATAATCCTTAACTTTTACCAACTGTTGGATAGGATAAGGGTTAGATTAACTCAATGAAATGGCTGGGTTAAAGAAAAAACTAACGGAGGGTTATGAATGTCAGACGGAGTAACTATCCGAGGTCTTGGGTGTAATTCGCGATTATGCAGGATTATGATTGTTATTGCAGAATTACTCAGGGTTATGGGTGTAAATATCCCTTCAATTTATGCATCTCCCACTTTCTCGGCGATTTATTTTAATTTACTAAAAAAGAGTTTCACCCAACCCAACAGGGAAGAGCTTAATTTTCTCCACGTCACGAGGTTATTCTCGTAAATTCACCATTTCTATCCCCTCCAAAAGTCGGAAATTCGCAAGCGCGCCCTCCCCCTTGGTTCAAACTCCCTAACAGAAGCCCTCCAAAACCCAAACCCAAATCTCTCCCTCGAGCTCTCGATCTCTATGTCGACGTCGGACGGCGACAACCCCGGGAGTCCCGTGGCGGAGCTCCGTCGCGTCCACCCCACTATCGTGTCCCCCTTCGCCCCTCGCATCCGCCACTCCGCCACCTTCCTCGCCTCCAACGATGACCAGCTCGAGCGCGCCCGCTCCCGCGCTGCCCGCACCGCCGCTTCCCGGCGCCGGTCCGCCGTCTTCATTGCCTCTCCTCCCTCCTCTGATATCCTCGACCGCGACCGCGTCCTTGACCTCCTCCACAATTGCATCAAGCTCGCCTCCGAGAACGTAAGCCAATTTCAAAATTAGGGTTCTTCCTTGCGGAAAATGAGTGTTTTTTTGGACTTCTACAGAAGATCAACCAGAGGAACACTTGGGATTTGGGGCTGATCGACCACCTCAGCGAGCTTATTAGGGTCGACGCCAAGGATGACGACTGTGAAACCAATTTCCAGAAGGTACCATATTTTCCCTCTCCGTTTTCTGAGAAAAGAAGTTCTTTTTCTCGAAGCACGTGTGAAATCATCGAATTACGCTTTGGTTGTGAAGGCGAGCTGCACGCTGGAGGCTGGAGTGAAGATCTACTCGCTTAGGGTCGATTCTGCACACTCAGAGGCATACAAGGTCCTTGGGGGGATCATGCGCGTTGGTCGAGAGGAAGACAAAGGTATGAGGTAGTTCTCGGTGGAGTTCATATAAGTTGTGATAATCTGATGTTTGCTTGGTTTAGCTACCATAACCAACCACGAAAACTTGATCCTCATGCACTTTGCAAGATGCTCTTGACTTGAGAACGAGATGATGCTGGTCATTGGCCATGTTGATCGATGGGGCACTGCATTATGGTGATGGCCTAACCCTGCCCATGATTCTTCTGGGAGTGTCTATAAACATGTGCAGCAATAGACCTCCATAGTCATAAACCCGTAAAGTGAGCGCATAGGGGCCTCCTTTTCATGTTCCAAGGGAGCTGTTGGAAGTTTCATACCCATAAAGCACATCTATACGTCTATTCGGAATTTGAGAGTATTATTCCTAATTTATGTTTATAGTTGTACTCGTTCTATTCCTCCTGGACCTATTTGGTTGGTGGAAGAAGCTGAGAAGAATAAGATTAAGACACGTTGAATAAGTTCCTTTTGATGTAACTAGGCGTTTGATGGGGAAAGAGAAGAAGCGACCGACGACATCATTGTTATACCCGTTTCAGGGTTTTCTTGATGCTACAGCATATGGAAGATGTCGGATAGTGGGTGGAATATGTGTGGTCGAAGTCCACCTAACGCTTACCAAAATTCTTATCCCATCTTCATCCTTTTCAATTAGACATGCAGTTCATTTCTTGATCAGGCATGTTATGTGGAAGATGTTGGTGTAGTTATCACATTCAAATTATGGCTATCTTGATTTCAGTTTGGACATTCAAACAATATAAAAAACTGCAAGTAAGATGGTAAGGAAATTTATGTCATCTCCCGAAACTTGCCCACCAATGCGTAACTTGCCATCCAATTGAAGACAACAAGTTACATGTATTTCAATCACTTCACCACCACACCTTAGCAATTTTCTTGGGTTAGTTTGTACTTGCAGTATTGGAAGTAATCATTCATGTCAATTATAACAGAATTAATTTCGTTCATTGAGAGTAGAAACCCAAACCCTCCCAAAACAACTCAAACCTGTTGGTTGGCTCTGATTCCTTGATCTCAACTTGCATCTTTATATAATTTGCTTCCAGTTTGTTCACTCAATTGAGCATGTATTTTTTTTGACAACGTGGAGGGTGAACGCTTTGGTAAGCATTTACGTCTAAAACATATTAGTAGAGCTTATAAAAGGCAAGAATTAAACTAGAACTTCCCATGAGCCGAAATGTTCCTTGTTGAAGGGTTTTATGTTACCATACTGTTTCACAATTATTTTTTTCTTTTTTTCCGCAGTACGTAATTACCCATTAGGATTTCTCTCTTCTCTATATAAGCGAACTCTTTAGCTCTTAGACTAAATAACAAGTATTCTTTCTCCACATGGCATAAGAGTGATGGTCCTAGATCGAATTCTTGAGCCAAAACCCTAACCCTACCATCCATCCCCCCTTTTGCGCACTACCCCTCTTCACGTAGGAGCAGCTCTGCGTCGCCTAGCGGCCCTGCACGTCTCCCCTAGCCCCCCACCAGCGGTATCGCAGTCGCCCCCAACAACCCCTTGTATCGCCCATGGCCCCAGTGGCCCCTCGTGCATGGTCGTGATGTCGTCTAGTTTCTCGTGAAGCCCTGATTTCGTGGTTTTTGGTCTGATTTTAGAGATTTAGGGTTTGATTTACACTATTTTTATCAAAATCAGACCACGATTTGTCTTGATGATACATAGTAGGTAGACATGAGAAGATAAAGAGAATTGGTGGGAAAGCTTCTCTACATTATTATCACTAGGCCAGACATCTCCTTTATTGTTAGTCGGGTTAGTCAGTCCATGGAGCAACCCCAACAAGTACACATGGAGGTAGTATATATAAATCTACGATCTTGAGGTATCTAAAGTCATCTCCAGGTGCATGATTGCTATCCAGGAAAGGAGCATCTCTTACTATCACAACATGTGCAGATGCAGACTATGCATGATGTCCTAAGGATAGAAAGTCTACCCTCAGGCTTCATTGTATTTGTTGGCAGATCTCTAGTATCCTTAAAGAGTAACAAGAAGATTATGGTTGGTTGAATGTTGAACCATAATAAATGGCTATGGCACAAGGGATCACAGAGATGATGTGGCAGATTAAACATAGATGATGTGTTGAATAAAAGTTGGGGCGAACACCAACGAGTGTATCCCCTCGTTTCAGGATTTCAAAAAAACAGAGATGATGTGGATCCGAGCGATGCTAGTAAACTTATATATAAATGTACCTCTTCTTATGCAATTACAATGTGATAACCAGATCACCTTATTTATTGCAAACAATCCCGCCTTTCATGAAAGAACTGAACATAATGAAGTAGATTGCCACTATACACGGGACGTGATCCAGAAAGGCTTTTATCTCTACTTCCCATGTTAGTTCGTGAGATCATACCGAAGATATTTTCACCAGGACTTTTCTCAGAGGAGCTTTTCAAAAGTGTACAACGAAGCTGAGCATATTTGACATCCATGCTCAATCTCGAGGGGGAGTGTAGAGATATGTTTATATTTCTATACTTTTTTCCCCAGTTTATTTTATTTCCGTCCATCTTATATAATTTACCCATAGGTCTCTCCTCTATATAGGAGAGCCCTATGGTTCCATAAAATAAGCAATTCTCATACATTTCCCAACACAACATGGTGGGAAAATGGACGGAGATGTTACTTATAGAATAAATGCGTATTGGCTACAATGGAGAGGAGGCTCTACTGTTTTATGTGATAAGAAAATTTCTTTGAAAATCACTGAAAATTTTGCAAAGCAGCCATGAAACCTACTATGTTCTATGGATCCGAATGTTGGCCTATGAACCATAGACATGTGCATAGAATGATAATAGCAAAAATGGAAATGTTAAGGTGGATGTGTGGACATACCTGTAATTATCGAATTCAGAATGATGCAATTGAAAGGAAAGTTGGTGTAGCTGATTGCGGATAAGATGCAAGAAAATTGCTTAAGGTGGTTTGGCCATTTACAATGGAGGTCGATTGATGAACCAATTAAGAGATACGAGTTTTTGGATGTTGAGCCGGTTAAGAGAGGGCGAGGAAGGCCCAAAAAGTGTTGGAATGAGACTATTCGAACGGATCTTAGTTTTATAGATCTAAGACTGAGAATGACCTGAGATAGATCTGAATGGAGGCTAAGAATCCATGTAATTGACCTACTTAATGTGAGAAAAGGCTTTGTCGTTGTATACTCTTGATCGGGGAACATTTTATGAGGTTCATCTTGAATGCCGACCCTACATGTTCGCTATGCCCAAAGGAATTGGAGGATGCAAATCATATGTTCTTTAAGTATATGTGCTCTTTGGAAGCTTGGAACCTATTCGGGAATCACGCTGTTTGTATTGATTGTGTGTTCGATTTCTGGGAATCCATTGAAGTGGGATGGAATGGCATATAAAAGGAGAGATCTAGGTACATAACAATGATCCAAGCAATTTGGGTTGCCAGAAATGGTGTGGTCTTTCGTCAGGAATGTGTGTATGGCGAAAATGTTGTGGTGCAGGCTAGGGTGCTGGTTGCGATTGGAGCTTGTAATATCTTGCTTTTCTATTGCCTATCATAGGACTGTAACTTTTATTGAGGTGATAAATGGTGAAGTTTTTGGATAGACACCTATACGGTGGAAGCCCTTTTTTCTTTCAAAAAAACGATCACCAAATGATTGACCATCTCTTTGACCCGATCGATGATGTTGAATTGATCTATTATATATCGAAATTGATCGATCAGATATTTACCGATTTATTGCCAATTTTGTTTCCAAAGATCATATTTTTTGCATCTTTATATAAGGGACCCCTTAAGATGCGTGAAAATCTCTTATGGTGGTTTTGTCATTTGCAAAGGAGGTCAGTTGATGCATTGGTTTGGAGATGCGAGTCAGGATGTTGAGCCGACTAAGAGAGGTCGAGGAAGGCCCAAGAAGTGTTGGAATGAGACTATACGAAGGGATCTCAATTTTTTGGATCTAAGCTCGGGAATAACCTAAGATAGATCTGAATGGAGACAAAGAATCCATGTAGCCGACCCTACTTAATGTGGGAAAATGCTTTGTTGTTGTTTATATAAGGGATCTCATGCCTAGGTTGGAAGATATACAATCACTCTCGCTATATGTAGTGTAGTCCAGAATTCTTTGAATGATATTTTATTATTCTCTCTCTTGTTCTTCAAGTTCTTTGATATTCTGAGGAAAATTTTCTGAAGTTATCTTTATGCAAGAAAGTTATTCGAGCAAGCAACATTCGTTCGCTATATGTTCTTCAAGTTCTTTTGATTCTAGTCAGATCTCTTTTGGCAGACATCAAGCTTCAATGCTATTTATTCTTTAATACGATTGCTTATTCACATGTACTATATGTGATATAATTGCACATACATATACTTGAAAAAATATTTGCAATCATGCTTGTTGCTGCTTATTCAAGATATTACTGTACTTGTTCTGATTATTATTATTATTTGTGATACTGCAAAAGAAAAGTTATTGTGGAAATATGCGTTTCTTTCCTCAACCTTTCTTTGGAGTAACCTTTGATTTTTGATCCTTAAGTTTGCAGGAAGTTCTTCGATACATAGTACTCCTTTTCCAAATGAGTCAGTGGATAGTCAGAGTTTGTCTATTCTCGATAGTTGCTGCGGTATTTGATATGTAATATTGACTTTGGTGTCTGATCCAAAGGTTGTAAAGTTGTACGCTTTATAAACGCTTGAGATATCCACGTAAATGTCTCGGGCTTATAGTGAAGCATTTGTTGCTTGGCTAACATGAAATCCCCAGTCACGTGATTAAGGTCGTGGTTTTCACACGGTTGGATTCCCATGTAAATATCCTGTGCAGTGTGCGTAGTTGGTTGATGGATGGTATTATTCCGCAAACTGTTTCAAACTGCTGTAAATTAACTATGTACCCCATTTAGTGTTATCATGATTCACAAGAACTCATTGTTTCAAGCATTCTTTATTTTGAAAGTTAAAAACATGAGGATGCGCTCTCTCTCAGTATGCCCCCACCTCATCCGTTTCATGTCTCAATTATGACTACTATGAACAGTTACAAGTGGGAAAGTTTCTCATCTAACTGGGATTTATAATAGTTCATCCTTTTTAGCGTCCTTTGAAAGCTCCTCTTTTTTATTAAATAAATGGTAGAGATTGAGGATCATTTTTTTATTACTCGTATTTGACATTTAGGTGGCATAATAGTGTGGTGTGTGCCTTTATTGCGAGTTGTCAAATCTTAATCACTGATAAGATTGCTGGCATAATCTAATTAGCATTTGAAGAAAAGAAATATGTTGCAGGTTCTAACTGGTACATCAATTGACCTCCTTTGCAAATGACCAAACCATCTTAAGCGATTTTCTGTCATCTTATCCTCTGTCAGAGCTACACCAACTTTCCTTTCGATTGCACCATTTCGAATTCGATTTTCTCGTGTATGACCAAACATGTACCTTAGCATTTTCATTTCTGTTACTATCATTCTCTACACATATCTATGGTTTACCGGCCACCATTCTGATCCATAGAGCATAACATGTTTCACAGCTACTTTGTAACATTTTCTTTTGACTTTTAAAGAGGTTTTTTTACTACAAAGAACAATAGAGGCTCCTCCCCACTTTACCCTACCTGCATTTATTCTATGAGTATCATCTCTATCAATTTCTCTATCCTATTGCAAAATAGATCCCAAGTATCTAAAAGAGTATTTCTTTTGAATGGATCTTAAAGAAATCTAACCTTAATATGCAATAAATAAACTTGTCAAAAGTCGTGTAATAATCTAACATTGCGAGGATATGTTTGGAAAAGCAAACTAGGATTCAAATAATATGCAAAATCTGTGTTCAGAAATGCGGTCCATGCGACCGCATATGCATATCCGGTCACTTGACCGAGGCGCATATGCCATATGCGGCAATATGCAGCCAAAACACATATACGGTCCGAATATGCGGCATATGTGGTCACATATCTAATAGGATTCATGTTAATTCATGACATGTTGATGACACATTAACTTGATTTTTTTTCGAGCAACTCTTATATCATCATTTACATTGATGCATCTTTTCGTTATTCTCGTATATATTGCATTTGGGAATATAACCTAGGATATTTGTTCTCATATCCATTTCCTCATTGTTCTCCACACTTATTAATGAATTGTTTACTATTTTTTGAATTTTTTATCTAATGAAATTCATTCTAATTCTTCAAATAAAACATGGAATAATTGACTAACAGTCTGGCACTTTACATTTTTTGCTTCTAATAAATTTTATATGCAAATACAATTTTCCATTATATTTTGTGTCAACAAGTTTTGTCCCTTGGATATATTATATACATATATGTCTATAATATTGGGTGTTTGATTTGTATACCTATGATTATTCTTTAGTTTTTGTTATCTATAGGATCTATATACATTAAAGTCTTTCTTATAGAATTCACGTGTTCCTCGTTAAATCCAAATTTATATATGCATATATATGCATTAAATTCAAAATACACACTAAAAAATAATGAATTCATTATACCATATTTATATATCTTATTGATTATATTATCTTATTTGAAATTTTTGATTTTGGATTTATTTAGATCATAGACTTTTTATATAATCACATTTTATTGTTGTATTTTATAATACTTTAAATTAAAATATTATAACTACATAGTGCGCATATACCTCCGTATACTCCTCCACATATCCACTTACTTGCTTTAGACCGCATGACCAAACAAATACCGCATACTTTATTTTTGAACCTTGTGCAAAATTAACATAGAAATTGACATTGACATACGTGAATGGACTTGATAGAAGGTGAATAAAATAATCTTCCAAGGGACCGAATCTTCACAGTCACACCTTATGTGATGTTCTTTCTTCACATATTGAATGGATGCGTGAGAAGCAAGGTTTGTAATATCGATATCGATTTGTATCTGTAAGTTTGGAGTGGGATATATATATTGACGATATATGTGGTAACCTTGAAAATGTCTTAAAGATTGTCTAACGAATTAAGATCATATTCTTCTTAAAATAATAAGTAACAAAAAATACACTCTTATAAGAAAAAAGAGATGTATTAAGACATCATTATACATTGAATTATACATATCGTAGTATTGAATGCATGGTTTTAAAATCACAAATCGAGGTATTTTTCCATAAAAATTGCCTCGAGGTTATAGCCTTGGTCAGCTTACCTGAAGTAAGCCCCGAGGCACGAACTACTATGTTTTGTTGGAAAAAAATAAATTAAACTCTTTTAAGTTAAGATCTATATTATTATTAAGGTAATATTGCTCAAATATCTTTGATTGATAACCTTGAGACCTTGGAATAACCAACAAACCCTTTGCAAATTATTTCAGTAATACATAATCATTGCATCTAATAAATCATGTATATGTATATCAATTGATTTTAGTTAATATGAACATATCATGATTTATATCAAGTAATGATATTCTATTGCTTGTATCATACAATGAATATGGTATATGCTCAATTGATTGTATGTTTTTAACATATTCATAACTTCACATCATAAACATTATACCAATCACAAATTCGTAAATATTTTTTTAAAAGGAAAAGGGCGCCACATCTTAAAGTTAACATATATTGTTGATAGGGTATATTGTGTACATATGTTCTCAGTGCGGGAATGCCCAAATTTAGGACTATGGTAATATAATTTGTGAATATTTGAAGTTTAGGAGCTTATGGCAATATAGTTATATTCAACATTAGTTTTTATGTATAGTTTCTCTATAAATCAAGGCTTATGCCTCATTTGTTTTGAGACTTACACCTCTTATCATCGACAGATAACTGTCTCAATTCGCCTCATGTTTGGCATAATATCATGGATAGTGTTGATTGTTAAGAGATATCGGAAAGCAAAATTGTCCAACAACAATATATAAAGCACATCTTTCATAATAAAAAAACAACAAAGTGTTAAAAAGCAAGGAAATATGCATTTAAGGTAATAATGAACAATCACAAACAAGAGTTGCATGGAGGATCCATATAACATCCCCTTGTCATAACGTGTACTGTATTACTTACTCCATGTATGTACACTATTTCTCTCATGTTAAATAGAAGTACATGGCCTTGTAATCCATCACCTGCGAGGATAAACAACAAAGCTAATGGATGTAGAGCTGGTAACACGTGTGGCACAATGGGGGCATGAAGGAACTTCGGAACCTCTTGATGATGAGGATAGAGTAGGAAGCGATCTCTATGGTGAGGGTTCTTTTTCAGGAGGTAGCTGGACATCTAAGATTGCATATTACAATTGTTAAGAGAAATTGTTGGTAATCTAGACTGAATAAGATCAAGTTCATAAACAACAACAACAAAGCCTTTTCCCACAATTAAGTAGGGTCGGCTACATGGATTCTTCGCCTCCATTCAGATCTATCTTGGGCCAATCCCGGGCTTATATCCACAAAACTAAGATTCCTTCGTATTGTCTCTTTCCAACACTTCTTGGGCCGTCCTCGCCCTCTCTTAGCCGGCTCAACATCCCAACACTCGCATCTCCTAACTGGTGCATCAGCTGATCTTCTTTGCAAATGTCCAAACCATCTTAAGCGATTTTCTCGCATCTTATCCTCGATCGGAGCTACACCAACTTTCTTTCTGATTGCATCATTCCGAATCCGATCTATAATAAATAACTTAAATTCATAAACAACTTTAAAAAATCTCCCTAAGATCTTAATAAATAAAATAAATTACAACCTAACATTAGAAAAAAATCAAGAACAAGTAATAAAGCACGAAATATATGGAATCATGGATCACTTAAGAAATGCACTTCCAAATGCATTTAAATTGATGAAAATCACCTGAGGGACGACCTCTTCAGAGTTAAGAAGTTATAGACAAAAATTTGATATGTTGAGATAGATAATCGAGATCAACAATATCAATCGATTTGCGGGAAATTTGCATTCAAAAACTTCAATTTTTGATCGATATTCATCGTTATCCAAATATGTCAGCCATATCTTGCGAGATATTGGCGGATATATGGGAAAACAATACCGATATATCATTGATATATCCACGATATACCATTGATATATCCACGATATTTCACGATATCAAATCCATTCAATAGGGAGGGGGAGAGGAACAAGTGGGCAGCATAAAATATGCACTTTAAGTGTTCTAGAATGATGTAAGAGAGTAGTTCAATAATCCCCGTATTTTGGCATCAACGTTGGAATGAAATAGTTCCATGTTCCTTGTATAAGAAAAATGGCAAAGCTTTCTCCCACTTTAAGTAGGATCGACTACATGGATTCTTACTCAGATCCATGTTGAAAGATGTGGCTATTTTTATGCTTGTTATCGACTACCTAACACAATCCATACAAAGGGAGATTTGAATCTTGATTTTTCGGTGATAGGCACACTGCATTACCGCCAAGCCTTTGAAGCGGGTACAAGTTTTCATCTATCCTTGTTGTATAAGAACAATTGTAAATTTTCCCTCTCTGTTTTGGCATCAATCCTTGTTGGCAACTTGGCACAAACATGTCAAAATAAGTAATTATTTTAAAACAGAAGTCTAAACACGTAAGTGGCCCTCTATTTCCTCAATGAATTAAATATTTTGTGGATTATCTTCTTTGAAGTTCGTTAGAGGTGACTGACTACAATTAAAATGGTGTATTTTTTTCTTATGGGCGCTTCCATGATTGTTTGATCAAGCATGAAGTGTTTTTCTTGAACCATATAGGGAGAACCAATGATGGTGATTTATTGGAAGTGACCAGTGCGAGTCTTGAAGATTGTGTTAAGGACGTCAAGCTGTACTACAGCATGCATGTGGTGTGATAATTTTAATTTTTCTAAGTGATCAAGGGATTGTGCTTTTGGCAGTTAGCGGCATAGGGATTAACATGTGCCTTGACAATTGGTGGACACTTGTTCCGACGAGATGTGCCATTGATTAAGATCAAAGATCAATGACTTGCGCATTGGTGAACATCAATAGTTGGAGGCTGTTAGTGGCTTGAGTAAGTCCGGAGCAATTCGATACCTTGATTTATGAGTGGATGGCACATGCGATGTCGCCGCTAGGTAGCACTGCAGTTGTGGTTTTGAATTCAAACTGCTTCGTTGTGAATTGCAGGAGGAATAATAAATGAGTGAGTAATTTGAATGAAAACATACACATCCCATTAGTGTTTAAAAGAGTGGAGGAAGTTGGAGTAGGCTGATTATTTTGTTGGTAGATTCTCTTTTATGTCAGTCACATAAGATACTGTTAAGTGTATGTGTCCTTGTGCACGCTTGCATGATTGATTGATCGTCTTGTTTCCTAGCTGTGTCATCATTTAATTTTATTTTTTTGCATCCATTTCTAGAGGAATCATTTTATGTGGATAGCAATTTAAAGATGAAGAAAATGGAAGCCACATGCGAGGAACTTTATGGGTAAAGCAATGAATGGGGACAAGGACATCAGGTAGCACAAGAACGACAATGATTGGACAACGAATGGAAGCAACTCCAAGTTTGACTTTCTTTTCTCCCAGTGGGTTATCAAAATTGGTTCTTTCACAGTCAAAGTAAACTGGATGGTTTTTTAGGCGGCTGAGGGGAACCAAAATTTCTCTGTAGGAGACTAATTAGACTTGCAAGGACAGCAGCCATCTTGATATCAACATCTTGAAAGATTTACTTGAGCAAAAACTTGCACCTTCTTTAGGCATTGATATTATATATTATTATTAAATGACCTAAATCATAATATTCGAATTGCCCTTTTTTTCTGTCTTTTGAAATACCATCAACTAGTGTTTTCATTGACAAAGTGCTGCGGACACTGAGATTTTTTTTTTCATTTTGCAAGAGAACATATCTGAGGATGCTCACAATAATGGTGCAGAAAGGGAAGGTGTTCCCAAGAAGGAACAATTAAGGAAGGTAACTCTAGGCTGCATCTTTTAGCTGTTCATTTTTTTATTTGGAGATACTACAACAGTTCGTTCCTTCTCGGATTATCTAAGGTTTTTATTATTCAATGCAGTTATCACCCTTATCAACACTTGAGTCTTCTTTTGAGACGCTCAATGTAAAGAAGTTTGACGGTACTTGCATTCCTTTTTTACTATGATAAAAATCTGTCAAGAACATTAGTTCACATCGCGCATTGGTTTTGTTTCTCCTGTGTTGCAGTGGCATTTACTGTAGACCCTTTATATCATCAAACTTCTGCACAGTTTGATGAAGGTGGGGCCAAGGGTCTTCTCCTGAGCAATCTTGGGGTTTATGGTGCATGTAAGGTGCTTTTTGATTCCCTTGAGACTCCTGGAAAGAACATGGGTTGTGAATCTGCACCTGACAAAACAGAGTTCATCGACCTTTCTTTTGCTAGAGGTATCATTGGTATTTTGGGTATAGATTCCCGGTTTTGAATGGTGACTAGATATTTTCTCACGGCTTAATAACAGATCAACTCCAACAAATGCTAAATGGTGTCCCTATGAAAAAGGAAATTTCACCAACATTAAAGGACATCATCGAGTTGTTCAATGAAGACAATAGGAGACCGGTGAATGTTCTCCCTGAACCAATGCAAACCGCAGAGCAAGGTGACGTGTTTGATACAAATGAATCAATGTATGATGCTGATATCCCAGGGCCTTGGAATGACGATAATGATGACAATGCTAGTATGGTAGCGGATGAGTCTTCATACATGAATTTTGATTTGGTTGGTAATCAAGATGTATATGCTGAGGTAATGACCATATTTTTTATTAGTTATTGAGTTAGGAAAACAGTTCCTGAAATTAGTGATGTTTTTATTGGATATTGGGCAGGAAAACGAGGACTACTCATTTCCACAAGCTGCCGCAGATGATAGGTTCGAAAAAATTGCTGGTTTTTTGTCTATGGGGTTGGGTCTTACTTCCAAAGTAAATGCTTGGGCGGGTCCAGATCACTGGAAGTACCAGAAAGCTAGAGGTAAATTATAATTATAAATGCTTTTAATAAATGAAGATTGATATAGCTTCCTCACAAGACATTTTTGCAGGTGGAAAACCAAATCCTGATACATCAAATGAGACTAAAGCAGCCATGCCAAAGAAATGCAAAAAACATGATGCTTCTGATTTTGAATTTTCAAAATTATTGGATGTTGATATGCCGGATGTTTTCTTGCCGCCTAAAAACCCAAAGACATTGCTCTTGTCAGCAAACCGAGCTCCCTGCAATATTACTCTTCCTGAAGATTGCCATTATCAGCCTGAAAGTTTAATCAAATTGTTTCTTCTTCCCAATGTTTTGGTAATTTTGCATATTCAATACGGACTTCATTTTATTTGCTCGTAGATGTGACACATTTTTTTTATAAAGTAATCGATTTATTTTGTTGTTGCCTGTAGTGCTTTGGCAAGAAGACGAGGCCTTCTGGTAAAGTTCTTTTTTCTTACCGTATTTATGAAAAATGTATTTATATCGATCTTAAAAAAGAAACAAGGGTTTCCGTCACTTTCTCATATTAGTTTACACATTTGCCAGTTTCATTATACATTTCCTTCTGATAGTCTAGATTAAGCATGGTTATTAATTGGATCGACTTAGGCGCTCCCCCCTGGATTTCCACCTCACACCTTTCTATATTTACGATCATATCGGGAAAAAGTACATGTTTGAGAGCCAAAGAAAACTGTACATAATGTGGAGAAATCCTTGAAAAACATGCAAATGATGTAGGGGTACGCGTGGCTCACATTGTCGGTTTCGTTCACCATTTCGGTGACTGAATGAAATTTGAGGCCATGGAGCCTCACTCTCACAATCTTATTTGGATTTTGGTTTAATGCTTACACTCTTAACAA
Source organism: Ottelia alismoides (assembly GCA_037367405.1). Lineage (NCBI taxonomy): Eukaryota > Viridiplantae > Streptophyta > Magnoliopsida > Alismatales > Hydrocharitaceae > Ottelia > Ottelia alismoides. The sequence continues at coordinate 442,397 of JAZKJV010003933.1, read as the reverse complement.
AGCGACATGTTTTTCATGAGAGAAATCATTAACTGACACGACACGCGAAAATCTCAACACATTATATCTTGAAAACCAGCTTTTGAGTACATAAACGGAAACACGACAAGTTGGTGGATATGCCATATTTGCAATCAAATAGTTTTCTTTGGAAATGCTTACCATATATCAAAATACACTATGACACCTTCCCCTGTATGCGCTTTGCCTATCTATCCCTGATCAAAAGACACCTAGTAGACCCTGCTACATAATGATATTGAGATCAACATACATACATGGAAGAGTGGAGAGCATGTTTTGGGGTGGACAATGAGAGGCCCAGGTCAGAAGGAAAGATTGTGTGGTCGAGGTTGTTGAAGGGATAAAAATGGCTTAGTACGGTGTGCGAGGGCCAACATTTTGATGAAAGTAATGGGGTTGCTTGGGATTTAGGGTGTTTTTAGGTGAGGGCAATAAATGATGACCTTTTGTGGTTGTAGCCTCCGGGGGGGGGGGGGAGGGGCTTTGGTTTGGGAGTTGGCATCACCTGGAAACCTTAGAGGCTCGCTTATTTTCTTCTTTTGTGGGAAAGCCCATCACTAGGGAAATGGTTTCATTGAGAAAAAGGTATGGAAGGGGAGGAGCTCACAACATGAGGATGTAGTGGTTCCTTGCGAGCCGATGTAGGCTGTCATAGTGCTATATATAGGTGTTCATTTGGGAGGTTACACCCGCAGCAAGACGCCTCTAGTTTGCGGTCTCGTTCGTTAGTGACATGGATCCTCCTTTAGCATGGGTGTAGTGCATCTGAGGGAGTTCCTTGTGTACGTGTAAGTTTTTAGTGAGAAGGTTGTTACACTATTATTGTGTGGGAGCTGCATGTAAAGTAATCGATGCACAATGTGGTTTGCTTGTGTCCTTTTTCTTTGCGATGTGATGATGTCTTTTTGTTGGTATCAATGTCCCAAAATACGTGATATGCCTCTTTGATGTTGGTGGAATATTTTTTCAGTGCATTGACTGTGGTGACGTTTGGTGAGGTAGAGGGTGCTAGTGGATGGACCATAACCAAGGAGTTCATTGGATGCCACAGTTGACGTGGTATGATGTATGTTGGCTTCGTTTGTAGCGAACTTGTTTTTTGTGGTGAGGAACCCCCAATTTTTGATTATATATGTTGTTGAAGCCATGGATGGACATATAACAACATATCGACGATATGCCACCGACATGTCACTATTGTTGCGATATCGAAAAAGGGGTGGCACCTTTATCTCGGGTGTTTATGGTATATCACCAATATGTCACTTCATTCAATTTTTAAGAGAAATGTAGTCGATTTGGGCCTCATTACATTCATATCACCCAAGTTACCTTCCTATGGAATATATATCTTAGTCATAATATATGTTATACATGTAAATACAAAAATAAATTTTGTTTGATGGGTGTTTGATGCAGCGCGAAATGACAAATTAGGGCTTATTTGGGGGGTTTTTTCTCCGTTCAAATTTTGTCGTTTATTACATTATGATTTTAGCAAACCTACTTAATGTGGGAGAAGGCTTTGTTCTTGTTGATTAAATTATGATTTTATTTTCTGTCCATTAAATTAAAGGAAATTAATTAGATTAGGGTAATTTTTATACGGTTATTTGAGACCGTTGCAATTTTATTTTTATTTAAATAATGAGATCACATGTGATCTCGAATCAATTAGTTAAAGAGTTAAATCACTTAGTCAATTCGAGATAATTAGAGTCCAATTAAGATATATCATGATTTGAATTTTATTTTATTTCTATTTGTGCAACCTCACCCTCCTATATAAAGGGTATGGTAGTACTTTCTTTTAATCAGTTGAAGTTGAGTCAAATTTGGAGTTACACAATATATCTCTCACCCTCTCCCTTCTCCCTCGACACGATTTTCACGATTCTTCTTTAAATCCCTCGCATTCGACGTGCCTTTTTCTTCTTCAACTCTCTAGTTTCTTCTCCACCAAATATTTCCACTGCCCAAAATATTTTTGTTATCGTTGGAATTTTGGTTTGCATTAATTGGTTTTAGAGCATGGCAATCGATTTGTTCCCCTGACTCGATGATCCTGTCCAGTATTGGCGAGCGGAGCATGAGGCGAGTTATTCAACTTATGCGTACCTGTATGAGATGTGAAAGTTGCGGAAGTATCTCTATAAATCGACTTTAATGGTGCAACTTTCACTGGATTCGTGGTTCGACGACGAAACATTTATTCAACAAAAAGGTGCAGATTACATCACATCTGCACAAGACAACTCCAACAATCACCAGGAAGAAGAAATAATGGAAAATGATGTTGTCCAATATGTTTCAGATTTGCTGCTATTGAGATATTAGTTATCTTTCTTATTGTTTTATATTATCTATTTATTTTGTCTTCATCTTGTAATTTACTCAACAAGTTTCTCTCCTATATAAGAGAACCCTAGGGCTTCTCAATAATGCAATTCATTCTTTCATTTCTACATGGTATCGGAGCGATGATCCTAGACCAAAGTTCCTGTATCCCACCCAAGCCCTAACCCTAATCGTCGGCCCCTCTCGCTCGCCTCTACGCTGCCGCCGACCTCCGCCCTCCACCCTTGTGCACGGGTCCCTGACTTCTGTCGGCAACTCTCGTGCGCCTCCTTGCCACCTCGCACCTCCGTGCTTCTCCGTGCACCTCTGCAGTTTGAACTACAGTATGAAATTGTCTGATTTTAACCAGAAAACGTGATTCAGACCCATAAATAACGTTTTTCGGCCCTAGCGCGCAACGAAGATTGACGAGGATGGTTCTATAAGTCTACACATACAACCAATCCTCCGTATGATCGTATAGACTCGTTCATATAGGTCTACTCCCAATCACGTTCCGTTTGGTTGTTTTACCATAATATCAGAGAACACGAGTGACAATGTTCAGGAAGGCGCTATGCGGTATTCAGTCGGAGGGGTCACTGCATGGAGAGTATGCAGTATGCGGGAGAGTATGCGGTTTTATGCGGTTTGGTATTTTGTATTATTAAAAATATAAATTAATATTAATATTATGTTAATATCCTCAGTCGAGAGAGTATACGGGGAGTATGCGGTTTTATGCGGAAGAGTATGCGGTTTTATGCGGGGAGCATGTGGTTTTATGTTATTATGCGGGTGGGGTTATTTGGTTTTAGATTGAATAAAAAAAGTTCTATCAGAAAAGTGACCGAGTATGCGGCCACATAGGGGGTATACTCGGCCGAGTATGCTGGTCAACCCGCACACATGGCCGTTTCATTATACTCAGAACGACAAGGCCCCCGAGTACGAGTATGCAACTGAGTATGCGGCCTCGACCGTTTTTCTGAACATTGACGGGTGATATATTTTCTTCGTCCGATGCCTTCAAGGGCTCGGTTCCCATCGTAAAGATGGATGAGACCAACTATGAGTTGTGGTCCATGCAATTTCTCACTCTCATGTAATGCAACAATATGGAGCACGCCCTGATAGATCCAGAGCCAACAGATAAGATCGTGGCCAATGCTTCTTGGAAGCAAGATGATGTGTATGCACATTTTTAGCTATGTAGGATCCTCATCACAAAGATAGCTAATGATATTCTAAATCATCCCACCGCCAAGGCGATGTGGAACACTCTGGCATCCATCTATGCTCAAGCGAAGAATGGGAACAAGATTCTTCAGCTACAGTTTGATATCTACAAGGCCAAGCAGAATTGTCATCCTCTGCATGTGTACTACTCTTTGCTCCATGGCATGTTCGAGAAGCTTCATAGCTACATGCCTATTATGACATCTACGGAGCATACGGCATATAGGATCTTCACGATGGTTGGAGTTTTCGTGGCCCGACTTGATAAAGAGTATGATGTAATGCGTACACAGCTTCTCACTGGAGTTGCCATACCTCCCATGGATGAGGTCTATAGCTGTCTCAGCCGGATTATCATGCCTTATACGACCACTCCTCTGTCCTCTTTAACGATGACCGCTTCTCATGGCCGAGGAGGGACGACCCAATCCAGAGGATGCGCACCTCGTAGCAGAGGCAATGGACGTTAGCGTGACCCTTGCACCTACTGTCATCGTCCAGGATACGCAGAGGATACATGCTACTAGAAGCATGGATATCCTACTTTTGGTCGTGTGGCAAAACAGATTTAGCTGTCAGAAACTCTATCTCCCCAGACCGATCCTCGCTTGGATGATATTGTCTCTCGTATTCGAGAGATCATGACTGTTGTTGTAGGCACCAGCATCACAGATACCACATCTGCAGCCTGAGCCCCTTCGAGCTCCTCAGGTATCGCTTACGCTTTTACTGGTAGTAATGGTGACAGAATGGATTATGGACTCTAGTGCTTCCCACCATTTGCGTGGAGACACCACAACTGAGGTCCTATATGACCATACCTCATGGTAGATGTGTTGTTATTGCTAATGGAGACCACTTACCCATTATGGGACAAGGGGATATGCATTTGTCACTGTCCACGTGCCTTTAGAATATTTTATATGCTCTTGCCTTTCAGATGAATTTACTTTCCACTAGTCAGATTACTAAGGATCTGCATTGTCGTGCCATTTTTGACCCTTCGTCTCTTGTATTTCAGGACATACTCATGGGATGGATGATCGGATGTGGCCGCAAGCAACTTGGACTCTACAAATTGCTCCAACCTCCTCATGTTGGTTTTTCTACTATACATACTGGACCAGTCTTAACATATTTGTGGCACTTTCATTTTGGCCACCTTCCTCTGCAGAAGCTGTGCCATGTTCTCCCTCAGATTTCTACGAGATCCTCCTTCCAGTGTGAGGCATGCCAGTTTGGGATGCATCATCGTTCCTCCTTTCTATTTCATCATAGTCGAAGCAATTCTCAGTTATTTAAGCTCCTTCATTTAGATATTTGGGGTTCGAGTCGTGTTCCTGATCATCAGGGACATCATTTTTATTTGGTCGCTGTCGATGATTTTATAGATTTTTTTGGGTCTTTTTGTTGAAGAATAAGTCTGAGGTTAGGTCTATTATTATATCTTTTATTAATGAGATAAAGAATATTTTTTTGCCAATGTTAAATATCTTCGTTCTGTAATTGTAGAGGAAAAAGAATGAATTGACTAATAAGAGGTTCAATGATTCTATTATATGGGAGAGGAATCTATTGGGCAAATTCAAGAAGACAACCGAAATAGAAAATAAGAAATCGGTAATAAAGATAACAAATATTTCAACATTTCCCTCAAGCTGAAGCGTAGATATCGATCAGACTCAGCTCGGAACAACATCTTTGATAAGGCCCTTTGGCTAGAGCCTTAGTAAGAAATCTGCTGTCTGGTCTACAGAGCTGATATGCGTAGTGGTGATAAACCATTATGTATCATGTTACGAGTGTAGTAACAGTCCACCTCTATGTGCTTCGTCCTTCATGAAAGATTGGGTTATTAGCAATAAAAAGAACAACTCGATTGTCACATTGAAGGTGCATGGGAAGAGACACCTTTATAGTCCGGTCAGTAAGATTTGACTCACATCATCTCTGTGCTAGCATGTGCCATGGCCGTGTATTCTAACTTAGCACTCGATCTGGCAATCATCCTCTGTTTCTTGCTCTTCCATTAAATCAAGGAATTCCTTATGAACATAACAAAGCTTAATGTAGACTTTCTATCCTTTGGACACCCAACATAATCTGCATCTGCACATGCTGTAGCTGAAAGAGATGTGCCTTTGCTGAAAAGAAGTCCCGTACTAGGTGAAGTCTTTATTTATCTCAGAATCATATGGACTGCATCCATATGTGCCTGCCTGGGCTGCTCCATAAGTTGACTCACTTTGCTTACGACAAAAGATATGTCGGACCTGGTAATATACACATATATTAGCTTGCCAACGAGCTCCCTATACACCCTCTTGTCGACCTCCTCAATGTCATCATCATAGAGCTTCATGCTCGGGTCTGTCAGGTCAGCAATTTGCCATGCCTGTCTCTGAAAGAAGATATGTAAAGTACTTCCTCTGGATCATCACAAGACCTCGCTAGTTCTAGGTAAACTCCAGTCTAAGGAAGTAACGTAAATGTTCAAGATTCTTGATCACAAACTGCTGACCTAAGAAGTCCTTGGCACCCTGAATGCCCTGCTCGTCATCCCCTATAACAATAATGTCATCAACGTAAACAAGAATGACAATAGTACCTCTCTGGGTCCTCTGCACAAATAGGGAATGTTCGACAGTCGATTGCACAGACCCCTGTTGCTCTATCAAGTCTGAGAGCTTCTAAAACCCTGCTCTTGGACTCTGCTTAACATCATAGATAGCCTTGTGTAGCCTGCAAACCTTTTGACATCCCCCAGTAGCAAACTCAGGTAGCTGCTGCATGTAGACCTCCTCCTGTAGATCACCATAGAGGAATGCATTTTTCACATCAAGCTGGTAAAGGGGCCAATCTCGTATAACAACAACAACGAAAAGAAGAATACACAGAGTAGATTGCCTAGCAACTGGAGAGAAGGTATCTTGATAGGCCACCCCATATGTCTGGGTGAACCTACGTGCCACAAGTCTCGCCTTATAGTGATCACACTGCCATTCACAATGAATACCCATTTGCATCCCATAAGGGTATGTTTGGTTGTTGGGTTGGACTGCACCGGGTTGGGGTGCACCGGTGTACCCCTCCTTCCAACCCTCTCAATCCTCCTCACAGTTTACTATTCACAGGGGTATAGTTTACTATTCACAGGGGTACCCCAACCCAATCCAACCCAGCAACCAAACAAGCCCTAAGGGATGCGTAAACTGGAGCAGAAACAAGACTCCACGTACCACGCGACCGTAGTGTGATCATCTCCTCCTCAATGGCTAACCTCCACTGACTGTTGCGAAGAGTCTCTTGATATGTCTGTGGTGTCTCTGCGGCTGATAGTGCCAATGTAAATCTTCTGAAATCCTCTGACACCTGTCAAGGAAACCTAGGCTGTAAGTGGATAACTAGCACACTTACGTTTTAGCTTACGCAAAGCAGTCGACACATCAAGATTATCTACCAAATCCCTAACCCGTGGGTTCCCCTCTTGGGAGTGCTCATCTTGTATGGAATCCTGCTGCATAGACTACTCAGTAATGCCATCAGTTGTGATCAGGGGGACCGAGCGAGACCTGCGAGTAAAAACACGTGTCAAAAACCAAGTCATAGTAGAAGGTGAAGCCACAAAAGCAGGTGTAGGTGATGGTGGTATGACAATAGAGGTGGAGGCTTGTAGATCTCAGCATCAGAGTCAGACAGAGCTAGTCTGTCACCTGTTAGGCTGTTACAGACTCAAAGAATGTGACGTCAGCACTGATAAAGTACTTATGCTTGTGTGGCTCAAAGCAGCGGTACCCCTTCTGGGTACGAGAGTAGCCGACAAAAACACACTTGATAGCTCTGGGAGAGAGCTTGTTACGATAAGGAGAGACATCATGAACAAATGCAACCAAGGTTGCAAAAAGCGGTATGTGGCATTCAGTCGGTAGGGTCACTGATTACTGTTTAAACGGTATGCGGGAGTTTAAACGGAAATTAAACGGGTTATGCGTTTTTGTATTTTTAATTAATAAAAAAATATTTACATATATATATAATTAATAAGAAACATAACTAAATTATAAAATATAATCACATATTCACAACATATATCAAATATTGTCAAATTCAATGATTTTTTCCTATCAATTGTCAAAAATAACATAAACAAGTAGAATCCATAGTCAAGGTTTGGGATCTCGATTTTGATTTATGATGATAAACAGCAAAAGGAATGAAGCGAACAAGTTATATCGGATATCTAGAATCTAATATCTATAGAGTTGTTTCATCTCCATTGCACAAATCCAAAGGGGGTGAAGCTCCCCAAGTTGAAGACCCATTGTATGCACCCTCGTGTCACACCATACCCTCCCAGAACATGGGTCTTGATGCAACTGGTCTGCTAGCCTGGGGGACTAGGATGGGCCCATGTTAGGGAGAAAAAAAGCACATTCTCACATTCTTGACAGGTTAATGTAAAAAACGACGTTTAAACGATGTTTAAACGGTCGTTTAACGCTGATTAAGCGACATGACCACATATGTGCCCACATGGGCTTAGTCGATGCGGTCCAGGACCGCATGCGTGTAAACGGCCTTTTAAACGACCGTTTAGGCCGTTTTTTACATCCATGAATGCACCATAACTAAATACACGAGGTTTGAGGGAGAAAAGATCCTTCTCGGGAAACACAATCGAGAATGGAATCTTCTCTCTCAACACAGACGAGGGCGTGCGGTTCACCATATATCATGCAGTGAGGACAACATCTCCCCAGTAAGCATGAGGAGCACAGCTTTGTATCAACAATGTTCTGGTCACATTAAGTGACGGTGTTTACGCTCGACAACACTGTTATGCTGGAAATTATAAGCACATAAGGTCTGATGAACAATGCCCTGAGATCTAAGGAACTCAGAAAGATGTAAAGTGTAGAACTCTAAACCATTATCAGAACAAAAATATTTGACTTTTGTAGAAAATATATTCTTTATGCATTAATAAAATATTTGATCATAGATCCATCCTTGGACTTATTCTTTAATAAAAAGGCCCAGGAAAGTCTCGAAAAATCATCAACAATACCTAGATAAAAACGGTGCCTCTGGTGACCAGGAACACGACTTGGACCCCAAATGTCTAAATGTAGGATCTCAAATAAGTGAGAACTGCTTCGACTCTGATGGGATGGAAAGGAGGAACGATGATGCTTCTTAAGCTGGCATACCTTACACTGGAAAGAGGATCTCGTAGAGGTCTGAGGGAGAACGTGGCACAACTTCTGCAGAGAAAGGTGACCAAAACAAAGGTGCCACAGATATGGTGAGACTGGTCCAATAGGTATATTAGAAATGCTAGTATGAGGAGGTTGGACCAATCTATAAAGCCCTCACTACCCACGACCGCATCCAATTACCTTATCCGTGAGTATGTCCCGAAACACATGAGACGAAGGGTCAAAAACGACACAACAATGCAAGTCCCTAATAATTTAACTAATAAAAAGTAAATTCATTTGAAAGTTAGGAGCATATAAAACATTCTGAAGGTGCATGGATGGCGTTAAATGCACCTCCCCCTGTCCTGCAATGGGTAAGTAGTCGCCATTAGCAATGACAACCCATCCACCGGATGGTATGACAATGTAGGACCTCAGTTGTGCTTTGTCTCTACACAGGTGGTGTGAAGCTCCAGAGTCCATAATCCACCCTGTCATATCTGTACCAATACTATCGGTAAAAGCATAAGCGATCCCTGAGGAGCTCGAAGAGGCTCTGGCTGCGGCCGCAGTATATGTAGTGGTCGTGCCAATAGTAGGAGTCATGATCTCTCGAATAAGAAAGACAATATTATCCATGCGAGGATTGACCTGGGAAGCTGTAGTTTCTGAAGGCGCAATCTATTTTGCTACACGACCAGAAGCAGGATATCTATGCTTCTGGTAGCATGTATCCTCGCATGTCCAGGCCGACGATAGTAAGTGCATTATGTTGCCGTCCACCGCCTTTTCCACGAGGGTTGCATCCTCTGGACCGGATCATCTCTTCTTGGCCACAAGAAGCATCCATCGTTGAAGAGGGCAACGAAATGGCTGTAGAAGGCATGATAATCCGGCTGAGACGGCTCTAGGTATCCTCTATGTGAGGTATGGTAGATCTGGTAAGAAGCTGAGTATGCGTAGTATCATACTCTGTATCAAATTCAGCCATGAAGACTCCAACCATCGTGGGGTTCCTATACATCTAATGATGCTCAATAGATGTCGTAATAGGCATGTAGCTATGAAGCTTCTCGAACACGCCACATAACGAAGAGTAGTCCATGTGCAGAGGACGGCCATTTTGCTTGGCATTGTAGATATCGAAATGTAGCTGAAGAATCTTGGCCTCATTCTTCGCTTGAGCATAGGTGGATACCAAAGTATCCCACATCATCTTGGCGGTGGGATGATTCAGAATATCATTGGCTATCTTTGTGGTGAGGGTCCTATAAAGCCAAACACACGCATACGTGCCATATTGCTTCTAAGAAGCATTTACCTCAATCTTATTCGTTGGCTTTGGATCTATCATGATGGATGTACTCCTTGTTGTTGCACTGCATGAGGGTAAGAAACTGCATGAACCACAAGTCAGTTGGTCCCATCCATCTTAATGATGGGAGTCAGATCCTTGAAGGCTCTGGACGAAAACATATCACCCTTGTTCTCTGACATGATGGAAAAACAACTGATCAACGGAACTCAACTAAGGAGTAGATTGAGTTGAACAAGTCTACACGATCACACGAAGAATTAGTTGTACGAGTAGACTCATACAACCATCCTCATCAATCTCCGCTGCTCTCTAGGATCTAAAAACACGATTTATAGGTCTAAAATCGTGTTCTTCGATCAAAATCAGACCAAATCAAATGACAGATCAAGCCATAGGGGTGCACAGAGGTGCACGGGCGAGCCGACGGCGGCCCGAGTAGGCCGGAGGGGGGAGGGGGTTGGGCGGCAGCCGAGGGGCAGATCGAGGGGCTGAATGCTGCGGCCTGAGCGACCGAGGGCAGCAACCAAAGGCCTTGGGCTAGGCAGCATCACATGGAGGAGGTAGAGTGGGTAGGGGGTGGGATACAAGAACTTTGGTTTATGACTGTCGCTTCGATACCATGTAGAGGGAAAAGAATGAATTGATTAATGAGAGGCCCAGGAGTTCTCTTATATAGAAGAGGAACCTATTGGGCCAATTATAAGAAGAAGATAAAAGAAATATAAAATAAGAAAACAATAATAAATATAACAAATATCTCAACAGTAATGGCTTAGAGTTCCGCACCTTACAACTTTCTGACTTTCTTAGATCTCTTGGCATTGTTCATCAGACCTCGTGTGCTTATACATCCCAGGAGAACGGTATTGCCGAGCACAAACACCGCCACTTGATGTGACCAGATCCTTGTTGATACATAGTCGTGCTCCTCATGCTTATTGGGGTGATGCAGTCCTCACTGCATGTTATATAGTAAACTGCATGCCCTCGTCTATGTTGGGAGAGGAGATTCCTTTCTCGATTGCATTTTCCGAGAAGGATCTTTTCTCGCTTACACCTTGTGTGTTCGGGTTTCTTGCATTTATTCGTGATTTTTCTTCAAGTCGTGACAAGCTCTCTCCCAGAGCTGTCAAGTGCGTTTTTGTCGGCTGCTCTCATACCCAGAAAGGGTTCTGTTGCTTTGATCCGCTTAGGCAGAAATATTTTGTCAGTACCGACGTTACTTTCTTTGAGTCTGTCATGTATTTTTCTCCTATAGGTGATAGACTAAGCCCCATCAGACTTTGACGCTGATATTTACATACCTCCACCTCCTACTGTCATACCAGCACCTTCCTCTACTCCCGCTTTACCACTACCTCCACAACAACCACCACCACCACCTACACCTACTCTTGCTTCTACATCTACTCCTGTGGCTCCACCCTCTACTGTGATTCAGTTTTTGCCACGTGTGTTAACTCACAGGTCTCGCTCTGTTCCCCATGCTCACAGGTTTTGCCCATCATCCAATACGCCTCAGGTATGTAATAAGCACATTGTTTCTATTGATGATACTATCGAGTTGTTTGTTCAGTAGGAATCCATCCATGATGAACATGTGTCCTCTCAAGAGGGGAACTTATAGAATCGGGACTTGGCAGATGATCTTGATGTGCCGATTGCTCAGCAAACGTTGAGACGATCATGTGCTACTTATCCTCTAGCAGCCTAGGTTTCCTTGAGTAGACTGTCAGGATTTCAGGAGGTTTTCTTGGTAGTATCAGCTGTGGAGATACCACAGACATATCTGGAGGCTCTTCAGGACAATTGGTGGTGGTTAGCCATGGAGGAGGAGATGACCATGCTACCATCACGTGGTACGTGGAGCCTTGTTTCAGCTCCAATTAGCGCATCCGTTGTGGGTTGCAAGTGGGTGTTCACCGTGAAACACCATGCAACTGGTAGCGTGGATCGCTATAAGGTGAGATGATGCAAAATAGAATCGGCGTCGACGAAAATAATAATTTTTTATGGTGGATTTTTGGTAGAAGAAAAGAGAGGGGTTGAGAAGAAGAACTCGTCTGGAATACGAGGAGTTGAAGGAGTAGAACCGCGGAGATCGCATTAAGGGAGAGGGAGAGGAGAAAGGAGAGAGATAAATCTCAGTATTTCATTAATGCTTGACTGACTAAAACACTGAACTACCATCTCTTTATATAGGAGAGATGGGGTTACAAAAATAGAAATTAATTAAAATTGACAACCAAATTATCCTAATTGGACTCTGACAAATTTTTAAAATTCAAATTGACCCCTAATTGGACTCTAACTAATTAATTGACCAAATTAAATCTACGAATAAACATTGAGATCACAAGCGATCTCAATTATTTAATTAAACAATTACAACAACTTAAAAACGTAAATAAAATTGATAATTAAAAATAAATAAATACTTGACCCTATGTTTGGGGCCCACGCTGCATCAACTCTCCTCCGCTTTTAAAAATTCGTCTCCCGACGAATTGCTTGATGTAGGTGCATCGTTGGAGTAGTCGTCTTTGAGATTGTAACCTGCAATTAGATCTTTCAACATTACGTTTGTAGTTCTTTTCAATTGAGGGGGTCCCTGCAATTTTCGTACCCCTTCACTTAAGTTGAATAATTCCTCCAAGTAAACTTTTTGATAAAAACTTGAGGGAGGAGGGGCCCCCTTGCAAATCTCCTAAGATAACTTCCTATCCCTAACTTTAAGGGATCGGATTACATTTGGAGGGGTGGCCGCTGTTAGGGCTTCCCTTCCCCTCAAACAACGTCGGCGGTTGAGTCTAGGTAACCAAGGGCGGCGCCGAACTCGTTGCCTAGGTTTGCCGCTCGTGGTCGCATGGCGGCGCGCCATCTCGCGCGGGCGGCCGCGCGCGTAGCCTGGATGGTGGTGTCACGCAGTGACGCAGGTCCGGCGCATGGCTGAACTGCAAGGAGTTGCTGGTGGTGTCGGTGGCTGGTTCGGATGGGTTGGTGGCGAGATACGGAATCGAGGCGGCGAGGGAGGGAGGCGGGACGCGAGGGTGAGGGCACCGGGGGTGGCGCAGACGTCGCGCTCGGTTGGTTCCGGGGAGGAAAAGGTCGCGGGGTGGAGCAGGAGGCCTGGGGTTGGAGAAATGGTGGCGTGTGGAGGGAGGGGACTGGTCTTCGCAGGGGTGTTGGGGGTTGCGGATGGGAGAAGGCGCGGGAGGGGGGGAAGAAAGGGGATGGCGAGGGTTTGTTGCGGGGTTTCTGGAAACGGTGGCAGGGGGCTGTAGGGGAAAGGGGTGGCGGGGAAGAGGGAGATGCTGGGTGCGGCAGTGTAGTGGGAGGAGGGCGTTGGCAGCGAGGTCTGGGGCGGCGGGGATTGTGCCGGGACGGTCGAAGGGACCAACAAGACCGATTCCGGTGGCGAAATCGGGTCTGGAAGGTGCTGGACAACCGTCTTTTCGTCGTTTTTTCCTCCTAAAATGACCCGGACAACAACCAAATCTTCCTCAACGGCGGAGTTTTCTTCATCAAGACTTGCGGCAGCGGCTTCGGTGGTTGGCGGATTTGATTGGACGGCGCATAGGGCCTCGAAGTTGGCCACAAGGGTTCGAAACTCGGAGTGGATTGTGGTTTGCAAGTGATGCAAATTACGTAACATGCGCTCCGTCTCCTTGTCGTAGTCGTCGTTGGCTCATTGTTTTCTGTCGAACGAGCGATGGTTCCTTGACGTATGTCGGCGTGAGTATCTGGACGGATCGTCAGATCGTGGGGACGATCTGTAAGCCATGCTCTGATACCAAATGATGCAAAATAGAATCGGCGTCGACGAAAATAATAATTTTTTATGGTGGATTTTTGGTAGAAGAAAAGAGAGGGGTTGAGAAGAAGAACTCGTCTGGAATACGAGGAGTTGAAGGAGGAGAACCGCGGAGATCGCGTGGAGGGAGAGGAGAAAGGAGAGAGATAAATCTCAATATTTCATTAATGCTTGACTGACTAAAACATTGAACTACCATCTCTTTATATAGGAGAGATGGGGTTACAAAAATAGAAATTAATTAAAATTGACAACCAAATTATCCTAATTGGACTCTGACAAATTTTTAAAATTCAAATTGACCCCTAATTGGACTCTAACTAATTAATTGACCAAATTAAATCTACGAATAAACGTTGAGATCACAGGCGATCTCAATTATTTAATTAAACAATTACAACAACTTAAAAACGTAAATAAAATTGATAATTAAAAATAAATAAATACTTGGCCCTATGTTTGGGGCCCACGCTGCATCATGAGACTTGTAGCACGCGGGTTCAACCGGACATATGGGGTGGACTATCAAGATACTTTTTCTCCAGTTGTCAGACATTCTACTCTATGTATTCTTCTTTCAGTTGCTGTGACATGAGATTGACCCCCTTACCAGCTTGATGCGAAGAATGTTTTCTTATATGGTGATTTACAGGAGGAGGTCTACATGTTGTAACCACTTGGGTTTACTGCTGAGGGGGAGTGTCAGGAGGTTTCTAGGCTACACAAGACTATCTATAGTCTTAAGCATAGTCCAAGAGAACGGTTCTTAAAGCTCTCGGACTTGATAGAGCAACATGGGTTTGTGAGATCGACTGCTGATCACTATTTGTTTGTGCACATAACCCAGAGAGGTACTGTTGTCCTTCTTGTTTACGTCGATGGTATTATTGTTACAAAGGATGATGAGCAGAGCATTCAAGGTGCCAATGACTTCCTAGGTCAATAATCTGTGGCCAAGTACCTTGGTAATTTATGTTACTTTCTTAGACTGGAGTTTGCCAGGAACCAACGATGTCTTGTAATGACCCAGAGGAAGTGCGTTACAGATCTTTTAGAGACTGACATGGCATATTGCAGACCTGCCACTACTCCTATGGACCCGAGCATGAAGCTCTATGATGATGACAATGAGGAGGTCGACGGGAGGAGGTGCATGGAGCTTGTTGGCAAGGTCTTATATGTGACTATTACCAGATCCGATATATCCTTTGTCGTGAGCAAAGTGAGTCTGTTTATGGAGCAACCCTTACATGTACATATGTATGCATTTTGTATGATTTTGAGGTATCTGAAGACATCACCAAGTACGTGACTTCTTTTCAGCAGAGGTACATATCTTTCAGTTACAGCATGTGCCGATGCAGATTATGCTGGGTGTCCAAAGGATAGGAAATCTATTTCTGGCTTCGCTATGTTCATAGGGAATTCCTTAATTTCATGGAAGAGCTAGAAGTAGATCGTGGTTGCCAGATCTACAGAATACAGGACCATGTCGTTAGTTAGCACATAGATGATGTGGGTCAGATCTATTCTTACTGACTTGACTATAGAGGTACCTCTTCCCGTACACCTCCAATGTGACAATCAGGCTGCTCTTTTTATTGCAAACAACCCACCCTTCCATGAGAGGACCAAGCACATAGATGCGGACTGTCACTACACTCGTGACATGATAGAAAAGAGTCTTATCGCCACCGCGCATGTCAACTCTGGAAATCAAGCAACAGATGTTCTTACTTAGGTCCTAGCTAGAGGGCCTTATCAGAGATGCTGCTCCAAGCTGAGTCTGAGTGATATATACGCTCCAGCTTGAGGGGGTTGGTGTTTAGATATTAGTTATCTTTCTTATTGTTTTCATATTATATATTTCTTTTGTATTCATCTTGTAATTTGCCCAACATGTTTTTCTCGTATAAAGAGAACCCTATGTCCTCTTAATAATGCAATTCATTCTTTCGTTTCTACAGCCACCCTAGGAGGAACCGACTCCACCATCTCCTCTTGCCACTATAACCCCATTGACAACCCCTGCAGTCCTGCCACAACTCCCCTTCGCTACATTTGCGCCTTTGGTGACCGCACCAACCACAATCGCATCCCCTCTAGTCCCGCAACTACCGCCGACCTTGTGATCTTCTCCCCTACCCACACAATATCCCACTTCACTACCCGAGACGCAACCGCACCACCACTCCCCCAAACCTTGCCACCTCTTCCAATATTTCCAATATCACCACCACCCTCGATCGCTCGTTTATCTCCATCACCGGTGTGAACCCCCGAGGATCCGAGTACCCGTTCACGCGCATCTCGCAATAATTCATTTACATGAGATCGCATTAAGTGACAAAAAACAGGGAAATTTTTCGCGCGGATAATTTTCCAAATGACATTCACAATCATAACCACAAGTTATTAGAACAATTGTCACCAAAATTTTTCATTTCATTAACTTCCATTTAATTTACAACATGTACAGTGAATGACAGTACATACATCATCCCAAAATTTTGACTGAAGAGAAGAAGCATAATACAATATAAATTGAACAAAAATTGGCACAAAATAAACCATACCATCGGGTATAAAATTTATCTCCTGAAATCATTAACCCGCTACTGTGCTAAAGGCTCCTTGCCTGCCATGCGTGCAAGGAAGAAAAGGTGTCAGCGGTTGCTGGTACCTCCCAAAAATTTATAACATAAACCAGCATTTAATATTTTCAAAAGCAACAAGTAGAAAGGCGAGAACAACTCAAGTTAAAATTTAATTCTACTTGCAAATGTAAAAGGTTTCCAAATTTTTAGTAAGAACATCTCATGATCAGCCCTTATCCCAACATTTCCCACATAGGCATATATCTACGGTAACTCATTGATCATAAGTAAGTATATTTTATTCTCATATTACTTAGAGATCATATTTGTGAATTTTGATGATGGGAAAGATGAGATGAGAAGATATAATGATTTATTAAATTCTTAAGTCTAGTGGATAGTCTGTGGTCTTGGTTCTTGTGAAACCTCACACTATGACTCTAAGACTTGGGAAACGTCCTAGGGTTGGGGTGCCTCCGTAGGCATGCGGTGTTGTATAATGCATCCTAACTAAGTTCCCAACACGTGCACTAGCTTAATGAGATTTCGAATTAGATTAGAGTCTTTTCCATTTACTCAATTTAATTGTAATCCCTTAAAGCCTCAAGTGGAACTGTCTCAGTTGTTACTCTAGATGATGTAGATATAGAGATGGATGATCTGGATGTAGAATCAATCCCTTCAAACCTCAGTGCAACAGTCTCAATGTAACTCTAGATGATGTAGATATAGATACGGATGATCTGGATGTAGAATCGCCAAGTCTGTTGGCGAAAGAAAAACTCAAGCGGTGAAGAAGCCAACAAAAGGGCTCTTCCGTCTCGCCCCCTAATTGGAAGGACGGTCCAATAGAGGGATAGGTCTACTCCCAAACTACGCCACTGAGACGGGTGAGAGGGACTTCCCGGAAAAGTCGCTCTAGAAAAACAGCCCGACCGGTAACGGGCAACCGAGCTCGTACGTAAAACTGAAAACCAAGGATCCCCCGCCTGGGTATCCTAAAACAGAGGGTCAGCGGAACCGGTCTAAAGTCGGGATCCCAACGAGGTGTAAAAACACTGCGAGCTCGCGTAAAAACCGTGAAAGGACTGGGATCCTAGACCCGCGCACTTGGCGGCCGCTGCCCGAACTGGGCTTCCTATCTCCCGCCCAGTTGAGGGTCACCGCGCCCTCGCACAGTCAGGTGTGTGGATCACCATGACCGGCACATTTAACTGATATCACATATTCACAACCATAGGGATGCATTTGATCATAGATTAAATTTCCAAACCCTTATAAACACTGGTATTAATCAGGACACATACCACTTACAAATGGTGTGATTATTGGTCAATAGCAAATTAAATAGGATGTAGCTAGTACCAGAATTTAATTAAATCCAATTCGAAAAGCAACTGAGAAATGAATGAGGAGGTCGAACAGAAGTAATAGATTTCTCAGTTCAAATGGGAATGCATAATTACTTAACGGTTAATTAATATTTAAAGGGGACATGTGTGGCCGTCAAAGAGTCTACCAAGTGTAACTACCACCTTGATGCTATATGGGATATGAGTAAGATTCTGCTGTTGTTCATATCCATAACTTAGATATAACACAATACATATTTTATCAAGTGCAACAATTCAGAGTTTAACTGGATATTGTCAAGTAATGAACCAATAGTTGATTATATCCATGATTAGTAGTAATAAAAAGATTATACTATCATACGGATTACCAAATGTGAACTAGGATCAGAAAAAAACCATCCATAAAAAGATAATAAGTGCACAAGTGAATCATCTGATCCTGTAAAGGTATGATAGAATGATAAAGTATGCATCTAATAGTGCTTTAAGAAATTACATGTGGAACAATCTGAAACAGGTTAATACAAACAAAAATACAAATGAGAAAATTTTTATATCTAAAACGAATGGATATTAGCTGAAATGTGAATCTCTACATAAACACAACGTGGATAAATAGAATTATAAATGGATAGGATAAAAATGTCAACTTGGAAGGATTCTGTTATAGAAGAGTTCTGTACATCTAAGAATTAATATAATGCCAAATTACTAATAAGTTCAGGAATTAGATAAAGCAAAAACGTTGATACTAAAATACTTTGATACAACTTTGAAATTTGAAAGCAGACAATATCTGATATTGCCTGTCATATTATGCTACTTAACTTTTACATGAGAGAGAGATAAAACTAAATTAGAGCCAAACCAACCTTTATATGTAATGGTCTACACAATGCAAATTCCAAATGCAACTCTTCTTAGTTTCATGACAATAGACTTTCACATATCATCAAGCCAAAAAAAATGTGCATTGATAGTCTTCAATGCACGTTTCTCAGATCATATTATTCAGGTGGTTCATATGATATCAGACTCATAACTAACGGCTGAAACCTCGTGGAACACGGTAGAGGGGTGCCCCACCCACTTGGTCAATCATACCTCATACTACATTCCATAGATCAGATCTTCTAAAAGAGGAAATGTGACTTGAATCATTATCATCACCTTGTAATTTCGCATCTAATACTGTAGCGAGAACCAGATGAAAATTTCCAAGATAAAAATAGATAATTCTATTATCAAACTTAACCCTTGATAACTACCCAAGGTCAGAAGATCAAATGGTACCCAAAGATCTATGAACTGCACAAAGATCCATGACTGGCAGCAAGAAGGACATGGATTGTACCTAATTAAATCTAAAAGAACACAACAAATGCCAGAGATGGAAGAGACATGCATGGCAGCAAGAGATGGGGAAGGAGGTACCTTGGATATCTCAAGTTTGGAGGTTAGATCTTTGCATGCAGTGCTGGAATTTGAGCATGAAGGCAGCAACCAAAGGCTTGAAATAAATGGCAGCAACCTCCAGCAGTTGCAAGTGCTCCAGGGAAAGGAGGGAATTTCTGGAGAAGCAGTTGTAGGCTACTTCTTTGAAAGCAGCAGCAGCAGCTCCTGGACTTTGGATCAGTACTCTTGATTTTTAGGAACAACAGCTCCAGTCAAAACAAATTGGAGTTCCGATTGACTGGAAAGTTTGAAACGAGAGAGAGAGGATTTTGGGGGAGATGACGGAAAGGGGAAAAAGAAATTACGGCTAGAATTGGAATATTGGAGGCTCTCTCGGCTGGGGATCTTGAATGGTTTGGGGTTCTTATAGTAAATACATGTGTTTATATAAACAATGAGAAGGCATTGTTACTTGCCAAGTGGAGAAAAATTTTCCAGGTGGAGAAAACTTAGGGATTAGGTGTCTGCTTTACAGGAAAACACAGGTTCATTATTATATATATATTTTTATTTACAAACAACAGCCGTCTGCTACTGTTTATCTGAGTTTTATATATATATATATATAACATACTTAAAATAGTCCGTATGCGTATTTCGGGCCTCAGATTTTGGCGCACAATATCTTGATTTGATTGTCTCGGAACGACGATCAATATGAGTATAATATTGATATATTTTCGATCGGTTTTGAATAACCGAAATTTTCGGATACGGTTTTTGTTTAAGGTTTAAATTTTACGAATTAAAATTATCAAACGACCTCCGATTGACGAGCGGTCAATTCCGTTGGTCTCGTATTGTCGAATCGGATCTAATGATGGTTTCCGTTCGTTTTGTGGTTTCCGAATTTGCGTCGCGGCTTTTCGCGGCGCGCATTATGCAGTAACCGATTTTTGGTCGATTTCATCCGAACGACTTTTGATTCATGATTAATTGGTCGTTTTAGGTTGTTTAGTATTGACAATTAACTTTATTGGGCTTATCGGACCCTTAATCGGGTCGAGTTCGGGTTTAGCAGATCCCGGATGTTACAACCGGCTCCACATCTCCTTCTGACCGCCCTAACGACGCCCTCCTGACGTCGCCCTCCCATCACCATATCATCACATGATGGAGCCACTACTGCCGTTTACACTCGATGCCTTGAGGTCGCCTCCGCCTCCTCTCATTCAACTGTTGCCATCACTGCATCTTCCATGAGCGTTGCCATCGAATTAAGAAAGACCATACCCTAACAAGAGTTGGGGACCTTCCTTCTAGAGAGAACACGTCCTCCAAGCAAGGGATAAAGAATGTCTTCTTAAAAAGTTTGAAGATACCCCTCTTCAAATTATTCTTTATTGAACGGGTAACATCGTTGGAAAGGTAAGGTAGAGAGTTTGTTTAAGTGTATGGGTAGAAAATTTGCATTCTCGCCCTCAAGTGGAAAGAAACTAGAAATGTAACGTTGAATTGGAGACACATTGCTCGGAATTGGGAAGATTGTCCGACGAATCCAACTAAACTTTCCCATGTCGCAATCAAGATAAAGCCACTCATCAGGAGATGAGTTTTTCGAAGCGAATGAGAGCTGATGTAGCGTTGAACGACAAATTAGGGCTTAATTGAGGTTTTTTGTACATTCAAAATTTGTTGTTTATTAAATTATGATTTTATTTTCCGTCCATTAAATTATAGGCAATTAGTTGAAGTTAGGGTATTTTTTTACAGTTAATTAAATCCATTGCAATTTTATTTCTAATTAAATAATGAGATCACATGTGATCTCGAATCAATTAGTTATACAATTACATAATTAGTTAGTAATTTAGAGATAATTAGAGTCCCGTACGGTATGTTAGGATTCGAATTTTATTTTATTTCTATTTATGTAATCCTACCCTCCTATATCAGGTAATCGGTAGTCCTTTGTTTTAATTAGTTGACATTGAATGAAATTTGGAGTTACTTCATCTCTCTCTCTCTCCTGCTTCCTTCTCTCTCGACACAATCTTTATACATCTTCTACAAATCCCTCACACCGGTGAGTTTTTCTCTTCTTCCGCCCTCTAATTTCCTCTCCAGCAAATATTTCCACTGTCGAAATTATTATTTTTTTACCGTTGGAATATTGGTTTGCATCAGTGTTGCTCTCGATCCCTCATAGTGCAGGAGGGCACCTGTCACCCCCTTCCTTTAGACCTCTTTAGGCTCGTACTGGGCAGCAAGACTTCCATCTAATTAGTTTGTAGTCTGTATGTGTTCAATATATGCAACAACAACAAAGCCTTTTCCCACATTACGTAGGGTCGACAACATGGATTCTTTGCCTCCATTCAGATCTATCTTGGCAAAGCGAAGATCCCTTTGTTTAGTCTCATTCTAATACTTCTTAGGCCTTCCTTGCCTTCTCTTAGCCTGCTCAACTTCCCAAAACTCGCATCTCCTAACTGGTGCATCAACCGACCTTTTTTGCAAATGGCCAAACCATCCTAAGCATTTGTCTCGCATCTTACCCTCGATCGGAGCTACACCAACTTTCCTTCTGATCGCATCATTCCAAGTCCAATCTTTACATGTGTGTCCACACATCCATCTTTGCATTTTCATTTTTGCTACTGTCATTCTCTACACGTCTATGGTTCACATGCAAACATTTAGATCCATAGAGCATAACATGTCTCATGGCTGATTTGTAAAGCTTTCCTTTGATTTCAATGGATTTTTTTATAACAGCGAACAATAGAGACTCCTCTCCACTATAACATTACCATATTTATTCAATTGGTAATATCTCCATCTGTTTTCCCATCATGTTGCAAAACAGATCCCAAGTATGTAAAAGAATCTCTCGTTTGAATGTTATCGTCACCAATCTTTACCTTGATTCCTTCACCATTGCTTCCATCAAAAGCACTCCATATATTCAATTTTAGCCTTATATAAAATCCTTTAGTCTCCAATGCATGTCTCCAGACCTCAAACTTCTCATTTACTCCATCTCTAGTCTCACCAATCAAGACAATATTATCCATCGTATAACATACACTAACGTATCTCATCCCGAATGTAAATAGTTAACTCGTTTATAATTAAAATGAAAAGGAATGGACTTAAAGCTGAACCTTGATGCAGACCGATGTTGATGACAAAATAATCAGTCTTCCTAGATTGGATCCTTACACAAGATAAAGCTCTATCATACATATCCTTTATGAGGTTTATATATAGGACATGTACTTGCCTTTTATCTAAAACTCTCCACAATATCTCCATGAGATATAATCATAAACCTTCTCCAAATCAATGAAAATCAAATGGAGGTTCTTCAATTTAGCTCTATAAATCTTCATCGTTCTCCTCACCAAGTGGCTGGCTTCAATAGTTAAACGACCTGGCATGAATCCGAAGAAGTTTTCTTTTACTTTGGAAAATTGTCGGAATCGTCTTTAGAGCACACGTTCCCAAATTTTCATAGTGTGACTCATCAACTTAATACCTCCGTAATTCGAACTATTTTGAATGTCTTCTTTGTTCTTATAAAGAGGCACCACGATAGTTCTCCTCCAATCTTCAGGCATTTTCTTGCTTCGCCAAATAACATTGAATAAATTTGTATGCCAGGTCAAACCACACTCACCTAAAACTAGGGATGCAAACGGATACGGATATATCTGTATCCGATCCGTCACCGTATCCGTTTTATGCAGATTTTGACATCCGTATCCGTATCCGTTTTAAAATGGATACGGATATGGATATCGTTTTGATATCCGCAAACATCCGTATCTGTATCCGTATATCTGTTTTCGTATATAAATATAATCATAGATTTATTTTTAACCACATATAATATAACTATCTACCTCCTTTTACCGTATTTATATAATTTTTATGATACAAATACATTTAGCAAATTAATATCATGTGTTTTTGATCCAATTCTTATATATTTAAGTCAATTCTATAGAGTATTTCTAACATTACTTGTGTGCGATCAATATCCGTTTTACATCCGTATCCGTTTTTTAAGGATATGGTAAGATAGTTTTAATATCCGTCAATATCCGTATCTGCATCCGTATTCGTATTAAAAAACGGATAAGGATATGGTAATACCTATATCCGTATCCGTATCCGACCGTTTGCATCCCTACCTAAAACTTCCCATACTTCTATAGGAATGTCATCTGAACCTACTCATTTCCTAAATCTCATAACCTTCAAAGCATCCTCTACTTCCTTCCTTTTGTATCTGTCTATTTCATTCCCCAATGAAAAGCTTATGAAAATATTGCTTCCATCTACTTTCTATTTCCTTCTGAGTAACAAGCATGTGTCCCTTCCCCATCCTTACTGCATCTCACTTGAGAAAGGTCTTTGGTTTTTCTTTCTCTTGCTTTGACTAACGTGAATATATTCGTCTGGCCCTCTTCAGAGTCGAGATTTTTGTACAAAACTTAATAAGCTTTTGACTGAGCTTTGCTTACAACCTTCTTTGCTTCAGTCTTTGCTATTTTCTAGTTTGTGACACTTTCCTCCGTTCTATCCTTAGACATAGCTTTTAAGCATGCTCTTTTAATTTGAGCTTCTCTTGCACCCTCCTCTCCACCACCAAGCTTCCTAGATTGGATTCCTTACACAAGATAAAGCTCTATCATATATATCCTTTACGAGGTTTATATATAGGACATGTACTTGACTCTTATCTAAAACTCTCCATAATATCTCCATGAGAATATAATCATAATCCTTTCTCCAAATCAATGAAAATCAAATGGAGATTTTTCAATTTTAGCTCTATAAATCTTCGTCGTTCTCTCAGCAAGTGGCTGACTTCAATAGTTAAGCGACCTGGCATGAATCCGAAGAAGTTTTCTTTTACTTTGGAAAATTGTCGGAATCTTCTTTCGAGCACACGTTCCCAAATTTTCATAGTGTGACTTATCAACTTAATACCTCTGTAATTCGAACTATTTTGAATGTCTTCTTTGTTCTTATAAAGAGGCACCACGATAGTTCTCCTCCAATCTTCATGCATTTTCTTGCTTCACCAAATAACATTGAATAAAATTTGTATGCCAAGCATGGAAGGAAATATCGGGATATATCGATGATGTATCGCCGATATATCGATATCGACATGCGACCGATATGGGTACCGATATAGCGATATATCTTGATTTCCAGGCATTTTATTCACAAAAGCTCGTCGATATGGGCGATATTTGGACGATATGTCGTCGATATATCGTATCGATACGATATCAAAATGATATCGATATCGATACGGCCTTCTATGATGCCAGGTCAAACCACACTTACCTAAAACTCCCCATACTTCTATAGGAATGCCATCTAGACCTACTCATTTCCTAAATCTCATAACCTTCAAAGCATCCTCTCAGTGTTGTAAGAGTCGCGCCCGACTGGGCCCGACTAGTAGGTCCGACTAGTCTAGTCACTGGGGTGGCCGACCGAGGTACCGACTAATTCCAACTAGGTACATTAATCGATCAGTTTTGCTTGGAGATACCATGTTTTTCTAATGTTTTGCTATTCTTATAAGCAAACTTATTATAATATGCCTAATATTTTATTTAAATTCAATTACTTCTTTTATTTTATTACAGTAGTATAAAAATGTACAAAATCGATGTAAATATATGTATAAAAATTGAGTTATATATTTTAAAATAATCATAAAATTCGAAGCCGATTAAAATCCGACTAAATCCGATTAGTCATCTGACTGCCGATTAATTCTTAGTCAGTGACCCAACCGACCGAGTACCGACTACCGACTTTTGCAACCTTGAACTACATCCATGCAACGTTGTAGCGTCCCTTACCAACTTCTCATTGCATTCGGGCAATGCAACACTCGCTATTATGGAACATCCTATTAGAATCTAAATGTTTGCTTGCATTCATGTTGAAAGATTGGAACTGTCTTGAGACAAATTCCTAAATATTATTAATAAAAATACACTATTTAGGAATTTGTCTCTCTTACGCTGCTTGTCGACTACCTAATGCACAATCCTCAATTTACTCAGGCTTGGGGATTGGACATGGCTGATTTATGTATTCAATATATGGTTTTAGTTATTATTTTTTTGATAATCAATTTTATGTAATCTTATTCATATGTTTTGGCTAATGATGACTTCCTCTTCAATTAATTTACGTTGTCGTGTAAAGTTGAGGTGTAGCCTCGAGAGCAGGGATCTCGTTGCGGTAGGACTTGGATGGGTCAATCCTTGAAGGGCAGGGTTCTGATGAGGCGAAGAACTAGTTACTGTTATCTCATAAACGACACTGGGTAGTCTAAGGCCCCGAGAATCCACATATTGTAATAATATAGGGTACTCTAAGGGTACATGCTATTATAATTATGGTTTCCCTACATCTGTTTGTGTTGTTGAGCAGTTTGAGCCATTATCACCATTTCTTATCCGAAGTATGATAATCTTGTCACCCGTCTGAGGGAGATTATGGGCTTTTACCATTACTAGTGCTTCTCTAGCCTCATCTAATTGTTGCTTCTGCCAGTATCATAGTTACAAATTATGCTCTTATCACCTATCATCGTGTAGATATTCAGAATGGATCATGGACTTTGAAGCATCTCATCATCTCTGTGGTAATAGAGAACAATTCACATCCTCCAGTTCCGTTCTTCCTAGCCGATCTGTAACTGCTGTCGATGGAGATCTTCTCCTATTACAAGACATGAGATTCATTTGATGCGCTCCATGTATCTGCGGAATCTGCTATATGCGTCGGAATTTTCTATCAATCTATTGCATGTCAATCTTTTACCGGGGATCTGAATTGTCGTACCATTTTGAGCCCATGTTCTCTTGTATTTCATGATATACTCATGAGCTGGGTAATTGGATATTGTTGTGAGCAAGTTGTCTCTACAGATTGATCCTGTCTCCATATACCAGTAGATCTTTCATCCTACTTGATCAATCTCTTCATACACGTGGCACCTTTGAGAGTCCTCCTTCAGATATTGTCTCTGTCTGGTTTCTAATGTGAGGGTTGCCAACTTGGGAAGTATCATTATATTAGTTTTTCCATTCATCAGAGTTGTAACAACAATTCTTTATTTGAATTGTTGCCTTTGATATTTGGGGTCCTAGTATTATTCTTGATCACCGTGGACGCATGTTTTATCTTGTCATTGTTGATGATTTTTTCTAACTTTCTTTGGTTTTTAAATTGAAAAAATAAGTTTGTTGTTAGTTTTTTATATAAACTTTATCATTAAAGTAAGTAATCTCTTTTCTGCTATTGTTCAATATGTTCAATTTGACAATTTTTGGAATTTATGTTGGTCAGTTATCATAGTTATTCAAGTCTCTCGGATTCTCTGTCAGATTTCTTGTGTCTATCCTTACCAGCAGAACAATGTTGTTGAGAGCAAACACTGTCGTCTCTTTTGATGTTACACTGACTCTTATGATATAGAGTCATGCTTCTCACTCTTACTTGGGGGATGCTGTCCTCACCGCTTGCTACATCATCAACTGTATGTCGTCCTCTGTGTTAGGACATAATGTTCTTTTTTGATTGTACTTTCCGAAGAGGAACCTCTTCTCTCTAACACCTCGCATCTTTGGTTATGTGGCCTTTGTCTATCACTCGACTCCTGATCATTACAAACTCTCCCCTATATGTGTCAAATGCATCGTTGTTGGATATTTCCTGACCTAAAAAACGGTACTCGTGCTTGATCCTGTCAAATAGAAGTACTATGCCAGTGCTGATGTCAAATTCTGAGTCTGTTATGTATTTCTCTCCCACATGTGACAAGATCACACCTTCTGGGTCTGTTGAGGAGATTTACATTTCACCATGTACTTCGCCTCCAGCTCCTACCTCACCTCCTACTGGTTTAGACTTTGCTTTGTGCACACATTTGCATACCAACTACAAGACACCCTGCTCATGTGCCTTCTCCATAGGGATGCAAAGAACGAATACATATACAAATTTTGGTGTTACCAATATCCTTATCCTTTTTATAATATGAATACAGATGTGGACATGATAATTGACAGCTATGAAAACTATAGTACCATATCCTTAAAAATCGGATACATATGTAAAACAGATGCTGATTGACTATTAATAATATTAGAAGTACTCATAGATTAGCTTATATATTTATGTATTGGATGGAATACGCAAGGTATATATAGTAAATATGCTTATATCATAATATGCATACCAAATACGATGAAAAGAAGGTACAAACTTATGTTTATATATGGTTAAAAAAACAAATCTACAACTATATTTGTAGCGGAGAAAATATAATAATAAAAAGACCAACAATATTTATTAATGAAAACATATATACATATAGAATTACAGATGCTTGCGGATACTGGAGTGATATCTATATCCCTATCCATTTTTAAAATCGATATGGATGTCAAAATATGTATAAAACAGATATATTGGCATATCGGATACAGAGATATCCATATCCCTATTCATCCTTCTTCCCATCATCTAGCACATTCCATCTAATACTGAACACTTAGTTTCCACGAGAAATTTTTGATGTTTATGTACATCAAGAGGCTATGTAGGATGATAGTACAACTCCAGGATATTATCATACATGAGACAGATCATTCATAGGATCTTGACCATCCTATTTCACTTAGGAAGTGGAGGTGTACATGTATTATGTACTCTCTTTTTGTGGACATTTTTCACAGAAGCGTCGATTAGAAGACTTCATGAAGTTTATGGTGGGATTGTTAGTTTTTTCGATCCCACACACATATCGGAAGGCTATGTAGATAGTTAGTGGCGCCTTGCTCTGGAGCATGAAATGATCGCACTTCAGTCACAAGGCACCATGGCCTTAAATTTCGCCGAAATTCGGCTGAATTTCGGTCGAATTTCGGTTTTGGTAGGTGACCGAAATTCGGCCGAAATGGCTATATCGGTGAAATTTTGGGGGGGGGGAGGGTCTACTTCAAAAAACCACCGAAATGACCGAAATTTCGGTCGAATTTGATAGAAATTCGGTCGAAATTTCGTTCGGTCCCTCACCGAAACGAAACCGAAATCCAACTTTTAAGGCCTTGCAAGGCAACATAGAGCTGGTTAGTATCTCAACATGAGCTTCTGTCATAGATTATAGATGGATCTTTACGGTGAAACAGAGAGTAGATGACATCATTATATTTAACATGCCACTTTCTCTCATGTGGCACGCCACTCTACTCTACGAATCATCCTTTCAGTTGTTGTAGTATGAGGCTGGTCACTCTCCCAACTTGATGTCAAGATTGACTTTTTATATGTCGACTTGCAGGAGGATGTCTATATGCATCAACTACCTGGGTTTGCTGCTGAGCGTGAGTGTTTAGAAAATGTTGACCTCATAAGGCTATTTATGACATTAAGAAGAGTCCCAAGGCCTGGTTCCAGAAGCTTTAGATCTAATAGAGCAGTATGGCTTCAGTAGATCAATTGCAGATGAGTACCTATTTGTACACAAGACACCACAAAGATATTATTTTTGTTCTGGTATACGTTGACGATATTATTATAGGAGATGATTTACATGTTATCAGTGAGACTAAAACGTTCCTTGTAATTCAGTTTGTTGCCGAGGACGTTGGAGAACTATGATATTTTCTTGGGCTTAAATGTGCCAGGAATCGAAGAGGACTTGCGATGACTCATAGGGAGGTACATTATTGATTATCTAAAGATTGGGATGGCATACTACACTACACCTATAGTGCGTGTTCGAAACTCCTATATGTGATGATAACCAATCCATGCATGTCCTTTGCAGCAAGCAAAGTCAGCCAGATTATGGAGCAGTTGCGCGATGCTCATATAATGCAGTCTCCATGATCTTAAAGTACTCGGAGTCTTCACAGGTACAAGGTTGCTCTTCCGTAAATGGACATCTCTTGAGATCATGGCGTGTGCAGATGCCGACTATGTAAGATGTCTAAAAGAAATGAAGTCACCTCTAGATTTGTAGTATCTATTGGGATCTCACTAGTCTCATAGAAAAGTAAGTAAGAATCCAAATGTTGTTTCTAGATCGAGTATCGAATCTGAATATAAGGTCATGACGTAAGGAAGTACTGGAGATGATGTGGATCGAGTCTATCCTGACTCTTGACCAACTGAGCTATTGATGCACATCTTCCCATGGATCTACTATGTGACAATCAAGCTGTACTATTTATTATCTACTTTTCCTGTTTTAACATCCACCTTTTGTGGACTATAATATCTTTTTCTCTTCACTTTTTGTAATTCAAAACGTTTAGCCATTTTCGTCCCGTTATAGCTATGGAAATACAAAATAGAAATGTGAAATCGAAGAACAAGAAGAAAACATGGATTTATGTATAATCCTATTCCCTAAGGAGCATGGTGAAAACACAAAAAAACCAGTAAAAGGCTACCTACTTTATTATGGTTCTCAAGGATCACATGATGTTTATAGTGTTCTATATATAATACCACCAATATGTAAAGCCCCACCTATAAGCAATATGATAACTAAAGAGAAGAGTGTAATCGGATCTTGGAAAATTGTAGTTTCCCTTCAAATTCTTCTCTAACACTCTTCTTCAAGTTGGAGTTGAAAAGTTGCAGCTGGTTACAAAGAAAGTACTCAACACTTCATTTCATGATACATAGACGTTTCTGGCTCGATCACTGATGAGGCTGAGGATCTTAACGTGCATATTGCTATACAGAAGTAGATGCGTACTTGTTCTACATACCCTCTTGCTTCCCATATTTTTCTTACACGTCTTTCAGAGGGAGTTTCAGAGGTTTGTTGTCGTACTATCTGTTGTGGACATCCCACGAACATTTCAGGAGGCATTACAAATTAGTCAATGGTTCCTTGCAATGGAGGAGGAGATGACTGCGTTACAATCTTATGGCACATGGAGTGTTCTATGTTGTTCCTGCTCCACCTGATGCTTCTGTGGTTGGGAGCAAGTGGGTGTTCACAATAAAACATCGTGCATATGACAACTTGGATCAATACAAGGTTAGGCTTGTCGCACGTAGGTTCACCTAGACATATGAGATGGCACTATTGCGATACGTTCTCTCATGTAGCTCGACATTCTACATTGAGGATTATTCATTATGTTGCCGTAGTTCGTGATTAACCTCTATTTTAGTTGGATGTCAAGAAAGGCCTTCTTGTATGATGACTTGTAGGAGGAAGTCTACATGCAACAACCATCATGTTTTTCTGCTAAGAGATCTCTCGTATGGTTTGTAGACTTCACAAGGTTGTCGAAGAGCTTGGTTTCATAACCTTTTTGAGTTGATTGAGCAGCATGGATTTGTCAGGTCGACTGTAGATAACTCACTTTTCGTTCATAGGACGCAAAAGGTATGGTTGCTATTCTGATTTATGTGGATGATAACATTGTTTCATGGGATGATGAGCATGGTATTCAGGTTGCTAAGGATTTCCTTGGACAACAGTTTGTGACCAAGAACCTTGGTAATCTTCGTTGCTTTCTTGGCTTTGGTTTTGCCAGGAACCAACGTGCCATGGTGATGAAGTATGTTACTGATCTCTTAGTTAAGACGCGTTTGATAGGGTGTAGGCCTGCTACTACTCCTATGGATCCGAGTATGAAACTCTCTATGACGATGACACTGAGGAGGTTGATAAGAAACGATGGAGAGCTTGTGGAGAAGCTTCTATATTTCATTATTACTAGACTAGATATATCTTTGACAGTTCACATTATTTTGAGATACTTATGAAACAGAACTAGTCAGTTTATTGAACAATCCATGCATGTATATATGGGTGCATTTCACATGATTTTGAGATACTTGAAGACTTCTCCAGGTACGAGATTTTTGTTCAGCAGAAACATATACTTTGTGGTCACATCATGTGCTGATGCAGATTATGTAGGTTGCCCTAAAGACAAGGAGTTTACCTCAGGGTTTGCTGTATTTCTAGGAAGTTCGCTTGTTTCATGGAAGAGCAGTAAACAAACGGTTATTGCTAGATATAGATAGTGCTGAGTCAAAATACGGAGCCATGGCACAAGGGAGCACATAGATGATGTGGGTTAGATCTGCTCTGACTGACTTGACTATTGAGGTGCTGCTTTTTATGCATCTCCAACGCGACGATCATGTCGACCTTTTCCAAGGTAGGAAATATCGATATCGATATCATATCGGTCCGCGAAAAAAAAATGTATCAGGATATATCGCTTATATATCTACGATATGTGTGGAAATGTCAAAAACAACTTAAAAAGTCATTTTTGACGTTTTTTTCGAAAATTAAAACATCCAAGATATTAAAACATCAAACAATCTACAAATACACATTTATATCACACATATTGGTCATTTATACCCAAATATCGTACATATCGATGTTAATGTTGATTCTTGACTATATAGATATTGGAAATGGATTTAGTCTAAGTTCTTATAACATTAAATAACTTAAATATACCCTTAGATGACACATATAGATCATCTATGACTCTTATATCACATATATCGGTCATATTGAACATATCATTGTTAATGTTGATGGGTGATTAATAAATATTGAAATTGAAATCAAAGTAACCAAGTTAAGCACACTTAGAGTACATGTTTTGTTCATGGAATATAGTGAATGATATTGAGATGAGCCATTTGATTCAAAAATGTACATAATAATTAACGAGACAATGTTTCTTTGTCATAAAGATTTTATCTATTTACAAAAAATAAAAAATGTAAATTATCGCAATATTGTAAAAAAGATCACCTAGTCATAAGGGGTTTAGAACCAAGAGTTTCATGGAGGGTAAAGTAGGAAGTATCGATATCGTATCGGTCTCCCAGTCGAAAATGGTATAAAAGCGTAAGATCATCCTAGTTATTAAAACAATAAATAACATACAAGTACACATTTATATGCAAGAATGAGGTGTATTTAACACATTAATACACATTATATATCACAACTTGATGGATGTTAATGCTGAAAGCTGACGACTGAGCTGACTGTTGAGATGTATTCTGGACATGAACGTTAGACTTGTTTTCTTCTCTTTTGCCAAAGAGGGCGGAGCCCGCCAATTGAAAAATTATCATATGCATCCCCCTGTAGCACCATACCCTACCAGACGGGGGTCCCGCAGTAACCACCTAGGTTTGTGAGCATGTGCACTCCCCGTAGCCTTGTGATGCCCGATCAACGAGCTAGAGGGGCGGTGGTGTCAAGGGAGAGCAAATGTGCTCCCCCTACAGCCTTGTGATGGCAACACCCCGACTTGAAACTAAATTATATAATTCACGATATGTTTTAATGCTAGTAATAGTAAAATAAGCAGTGAAATCAAGCTTATAACGGTAATATCATTGATACATATAGATATCAGTGAAATATCGATAAAAACAGTCGATATCCAAGAAAATTTGTTATGAAACCAACCAATTTCGAACGATGTGGCTTGATATCAATGATATATCAGGCACATATCGACGATATCCAATAAATATATATCTGGGCTGATATCGGTATCGGTATGACTTACCATGCCAAGATAGGAAATATTGATATCAATATCATATTGGTTTGCTCGAAAAAGGATATATCAGGATATATCATCGATATATTGAGATATAGATGAAAATGCTGGAAATAGCTCAAAAAAGTTATTTTGCCCTTTTATCAGAAATTAAGATCATCCAAGATATTAAAAACAACAAATAATCTACAATACACACTTATATCACATATATCGGCCATTTATACTCCATATATCGTACATATCAGTCATATCGAACATATCACTATTAATGTTGATTGTTGACTTATAGATATTGAAAATGGATTTAATCCAAGTTCTTATAACATTAACTGACTTACAAACAAGGCCCTAAATGTCGGTTTCGGTCACCATTTCAGTATCGACCAAAACAGAATTTCGATGGAATTTTGGTGGAATTTTGATCGGTATTTCGGTCATTTTTTGTACTAGGACTCCCATATTTCGGTCATTTCGGTCATTTTTTGTACTAGGACTCCCATATTTCGGTCATTTCGGTAGAATTTCGGTTTTGACTGGATATCGATATTCGACAGAAATTCGACCGAATTTCACTGAAATTTGAGGCCATGCTTACAAATATACACTTAGATGACACATAGATCATCTATGATCCTTATTTTGCACATAATATATCGTTGTTAATGTTTGATGATTAACAAACATTGGAATTGGAATCAAATTAGCTAAGTCAAGCACATTTAGAACACATGTTTTATTCATTATTGACATTGAATGTCATTGAGACGAGTCATTTGGTTCGAAAAATGTATATAATAATTAACGAGATAATGTTTCTCTTGGTATATAGATTTATCTATTCACCAAAATAAATGAAATTATAAATTAATAAATATTGTAAAAGAGATTGCCTACTCATGAGGGGCTTATGATCAAGAGTTCCGTGGATGACAATGTAGGAAATATCGATATCGTATCGGTTCGTCTGGTCGAAAATGACATAAAAAATGATTTTTTTACGAATTAAAATAATCTTAGTTATTAAACCAATAAATAACATACAACTACACTTTTATATGCAAGAATGAGGTATATTTAGCATACTAATACACATTATATCGCACAAATCACTGGATGTTAATGCTGACGACTAAGCTAACTGTTGGTTGTGGAGATGTATTTTGGACATGATTCTAACTTGATCAGCATTAGACTTGTTTTCACCTCTATTGTCAAAGAGGGCGGAGTCCACCAATTGAAGAACCGCCACATGCACCCTCCTATAGCACCATATCCTACCGAAACAAATTATATAATTCACGTTGTGTTTTAATACTTAGAGTAACAAAATAAGTAGTGAGATCAAGCTTAGAAGGTTAATATCATTGATATATATATATATATAGATATCGGTGAAATATTAGCGATATCGGTCGATATCCATGAAATTTTGTACTGAAACCAATCAATTTCGAGCGATATGGCTCAATATCGGGGAAATATCATGCACATGTCGGTGATATACGGTAAATGAATATCTGAGCTGATATGGGTATTTGATCTCCACTGATACTGATATATCGGTGATATATCACCGATAGATTACGATATGGCCTACCATGTCCTTTTCATAGCCAATAATCCAACCTTCCATGAAAGAACCAAGCACATCGAGATAGATTTTCACTAGACTCGAGATACGATTCAGAAGGTTTTATCTTTACATCTCTTGTTGCTTTAGAAGATCAATCTATATATATGTTCATCAAGGCACTTGCTAGAGGTCCATTCCATTGCTGTTGTTCAAAGCTGAGCAAGATTAATATATATGCTCGAGCTTGAGGGGGAGTGTTGCAATATATATTTTATTTATTGTTTATTTGTATTTACTTATCTTTATGTTTACTTTATGTAATATTCCATTAGGGTTGTTCTCCTATATAAGAGAGCCCTAGAGTCTCAATGGAATACAATTCATTTTGTTCCCTTTCCACATTATAGATGAGTCTTTCCAGTGAAATGGAGAGTAAACGACAACGTTATATATTATCATGTCACTTTCTCTTATGGGGCATGTCGCTATACTCTACGAATCCTCCTTACTGCTACTGCAGTATGAGGCTGATCGCTCTCCTAAATGTCGGTTTTGGTCACCATTTCGGTATCGACCAAAACAGAATTTCGATGGAATTTTGGTGGAATTTCGACCGAAATTTCGGTCATTTCGGTCATTTTTTGTATTAGGACCCCCATATTTCGGTCATTTCGGTCGAATTTTGATTTCGACTGGATATCGATATTCGATAGAAATTCGACCGAATTTCGCTGAAATTTGAGGCCATGGTGAAGATTGACTTTTTTTTATGGCGGCTTGCAGGGCAAGTCTGTATGTAGCAACCACCCGGGTTTGTTGCTAAGCAGGAGTATCAGAGAATATGCAAACTTCATAAAGTTATTTATGAAGTTAAGCAGAGTCTCAGAGTCTGTTACAGAAGCTTTTAGATTTAATAGAGTATCATGGCTTCAATATATCAATTGCAGATCAACACCTCTTTCTACACAAGATATCATGAGGTATTATCGTTATTCTGGTCCTTGGATTGAAATTTCGTGAAATTTCAGCGCAATTTCGTTGAAATTTTGGTTTCGAGATGTTGTGGGTATCGAAACTTCTATATATGTTGATTTCCTGGATTTTGACCAAAATTTCATTGATTTTGACATATCGACCCATTTCGGTTGAAGATCATATGTTTCAGTACAAATTTTTTTGGATTTCGACTGATTTTGCCGAAATTTCAGTTTTGAGAGGTTAGTGGTTTCAAAACTCCTATATATGTCGATTTCCTGGATTTCGACTGAAATTTCGGTGATATTTTGATATATCAGCCCATTTCGGTTGAAATTCATGGGTTTCGATACAAAATTTTTCCTGGTAGGGTATGGTGCGACATGTGGGTACATATGACGATCATTCAACTTGGGAAGCTTCCTCCCCTTTGGGTTTAAGAAATGGAGATGAAACAACTGTATAGCTTCTATATATCTGATATAGCTTGTTCGTTTCATTCGTTTGTCATTTTTCTTTGTAAATAGATGCATCTTTATTGTTTATTGTAAGTACGTAATTAATTCAGTAATTTATTGGAACTTGTGCATGATAGCTACTTCTATGAACAAAACATTATTTAAATAATTATTATATACATTTTAGAATCAAAATGCTTGTCTATTTTTATGATCAAAATACGTGGTGTAAGTGTTCTTAACTTAGTTATTTTGATTTCCGTTTCCAGTATCTATCACTCAGCTCAACGATATATTTAATATGACCGATATGGTGTGATATAAGGCGTACAGATGAGAGATGTGTGTGATATAAGTGTGTATTTGTAAGCTATTGTTGTTTTAAAATCTTGGATTGGATAATATTAATTTCCAGTATGTATCAACTAAAGAATCAACATTAACATCGATTTGGACGATATGTCCGATATAAGGGATAAATATGAGCAATATGCGTGATATAAGTGTCTATTTGTTAGTTATTTGTTGTTGCAATAACTTGGAAGATCTTAATTTGTGAAAAAAATGATCGAAAAATGGCTTTTTTGAGCCATTTTCGACATTTCACTGAAACGGTTGAAATTTCTTGGAGTGGACCAAAACGAAATCGAAATCGAGATTTCGAACCTTGTTCTAGTCTATGTTGACGATACTATTACATGAGATGATTTACATGTTATCAGTGAGGCTAAAGCGTGCTTTGTAAATCAGTTTATTGCCAAGGACCTCGGAGAACTATGATATTTTTTAGGCTTGGGTGCGCCAGGAATCAAAGAGGACTTGTTATGACTCATTGGAAGTGCATTACTGCTTTTCTAGAAATTGGCATGGCATACTGCACTACACAAATAGATCCCATCATGAAGTTCTATGATGATGATAAAGATGGGGTAAAGAACACGAGATACATGGTGCACGTTCAAAGCTCCTATATATGATGACGACCAAGCCATACATCTCCTTTGCAGCGAGCAAAGTCATCCAGTTTATGGAACAATTACGCGAGGTTCATATAAATGCAGTCTCCATGATCCTTATGTACCCAAAGTCTTCACATGTACAAGATTACTCTTCCGCGAATGGATATCTCTTGAGATCATGGTGTTTACATGTGTTGATTATGCAAGATGTCAAAAATAAATGAAGTCCACCTCTGGATTTGTAGTATCTATTGGGAGCTCACTAGCCTCTTAGAAAAGTAAGAAGCAGATTATTGTTCCCGGATTGAATGTTGAATCCGAATACAAGGTCATGACACAAGGAAGCACTGGGATGATGTGGGTCAGGTCTGTCCTGATTGGCCGAGCTATTGATGCACATCTTTCCTTGCATCTTCTATGTGACAATCAAGCTGCCCTATTTTTATCTGTTGAAATAGTTGTATATCTTTGGTGTTATTTCATAGTTTATTTTTCTTATGTACCTCTCGTGATATTTACCCAGTGCTTTTCCCCTGTATAAGAGAGCTTTGGGGTCTAATAAACAAGCAATTCATTTTTCTCCAACATGGTATCAGAGCAACGGTCCTTGACCGGGGTTCCTGTATCATCCCACCCTAACCCTACACCCCCCTCGCGCCCGTCATCGACAAGAGGCCTTCTTCTTCGCACCTCCAGCCACCCCAACACGCGTAGATCCACGTGCGGCACCACCCTCCCGTGCATTAGTGTACGCCGCTGCCCTTTGCGCCTGTACGGTCTACAATCAAACCTAGCTTACAACGACAAGAGATGATGATGGTTGTACGAGTCTACAGATACAACCAATCCTCTATATGTGATTGTGTAGACTTATTTAGAACGGTCTACTCCTCAGTTTGTTTTGGATTTCGATGTTCTTGCTATCATGTCAGAGAACAAGGATGCTATATTTTCGTCCGGTGCCTTCAAGGGCTCGACTCCCATCGTGAAGATGGATGGCACCAACTATGAGTGTGGTCCATGCAGTTTCGCACCCTGATGCAGTGCCATAACAAGGAGCACATTTTGACGGATCTAGAGCCAGGGTCCAAGATTGAGGCTAATGCTTCTTGGAAGCAAGATGATGCCTATGCTTGCATTTGGCTCTCCGGGACCTCATCACGAAGATTTGCAATGATCTACAACAAAGGCTATGTGGGATATCTTAGCAGCCACGTATGAGTAGGTGAAAAATGAGAGCAAAATTCTACAACTGCAATTTGATATTTTTTCGACCAAGCAGAATGGTCGACCTCTTCATGCACAGTTCTCACATCTTAGAGGCATGTTTGAGCGTCTGCATAGTTTCATGCTTATTACTATTAGCACTGAGGAACAATAGACATATCAGAATGCAACTATGATAGGAGTATTTTTGTCATCTCTTGACTCTAAGTATGATGCATCATGTATTCAACTACTTATTGGAGAGACGATACCTTCGATGGATGATGTATATAAGAGGCTGAGCAGAATTACTACATCCTCTACTACTGTGGCTCAGACTCCTTTTGCTATGGCAGCCTCTCGTGGCAGAGGGGGTACTTCGCAGTTCTGTGGCCGAGGGCCACATTGTCGAGGAGGAGGTCGCTAACGAGGTCCATGTTTACATTGCCACCATTTTGATCATTCTGAGGAGACATGCTATCAGAATCATGCGTATCCTGCCTCTGCCCAAATTGCTGAGTAGATCGAGCCTACTTCTACTCTGGCTCTGGCTAATGATGTACGCTTTGATGATATTGTTTCTAGGCTGCAAGATTATGACTACTCCTACCACTTTGCCTGCAGGGTCTTCAGATGTTGCACATATTGCTAGAGCCTCTTGAGCTCGTCAGGTATTGCTTATGTGCTTACCGGTAGTAGCAATTCTGATTTGTCTGACTGGATCTTGGACTTTGGATCATCTCATCATATGTGTGGCGATCGATTACAGTTTACTTCTTACAGGTCTATCCCTCCGGGTAGATCAGTGGTGATTACAATAGAGTTCATCTACCCATTGTTGAATAAGGGGAGATTGTTCTAGATCCCTTGATGTGTCTGTAGAATATCTTACATGCTCCAGTATTTCAGATGAATCTTTTGTCTATTAGTCAGATTACAAAAGATTTACACTGTCGTGCCATATTTGATCTTTATTCTCCTGTGTTTCAGGACATACTCACGTGCAAGGTGATTGGATGTAGTCGTGAGCAGAGAGGACTTTACAAACTTGTCCAGCCTCCTTGTGCGGGGGCTGCTACTGTCCCTTCTGGATATGTTTCCCCATTTATGTGGCATCTTCGCTTTGGATATCTTCCTCTACAGAAGCTGTCATGTCCTCCCACAGATCTCTACTCTTTCTAGCTTGCACTGTGAGGCGTGTCAGCTTGGAAAGCACCATCGTTCCTCTTTTCCAAGTCGTCAGAGTCATCACAGTGGTCAATTGTTTGAGTTGGTTCACTCAGACTTATGGGGTCGATTATCAGGATATCTTCTCACCAGTGGTCAGACACTTAACGTTACACGTTCTTCTGTTTGTTGCTGTTTCACGAGACTGGCCTCTTTACCAACTAGATGTAAAGAATGCGTTTCTTTATGGAGATCTAGAGGAGGAGGTTTATATGCTACAACCACCAGAGTTTGCTGCTGGGTGGAGTCTCAGAAGGTGTGTTGGTTCCACAAGGCGATTTACGACCTGAAACAGAGTCCGAGAGCTTCGTACCAGAAGCTTTTGGAGTTGATAGAGCATGAGGGGCTTGCCCGGTCCACTGCGGATCACTCACTTTTTGTTTAGAGAACACATAGAGGTGCTTTTGCTATTCCC
Source organism: Ottelia alismoides (assembly GCA_037367405.1). Classification (NCBI taxonomy): domain Eukaryota; kingdom Viridiplantae; phylum Streptophyta; class Magnoliopsida; order Alismatales; family Hydrocharitaceae; genus Ottelia; species Ottelia alismoides. The sequence continues at coordinate 402,673 of JAZKJV010003933.1, read as the reverse complement.
GTTTATGTTGATGATATTATTGTCACATGTGATGATGAGCGAGGTATTCATGCAGTCAAGGAGTTCCTAGGTTAGCAGTTTGTGACCAAGGACCTTGGCAATCTTTGACACTTCCTTGGATTAGAGTTCGCTAGGAACCAACATGGTTTTGTGATGACCCAGAGGAAGTTTATTCCTAATCTGATAATAGAAACATGTATGATAGGGTGCGGGCCTGCTACTACTCCTATGGATCCAACATCCAAGTATGAGATTATATGAAGATGACACTAAGGCGATAGACAAGAGGAGATACATGAAAAATATAGCAATCAATTGAACCAAAATTTCACAAAAATTTCAGTTGCATTTTTGATAGATATAACAATCAACTCGACCATAATCGAAAGAACATCAATTTATTGTATTTTTTATTCAAGAACAGTAGGGTTGGAATCAAAACGAACCCCTCATTCGAGAACCGAAGCATAGAGGGTTGGGGACTCGAGGATTTGGGCTCTCATTTATTGGGTGGGTTTTTTAAGGGTTGGACTGGGTTTAGGTCCTAATACAAATGCGGCTGCATATGCGGTATACTCGGCCGCATATGCGCTTTCATGGATATTGAACGAATATAGGCTATGCGGTTCGTTAGAGAGACCGCCTCCGCATATGCGGCCGCATATACGGCTGCCTGGGCTACCTTTCTGAACACTGAATAATTGTATCTTATTCTTCTAATAACATTTGTAATTGGTTGCATATGTTTTAGAAGATTAGAAAATCTGATCTTAAGGTTTAATAAGTCATCCACATGGATGTTGATGCAATTGTTACATCAATCTCCATTGGATAGATAGACAATATTTTCAGTGGGAGAGCTCTTAGTCTTAGAGATTGTCTCTATAACCTAGATATTAGAATATATTCATTGTTTATTTCTAAATGTTGGAAATGAATATATATTCTGGAATAGACGTATCATAGATGATTTATGATGAATATATTTCAGATAGTAATCTAACATCCAGTGGACTCTACTAAATTAGAATATTAATAAATAGTTCATTAATATTTCTAAATAATGAAAATCAAACCTTAAAAGATCAATAGGAGGATGAAGATCATTTGACAATGATATGCATCAAGCCTTGGACATAAGTCCGTTGTTGAGATCAATAGACAAGTAAGAGATGAAACTTTAGAGTATCTGAACTTTCAAATCTTACATAATTGTGAATATTGTATTCAAAGTCGAAAATATCCAATGCACCCTTCTCTGGGAATGGTGTTAGATACCAAGGCATTCAAAATCTCATACATATCGATGTATGTGGATCATCTATATCATAATGAACATTAATGATATGTGATATCCATTGATGATTATTTGTGACATGAGACTTCTTTTCACCTTAGAAATGTTGGAAATGTTCAAAGATTTCACAATTTTGGATTAGAACCGAAGTTTGAAGGAAGATGAAATGCATTTGGTCTAACATAGGTGGCAAGTACCTATTAGATGAGTTCAAAGAATACCTTATGGAGAAAGGAATATCATTCCTATCTCACTCCTCCCAATCATGGAAGGCCGTATCGATATCGATATCGTTTCAGTCCTCCCGGAAATGGATATATCGGGATATATTGCCGATATATAGACGATATCGGTGGAAATGTTGGAAATGTCTCAAAAAAAGCCATTTTTTGTCAATTTTTCATATATTAAGATCATCCAAGATATTAAAGCAAGAAATAACTTACAAATACACACTTATGCCACACATATCGGTCATTGATAGCCCATATATCACACATATCAGTCACCATATCGAACATATAGCTGTTAATGTTTATTCCTGACCTTTAGATATTGGAAAGAGATTCCATTCAAGTTCTTATAAGATTAAATAACTTACAACTATACACTTAGATGACACATATAGATCATATGTGAAGACTATGATCCTTATATTGCATATATCGGTCATATCGAACATATCGCAGGTACTGTTAGTTGTTGACCTATATATATTGAAAGTGGAGTTCATCTAAGTTCTTAGATTAGATCACTAAATAGCTTGCAAATATACTCTTAGATCACACATATCAATCAATCTATGAAGCTTATATCACATATATCACATTTTGAACATATCGATATTAAGGTTTGATTCTTGACTTATAGATATTTTGTTTTGAAGAATTGACTTATAGATATTGGAAATTGATTTTGTTCAAGTCTTACAATATGAAATAACTTGTAAACATACACCAAGTTGAAGAACCATTGTATGCACCCTCCTGTCGCACCGTACCCTACCAGTACATGGGTCTCGCTGTTTTAATATTGGGTGTAGTTAGATAAGTAGTTGAATAAATCTTGCATGAATAATGGCATTGATATATAGAGATATCGATAAAATATCGACGATATCGATCGATATCCGGTATATTTTCTACCGAATCCAGTCATTTTTGACCGATATGAGCCGATATGGCGATGTATCGACGATATATCGACGATATATCACCGATATCCCTGTAAAAGGAAATATTGGGTAATATTGAGATCCCTACCCTGTCGAAACTGATATATCGACGATATATCGCCGGTATATCTCCGATACGACCTTCCATGCTCCCAATACACCTAAACTTAATAGAGTTGTAGGGAGATGCAATTGGATCATGTATGACATGATTTGATCAATGATGAATCTTAGCATAATTACCTCTTAGTTTCCATGTATATATGTAGTAGAGACTACTATATATATATCCTTAATAAGTTGCCATGCAAATCTAAACCCGAACATCCTCATAAGATATGTTTTGGAACCTAGCCTTGTGTTGGATACTTTAGGATTTAGGGTTGCTTGATCCATACCTTTGTCATGGATGCAAGTAAGCTGGAATCTAGTACCAAAGAGTACTGCTTCATTAGAAAAATAAAGGATGGTATTAGATATCTATACTTTATAACCTTAAGATTCTTAAAAGATTTCATTTATGAGAATATTGATTCTTAGAGGATGACTCTCTTGAGAATCAAGATGAAAATGAAGTTAAGGATATCATTGAATCTTGAGAAGATAACAAGTCTCCTGAAATCGGAAATAAAGGAAAATTAAAGATGAAACACTCATTCCTCTTCAAATTAATTTAAGGATAGATTCCATGTGTCAGTTAAGTCTGACAATGATCTGACTTCATACGATGAAGTTTCCAAGGATCATGACTTGAAGAGATGGATGTTAGCAATAAAGTCTAAAGTAGACTTCATATATAAGTGTTGTATATAGACCCTTCGAAGATCCACCTATAAGGGTAAAACCTGTTAGGTGTAAATGAATCTTTAAGAAAAAGAGGTAACCTGATGAGAAGGTAGACAACTTCAAAGCACGACTTGTATTCAAAAGATACACACGAAGAGAAGACATCGCTTGCGATGAGACTTGCTCTTCAATGGCTGGGCTAGAATCCATCAGAATATTGCTAACTATAGCTACACAACTTGACTTCGATATCTACAAGATAAAAGTCAATGTTTCATTCCTCTATGAATGCCTCAATGAGGATATTCACATGAAGTAGGCCCATGGCTTCATAGTTGATGAAAGCAAGGTGTGTAGGCTGAAGAACTCCATCTATTGACTCAATTAAGCTTCTTCTAGTTGGAGCATCAGATTTGATGAATAAAGGTTATGATTTCAGATAGAATCTTGATGAACCATGTAATGCCTAGTGGGAGTACCATTGTGTTCATCGTGCTAAATGTAGATAAAATCCTAATCATTTGGAATGATATAAGGATGACAGTAAGTGTTTTATAATCTGGTTGTTCCATAACTTGAGATGGAAGATCTCAAGGATACCTCTTAGATCTTAGTTTTGAAGGTGTTCGCAATCAAAGAAAAGAAGGTATTGCGACCGTCATTAAGTGATACACATGTTCCATTCTTGGAAAACCCCAAGGAATGCTTCTTTCTCTTAAGATATGGTACTGACCTATCTAATGGGGTAACACCTCAAAGAGTTGAGGATGTGAATACCAAAGCTATATGCCCTAGTGCATCAGATTTGAGAAGCTCAGTGTATGCTAGATGTGTACACAAGCCAGATGTCTACCATGCAGTGAGAGTAGTAAAATGATACTAATCCTACTATGGAGATAAAACACTTGATTGTAATAATATAAATACCTTCAAAATATGAAAGTTTTTTGAGATAGTGATCTCAAAGTCTTGCCATGAAAAAACTTAAGATTTTATAGATAGTGATCTAAAAGATCTTAAGTACAACTTCCTTATAAGACTTAGGATCGGGTCTTAGTCTTAGGAGATAGAGATCTTCGGGAATAAGGGTATTCTGACGAGTATACTGGTTATAACGATTATTGAGTTTAGTGTTAATAATACTATAACTGCTTTAACACAATTGAGTATTAGTTACATAAGATGCAACATTCGTATTGGATGCGAGCACTGTTATTAGGAGATATGCAAGTACCATAAAACGACTTGGCATAGTCTCTCAAGAATAGAGTGAGTGATCATCTTACCTATCTATTAAATAGCTTATGAGTGTCACATGAGTGCGGGTTTGAAGATTAGCCCATTAATGGCTCTTTGGGCTAGTGGGAGATTGCTTGATATGCGAGCCCACTACGAACCATTATGCAATAAATGTTATTGCAAATGTCATTCACTGATCTGAAATGAAGAATAACTAATTTACATAATAGATCCCTTAGTACAATTAAGGTTACGTACCATGGCCATCTTAATGATTATACAACTGTTGCTTCAATTGTTGATTCGTAGAGGCTGGTGCTTGGATGAATATTTAAGGAGTTATATTGAGGACTCGTTAAACACCGTCAAATGATTGTTGAGAGCATGGAAGGAAATATCGTGATATATCGGTGATATATCATCGACATATCGATATCGAGATGATACCGATATGGATATCGATATGACGATATATCCTCCTTTTCAAGTATTTCCTTCACAAAAGTGCGTCGATATGGACGATATTTCATATCGAAATGATATCGAAATCAATATGACCTTCCTTCCATGGTTGAGAGGTGAGTAGAAGATGGCAATTCTTTCTCTTTTGGCTGATTTCTGACCGACCTCTTGATGCATGTCCTCTGCATAGGAATAGAGATTCTGAGGTGCCATATTAGTTAGGTAAAAAAATCTACTTAATGAGATCGAGATAAGCAAAGACATATGTCGTATGCTGTCACGATATAGGCACACATCCTCTGATTGGAGACAGATGTGTTACTATATGTATGAGTATATATATTTGGTAGACCGATAGGTTTGATGGCCTAATCAAGGTCTATACACCGGCTTGCTGTTGTGCATACAAGGGCATATGAGTAACACGATCTCTCAAAGGGATCATACAGGTTCAAACATGAGCTTACTCATGAGATATTGGGAAGGATCAAATTCTGTACATAGTTGTCTCGATTTGGAATCTTGACTGAATTTGTAAGGTTTGATATATGCTTTTGGAAAGCGTATGATCAACACCTAGGTATGAGATATGTTTTTGAAAAGTATATGATCGATATTAACTCCCAATGATCAAATGAGAAACTTAACGATAAAACCCGGAAGGAGACAATCTAAATAGATCTGAAACTTCAGGTTTATTGTAGGTCTTTCAGTATGCATGATGTGCATGTATTAGGAATACCTGAGGGCGATGTGATCACAAACTATTGAAAAATCATGATGCTTCCATTCCGAGGAAATGATGAAACATGTATGGATTTTAGTGACTCCTCTCAATAGAGAAGTGATCTAATCTTGGTCCAAATGTTGGATAATTATCTGAATGTGATTCAGATGCAACGAGATGATTAGATTTACGGCTTTGATTTAATTAAACATCTATGAGAGGTCCCCGAGATTTGGATTTGAGATGTGATCCTAATGTCCAAGTCATTATACATGGAGCGTACAATCTTACTGTCCTTATCTCCAAGTATCCGTGGAAAATTTCAAGGATAATTTCATTATTGAAAGAGTTCAAGGATAATTTCATTATTGATAAATTTATCCGAGCATGGAGAAATGAAAAAATAAATGTTATTTAATTATCATGAATAATATGAATTTGATTTATATTATTTGGACACATAAGGAGTGTTATCTAAGATAATTAAATGTGATTTAGTTATCAAAGATGTGAATAATGTGAATGTGATTCATATTATTTGGGCACATAAGAATAGAGATCAAAGATAATTAATGTGAAGTACCGCTCCCATCTAGTTTCTATATCCTTCTGAGTAACAAGCACATGACCTTCCTCGTCCTTAATGCATCTCACTTGAGAAAGGTCTTTGGTCTTTCTTTCTCTTGCTTTGGCTAACCTGAATATATCCTTATGGCCCTCCTTAGAGTCAAGATTTTTATACAAAACTTTATAAGCTTTTGACTTAGCTTCACTTACAACCTTCTTTGCTTCCTTCGCTATTTTATAGTTTGTGACAATTTCCTCTGTTCTATCCTTAAACATAGCTTTAAAGCATGCTCTTTTATTTTTTTCTTTTCTTGCACCCCTTCTCTCCACCACCAAGTCTCCTTTTGAGCTTGAGCTCCTCCCTTTGACTCGTCTAGCATCTTTTGGCTACCTTTAGAATACAAGATGATGATGCCTCCCACATCTCGTTTGCATTTTCGCTACAAACCCAAGATAAGTCTTCTAAAACCTTCTCCCTGAAGCTCAATTGCTTCAGTGGAAGATTCCACCATCTAGTTCTAGTGATCTTAGTAACCCTCTTTTTCTTTACCAACCCTTTTATTTTTACATTCAAGACTAACAAGCGATGTTGGGTTGTCAAACTTTCTCTTGTGATTACTTTGCAGTCTTTACAATACAATCGATCTCTTCTCCTCAACGCAAAGTAATCTATATATGTTCTAGTTGGCCCACTCTTATAAGTAATTAAATGCTCCTCACTCTTCTTGAAGAGAGTGTTTGCTATGAAAAGATCATATGATGTTACAAAATCCAGGATAACTTTTCCCTCTTCATTTCTATCCCTAAAACCATGTCCTCCATGAACACTAGCATACCCTGAAGCATCTTTTCCCACATGTCCATTATGATCTCCACCTATGCAAATAATCTCTCTTTGTGTGATTCCTTGTAAAATTTTATCCAGATCCTCCCAAAAAGCTTGTTTAGTTCTTTCATCTAAAATAATTTGCGTTGCATAAATTGAGATGATATTCAGAATTTCTTCTTCAAGCACTAATTTTAGTAAATTAATCCGATCCCCAAATCCTTGCACCTCAACCACACAATCCTTCAAATCATTATGAACAACCACTCCAACACAATTTCTACCTTTATCTTTACCTGAATACCAAAGTTTAAAGCCTGTCTTCTCGATCTCCCTTGCTTTCTCTCCAACCCATTTTGTCTCTTGAAGACATTGTATATGAATCTTCCTTCTATCGTATCCACTATCTCCATCAATTTTTCGGTTAAAGTGGCAATATTCCAACTACCAATCCGCAACTTCTATTGCAATATATTTTGGACTAACTTCTTTACTCGCATGCATCCATTATGCGAGAACCCTTATAAATTTTAGACTGCATCCAGGCGATGATGCATCGGAACTAGCTTAATTACCCATATGCGTTCCTCATGCGAGAACTCTTGCAAATTTTGAACTACATCCATGCTGTGATGTAGTGGCCCTTGCCATTTTTTCATTGCATTCTGGCGATACAACTCGTCACAAGTATAAAAAACCCCAACGAAATCTGTAGGTTTGCTTAAATCCAGTGTTGAAAAGATCCGAATGTCACGAGGCAACTTTCTAAATAGTAATTTTTTTCAAATACTATTTAGGAAGTTGTCTCCGACTGTTTTGCGCCGACTGTCTGCTACCTAACGCAACCCTCCTCATTTACCCGGACTTAGGACCGGCTATGACTGAGTTAATTACCCCATAAATATGTTGAAGAGAAATTTATATACCAAGACAATAGTAAGATTACTTACCCCATAAATATGTTGAAGAGCAATTTATATACCAAGACAATAATAAGATTACTTTCCCCATAAATATGTTCAAGAGAAAATTATCATTTCTACCATCAAATATAACTATATTATTAAAAAATCTAAATTTTAAATTATCAATATTGAGCACATGCGCACTATATACTATATTAGCTACATATATCTTGAACTTATTGTTGGGAATCTCGAGCTATGTATGAGAACCTCGAACCATGGATCTCTTCCTAATCTTAGCTTTGATCTTCATACAGTTGACAAGATGCTTGTTCCATACAACTATTGCCTGGTTATCCATTGCTTTCTTTTGCAGTTGTGCACACATTACATCTTTCCCTAGCTTCACACAGCTTGGTTGAGAAATAAACAGAGTCAAGTAGTGTGTGGACGATCTATATCTATCGAAGTTAATTAAATCAAGGAAAATTTATATTAGTAATATTAAATGTTTTATCTTGATAGATCAGGACAAGAATGCCATTACAAAAACTTAGTGTGTTGATAATTGTAATGTTGTTATTGTGATCAACACTTTCACAGTCGCGACGCTTTGATTGGGAGCAGGAAATGCCATGTTGCGATATATCGACGATATATCACCGATATGTTGACATCAAGAGGTAAGGGATATCGATATCATGGTGCATATCTATTTACTAAGATATCGGCGATATGACCGATATGTTAACGATATTTTGCCATATCGGCCATGTCAGTAAAAATGATTGGATTCAGTACAAAAATTCCTGGATATCGACCGATATCGTCGAAATTTCATTGATATATACATATTAATGAATAATACCTTTGTAAGCTTGATTGTACTACTTATTTTGCTACTCCTAGTCTGCTAGGGTATGGTGCAACATGAGGGTGCATAGTGCATACAATGGTTCTTTAACTTGGAGGTGTCCAATCGATTTTAATTCATCTTCTTTCCCTTTCGAAAATATTATTATGAATTATGTCTCTTTAAAAATATTATTATTCTCTTTATTTATTTGGTTTCCAAAATATAGCTCAAACATTTTGTTTATGCATACTATGTGATGTGTAGAGGTTTATGTTATGTTATTATGTAGCAGTTCATATTTCTTTCTTCTTTCTTCTGGACTCTTATGTAATTTACCCATGGGTTCTCTCTATATAAGGGAGCCTAGGGTTCTATGGAATAAACAAGTTACTCATTTCCACCAACATGGTATCAGAGCCAAAACCCTAACCCTATCTCTCATCCCGACGCTCCTCTCTCTTTCTCTCTCTCTTTTGGCGGCGCCGCCCACTCATTCCGGCACCGTTCGTCTTCCCCGCTGCCCCCCTTTCGCATCTCCGTCCAGCCTGCAGCACCGCCTCCCATTCCGCCAGTCCCTTCCAGCCCCCGACGGTACCTTCCCGACTCTCCTCCCTTCTGCCAGCCCCCGGCGGTACCTTCCACCCCCCTCCCCGTGCGCGGTCAGGCACTATCTCATCATGGATTTGAGTGCATAAAAGTCTACGTATGCACTCAAATCCTATCTAGTTTATGTAGACATCGGTTTCTTATCTACAATCCCTAGTTTTCGTCTCCGGCAAGATGTAAGAGAGTAAAGTCGATATGCCCTCCATAGGCACATTCAAAGGTCTAGCGCCAATAATCAAGATGGATGGGACGAACTCTGGGCGATGCAGTTCATGAGTCTCATGAAGTCGAACGGTAAGAAGCATATACTTACCGAGGATGAGCCAACAGAGAAGACTGGGATCTATGCTTCCTGGGAGGCTGATGATTCTTATGCCAAGGTTTGGCTATCAGGAACACTGTCGATGGAGATTGCCAATGATGTCCTCCATCAGCCCACCGCCAAGGCGATGTGGGATATTCTGGCTGCCATATATTCACAGGTGCGGAACGAGACCAAGATGTTACAGCTCCAGCATGATATTTTTACAATGAAGCAGAATGGACGACCGCTTCACTCTTTGTACACATCCCTGCGGGGGATGTTTGAGAAACTATATAGCACTATACCACTCACGACAACTCCAGAGCAGCAAAAGACCTTTTGGAATGCTACCATGATGGGCGTACTACTAGCAGTACTTGATAATGAGTATGAGGCAACACGCTTTCAGATACTTGCCGATGCTACTATTCCTCCTATGGAGGAAGTTTACCGAAGGCTCAGTCGCATCTCTGTTTCTTCCAGCACATCTATTCCACTGCCTTCAACGATGGCAGTATCGTGTGGGAGGGGTGGCCAGTCTATCCTTTTGTGGACCTCGTGACCGAGAAGGTCGTTTTCACCAGCCGTGCTCTTTCTGTCATCGCACAGGTCACTCAGAGGATACATGCTATTCTTAGCATGGGTTTCCAGCATCGGCGCGTATAACCGAGCATGTTACATCTCAGTCGGCATCCACTACAGATCATTGGTTTGAAGAGCTTGTAGCGCGTCTGCGTGACATTATGCCTCAATCATCTACTGATTCTCCAGGAGGATCTTCAGATATTGCCGCCTCAGCATCTTCCAGTACTTCTGTCGCTGCCAGTACCTCAGGTAGTGCTACTGCCTTTGCATCTTGTCATGATCTCTCAGATTGGATTATGGATTCTAGCGCCACCCATCACCTTTGCCGTGACAGAGATAGACTTGAGTTATACAGGGACATCCCACCTAGATGCTTAGTGCTCATAGCTGGTGGGACTTATTCCCCCATCACTGGCCAGGGGGAGATCACCTTGTCACCTTCTATGCATTTACAGAATGTTCTACATGCTCCTGTGTCTTCCATGAATTTATTATCCATTATTCAAATCATGAAGGATTTGCACTGTCGCGCTATATTTGACCCATCGTCTCTTATTTTTCAGGACATATTAACGGGCATGGTGATTGACTGTGGCTCTGAGCAGAATGGTCTCTATCGTCTAGTCCGGAATTCCTATGCTGGCGTCTCTTCCCTTTCAGCCGGACCAGTCTCTTCGTACACCTGGCATCTTCGCTCTGGTCACCTCCCACTTCAGAAAATACGTCATCTCTTGCCTCAGATCTCTCCGAGTTCGTCGTTTCGTTGTGAAGCTTGTCAGTTGGGAAAACATCATCATTCTAGCTTCCCTAGTCGTCAGAGTCGGAGTAGTTGCTCCCCATTTGAGTTGTTTCATATTGATATTTGAGGTCCGAGTCGTGTACCTGATCATCAGGGACACATGTTCTATCTAGTTGTAGTTGATGAATTCTCTCGTGTATCTTGGGTTTTTCTTTTAAAGAATAAATCTGAAGCAGGGGATGTTATTAAAAATCTTATCAGTGAAGTGCAGAATGTTTTTTCATCTATTGTCAAATATGTTCGTACGGATAATGCAGTGGAATTATGCACTCGTTCTCTCTCCCGGTTTCTTTCGTCCAACGGTATTATTCACCAAACCACATGTGCTTACACATCTCAACAGAATGGAGTAGCAGATAGAAAACATCGTCACCTTCTTGATATCATTCGATCCTTGCTAATCCGGAGTTGTGCGCCTATCATCTTTTGGGGGGATGCTGTCCTTACAGCCTGTTACTTGGTCAATCGCATGCCGTCCTCTGTTCTTGATGAGAAAATTCCTCTTTCCATTATTTTCCATGATAAGAAATTATTTTCACTTACTCATGTTTTTGGTACTGTTGCCTTTGTTCACCACTTGTCTCCTGGACTTGACAAACTCTCTCCTAGAGCCGTCAAGTGTGTCTTTGTAGGTTACTCCCAGACTCAGAAGGGTTATCGTTGTTATGACCCCATAAACAAGAAATATTTTGTCAGTGCTAACGTTACATTTTTTAAGTCCGTTATGTACTTCTCCCCTGCATGCGATAGTTTGGTCTCTTCCATATCTAATGATGATGTCTATGTTCCTCCTCCTCCTAGTCTGAGTCCACATGCGTCCAATCCAGTTTCAGTTGTCACGCCACCACCATTACCACCACCACCACCTCCACAGCCACCTCTCCCACCATTACCTAAATTCTATACACGTCGGTCAGGTCCTTGTGCTCAGACTACACGTCATGCATCTATCACGCCTCAAGTATGTTCATATGCTATTAGTAATGATGGGTCAGATAATGTGCATGTGCAGGATTTGTCGTTGCAGGAGGAGGATGCACCATCGAGTACAGTGGACGGTGACCTTGATGTCCCTATTGCTATTCAGAAGCAAAAACAGACTTGTGCTTCTTATCCATTTGCTTCCCAGATTTCCTTTCACCGTCTCACATTTGACTATCAGAGGTTTGCCGCGGCTTTGTCTTCCGTGGAGATACCACAGACTTATCAAGAGGCTATGAAAATTGACTGCTGGAGATTGGTTATGGAAGAAGAAATGCATGCTTTACAGTCCTGTGGTACATGGAGCCTGGTTAGAGCTTTTTGACGCATTTATTGTTAGCTGCAAATGAGTGTTCACAGTTAAATACCATGCAGATGGCAGTATTGATCGATACAAGGCAAGACTTGTTGCGAGAGGTTTCACATAAACCTATGGTGTGGACTATTTGGATACATTCTCTCTAGTGGCTCGACACTCTACTTTTCGCATTCTTCTATCGGTTGCTGTGGTACGTGACTGGTCCGTATTTCAACATGATGTCAAGAACGCATTCTTGTATGGAGATCTGAAGGAGGAAATCTACATGCAGCATCCACCGGGGTTCACTGCTAAGGGGGAAAATCATATGGTGTGTAGACTTCACAAGGCGATATATGACCTTAAACAGAGTCCAAGAGCGTGGTTTCAGAAGCTTTCCCACCTAATTGAATGGCAAGGATTCAAAAGATCAAATGCGGATCGCTCATTGTTCATTCGGAAGACTTCTAGAGGTGCGGTTGTCATCATGGTATATGTTGATGATATTATGGTTACAGGAGATGACTTTCAGGGAGTAGAGATGGCAAAAGCATTCTCGGGCCGTCAGTTTGTCACGAAGGATCTTGGTACCCTAAGATATTTTCTAGGGTTGGAATTTGCCAGGAATGCACAGGGTCTGGTGGTGACCCAACGAAATATATTACAGATTTTCTGGTTGAAACATGCATGGTTGGATGTAGATCATCGAGCACTCCTATGGATGCAAGTATGAAATTGTATAACAATGATACTGAAGAAGTGGACATGAGAAGATATAGAGAGATGGTGAGTAAGATTCTTTATATCACTATAACTCGACCCGATATTGCTTTTGCAGTAAGTCGGGTGAATCAATTTATGGAGCAACCAAGACAAGTTCATATGGATGCCATATACATGATACTGAGGTATCTAAAATCTTCTCGAAGCTCAGGATTGCTGTTTAGAAAGAACACATATTTATCTATTTCAGCTTGTGCAGACGCAGATTATGCAGGGTGTCCTAAGAATCGTAAGTCTACGTCAGGCTTTGCTGTTTTTGTGTGGAGCTCTCTGGTTTTTTGGAAAAGCAAGAAACAAACTGTTGTGGCGAGGTCTACCACTGAATCTGAATATAGGGCCATGGCGCACGCGAGCACGGAGATGATGTGGGTTCGAGCCGTATTAGAAGACTTACATATAGATGTACCTTTACCCATGCAGCTTCAGTGTGACAATCAAGCAGCTTTGTTTATTGCCAACAATCCAACATTTCTCGAAAAAACAAAGCATATCGAAGTAGACTGCCACTACACTAGAGATATGATCCAAAAGGGCTTGATTTCTGCTTCACACGTTAGTTCAGAGGATTATACTGCCGACATATTTACCAAGCCATTGCTCAGAGGACCCTTTCAGAGATGTTCTTCCAAACTTGAGCATGATTAACATCTATGCTCCATCTTGAGGGGGAGTGTAGAGGTTTATGTTATGTTATTATGTACCGGTTCATATTACTTTCTTCTTTCTTCTGGATTCTTTTGTAATTTACCCATGGCTTCTCTCTATATAAGGGAGTCTATGATTCTATGGAATAAACAAATTACTCATTTCCACCAACATGATGCAATATAAGTCTTGGATGAACTCCATTTCCAATATCTATAAGTCAACAATCAACATTAACAATGACATGCTTGATATGATAGATATGTTCAATATAAGGCCCATATATGATCGATATGTGTGATATAAGTGTATATTTGTAAGTTATTTAGTGTTATAAGAATTTGGATGGACTACATTTCCAATATCCATAAGTTAGCAATCAACATTAACAATTATATGTTCGATATGACCGATATATGCTATATAAGGATCATAGTTGATTGATATGTGTGATCTAAGAGTATATATGTAAGTTATTTAGTGTTCTAAGATCTTGGACGGACTCCATTTTTAATATCTATAGGTCAACAATTAATAATCCAACGATTAGTTCGATATGACCGTCATGTACGATATAAGGATGAACTATATGTGTTATCTAAAATGTATATTTGTAAGTTATTTCATGTTATAAAAACTTGAATGAAATCCATTTCCAATATCTATAAAGTCAGAAATCAACATTATATTCGATATGTTCAAAATGATCGGTATGTGCAATAAATGAGGTATAAATGACTGATATGTATGATGTAAGTGTGTATTTGTTGATCATTTGTTGTTTTAATATCTTGGAAGATCTTAATTTCTGAAAAAAACGGTAAAAATACCATGTTTGAGCCATCTCCGACATTTCCACTGATATCGTCGATATATGGACGATATATCTCGATATTCATTTTCCGAGCGGACCGATACAATATCGATATCGCCTTCCTTTATTGGGAGGAGACATCAAATTTATACTTGTAGCTTTCTAGCAGACAAACGAGTTGGAAGATAGTAAATGCTAGCTTTAGGCAAGGAATTTGGGAAGGGAAAAAAGTTTCAACAAATATGACAGTGTGCAGGACTCTTTTCTGGATGACTTAAATGAGATTGCGATAAAGATAGGCCTTTTGAAGATCACATAATCACTGATGCATATGCATTCTAAGTTTGTATGCGATGAAAAGGCATTCAAGATTTCATAAAGAGAAATGATTTGTTGTGGTGGAAAGTCGGTAGTGAAATGGATGTATGAAAAGATGATTGGCTTTGGATTATAAAATAGTTTTGTAGGTCATGTACATAGTTATAAGAACTAGGAAGGTTAATGTTTCACAGTTTTGTGGTAGGACATTATATGTTTTGTAAGACATTACTTTGAAAGCAAGCGGTGATTTTTTTATGCTATAAGAATTGCACAACCGTAACACTCGTCGTTTTTTCTGCATATGGATATGAGATGTCTTAGTTTTCACTTGTCTAAAATTTGTGTTCCATATCTTGAATCAACATTGTTTCTGATGTCTTCATTATTACACCAGATAAACCGACACCACAGAATGAAAGCTTTGACAGTATGGAAGATTGGGACAATGAAAGCACAGTTAACGATCATTTCAATGATGGAAACAGCCATAGTGATCATGAGGATCTTGGCGACCTTGTTTCACAGCCTCGCCAGGTTTGCTTGTGATGTATTCAAAATGATGAAATTTCCTTTTGTTTTGAGAAATATTTTGAGTATGTTCTAAATCGTGCAAAAAGCATTCCTCAGCTCAGTTTATTTTGTTTTGCTGTTTTTTTGTTGGATATTATTTTAGATTCGAAAGCTTGACATTAAATATGACAAGTTCTCTAAGCAAGTGGATGTGCATGCATTGAAGGCCGCACTATGGGACCAGATAGTCGAAAGTGCTGATAAGTTGGAGACGGTAAGGATGTTTTGGATACACTTGTCCATGTGTTTCGGTTCTGCCTTCTACTTGAAATGGTCTTCTTTATATATTTACAGATTCTTTTCTACAATTGGGATGTGTTTAATAGATGCTTGTGTTTGCTGCCTTTTTTCTTTGTTTCCTCGTTCTTATGGAGCTAAATGGAAAATCTTTAGATTAGCAAGACCTTTCGCGAGTGAAGGGGAATTGGCTGTCTTTATGATTTAGTAAAATGGAGTGATCGCTTACCTCGGTGAGCATATTGTTATGTTGCTTGCCATCACATCATGGAACTTCTAATCTCGTTACTACCCTTTCGGGATTTCAGTTCATGGTTTTGACCATGTTCAGAACTTGCTATATAATCTGGTTGTAATTGCATGGTAAATTTTAAAGTTGCTTTTCAATCTGTCAATGGTTGAAATTTGGAAGTCTGTAGAACCACGTGCTGCATTGAAAAACCAAACGGGACCTGCTTTTCTTCCCTTGCTAGGGTTTTCTAATTTTTTTGTTTCATGGGCAATCACATTAAGAATAGTTGTAGATTTTTGTTTTTTAATGATTGCAATTCTCATTATTTCTTTTCATCTCAAACATTTTGCAATTTCATATTGTTTTTTTCTATCCTTCAACCACCTGAGTCACCAAAGTACTCTATCTATCTATCAACAGGGATGCAAATCATCAGTATCTTTCAAACAAGTGTTTGGCTGCCTTCAAAACAACAGTGCAGCATCCTCACATGAAGACCTCTCTCCTCATCTATCGCTCATATGCCTTCTCCATCTAGCCAATGAACATTGCTTGAGGATATGCGATCGTCCTACGCTAGATGAACTCGATATTTATGTCCCATTGCCGGCCGCTTCCCGGAACTAGACCGATAGGATGCTGCGCCCTCCGTCTTCTGCATTGAAGCTACTATATCTCGTGGCCCAATTTTATTTTTCTTGCATAGATTAAGATGTATTTTTCTGAGTTACCAGCTATATGTATCAGTTATCTCTAATTGTAGTTAGTTGTAACCCATGTGATGTTGTATCTTGTAGTTAGTTGTATCTCTAATTGTAGTTGGTTTGAGTTATCTTGCTGGAGGCAGTGTATAATATGTTGTGATAATATCAAATTATGATCAAATACCAGGTCTGTTATCTTCTCCTGACTGTCTTTGTTTTCCCACCATATTTATTGTGTTCTTTCCTTTGGGGATTTTACATAACTCCTATAATCTTGTCATGTTACGTTCCACTCCTACAACCTGTAATTTCTTTTATGCAATAATCATGTGGTTAACTTCCATTATGAATTGCTATATTTTAATCCTTTAACGATTATTTTTAGTAGTTCGACTAGATATTTTAATGGAAAGATGAAGCCTTTTTGGTATAATTTACGCGCCGTATTCTAAGAATCTTCTTCGTTCAACTGCAGTTATTGAAAAAGCGGTAAAAAGGTAATAAAATTTATTATGCAATTACAATTTTTGTACTTTTTTTTGCAACTACAATTGTGTCCCTATATCTTTAGAATTCTCATAGTTCTGCCTTTGGTAAGTGCACGTATTCTTTTATTTTATCTTAGATCAGTTAATTTTGTAAAAATATAAGGGTACAAGTGCTATTACAAAAAAGGTATGAGCAAATTGTAATTGCAGAGTTTCTGAGGGGCATAAGTATAAAAGAACCCAACCTAATTGGACAGCTGATGGGGAGAGCTGAACTCAACCGGCCATGAGTCCGGAATTACATTATTATTGTCCCCTTTACATTTACGCATAATGGCATCATCAACTAACCACCCAACCCTTTGAATGGTCTGCTGGTTCGAATTCTACCAAATTTATTACACGAGTTAGCTCTCTGTTTATAGACTAACGATTCATGAGCGAGAGAGACACTTGAATTGCTCAATCAAGATCCAGCGGTTCGCACAAAATCCAGACTTTTTGTAAATCATTACTGTGTGATCCACTCCATCGTGATCGAGAACTTTTGACGTCTCTAGATTACAGCTCTCCTATGTTGCAGAACTAAAAACTTCTACTACTTAAGAGAGCTCACCACACTACAATACACTCTCATCCCTTCCTCCACCTCTTCCACCATGCTTACCATTGTGACGGCTGCTCGGCCTCTCCGCCCGATCCCTGGTTCCTACGGCTTGCCGGTCATCGGCCCCCTCAAGGACCGACTCGACTACTTCTGCTTCCAAGGACCTGACATCTTCTTCCGCAAGCGTGCAGCCCTCCACGGCACCACCGTCTTCCGCACCAACCTTCCCCCGACCTTCCCCGACGTCGACACCCGCGTAATCGCACTCCTCGACTGCGCATCCTTCCCAACCCTCTTCGATGCCTCCCTCGTCTCCAAGTCCGATGTCCTCCTAGGCGACTACGTGCCCGACCGTGCCTTCACAGGCGGCACACGTGTGGTCGTCTACCAGGATCCCTCCGAGGAGGGACACACGAGGGGGAAGGAGTTCTGCATGGAGCTCCTGAGAAGAGGGGCGAGGGGATGGGCGGCGGAGGTGTCGCGCGGTGTGGACGAGATGATGGAGGAGGTCCGGAAGGCAGTGGAGGAGGAGGGGAAGGCGGGGCTTCTCGAGCCCATGCAAAAATTCCTGCTTGGATTCCTGTCTAAGTGCTTGATTGGTGCAGATCTACTGGACTTCCCAGGTATCAGGAAGTCTGGATTCGCCATGTTGAGCAAGTGGCTCGCCCTCCAACTCCTCCCAACCACAAAGGTAAAATCTCAAATCACCTCCACTTGGTAAAGTGATCACATCTTAATTATATCATATATGAAACAACTGATCCTCAGACATAATATCGATTATTCCCGTAGATCGGGAAACTCCCGCAACCGTTGGAGGAAATACTGTTCCACTCCTTTTGCCTCCCGTTCTTCCTCGTCTCCGGCGACTTCGACAAGCTTGTTGAGTTCGTGAAGAAAGGTGGGCGGGAGGCGGTGGAGCTCGGACGGGAGTACGGGTTCACCGAAGAAGAAGCAGTCCACAACATACTCTTTGTGCTAGGATTCAACGCATTCGGCGGCTTCTCCGTGTTCTTCTCTTCTCTCTTCACGATTATCGGGAAGGATGCGACTGGGCTACAACGGCGACTTAGAGAGGAGGTGCTTAATGTTCTCAATGGCAGGCAGGAGCTCGGGTTCGATGCAGTGAACGAGATGGAACTCGTGAGGTCGACGGTGTACGAGATACTCCGGTTTCAACCACCGGTCCCGTTGCAGTATGCTCGGGCAAGGAAGGATTTCGTGCTCAGCTCCCACGACTATTCTTTCATGGTATGCATTAATATCCGAAGATGAATAGGGAAAACGATCCTCCCCGCAATTTAAAAATTCAGAATAAGAACTGGTCGATTTTATGTAATTACTTAATGATTAGGTGGAGAGAGGGGAGCTCCTTTGTGGATATCAACCCCTCGCCATGAGGGACCCAAGGGTGTTCGACGAGCCGGAGTCCGTTGTGCCGGACAGATTCGTGGGTGCGAAGGGGAGGGAGCTGCTGAGCTACTTGTTCTGGTCGAACGGGCCGGAGACGAGGACGCCTGCGGCGGCGAACAAGCAGTGTGCTGCCAAGGATTACGTGGTGGCGACCGCGTGCATTGTGGTCGCTCGCATCTTCTCCAATTACGACGCCATCGATATCGACGACTCCCTCAATGTCGTAAATCTCCGGAAAGCAAAGTCCAACGCCCTTGTCGCTTAGTTGATGAAATTGCATATGTTTTTACATGTGGAATTAGTGTAAGTCGATCATAAGAGGCCCGAGCAAATGCTGTGGTCAATGTCATGGGATCCTCGATGTTATCAGACGATTGAGCTGCGAGAAAATGACTCCAGAGACCCATATATAGTATTCCATTCAACAACAATATCATCTATTACTTTTCAAAATTCGCAACAAATTAATAATGCTATGTAACTATATCACTGGCTAAGTAAAAGAAACAATAGTTATTTACGACTGCTTACCAAATTCAAGGATTTCTAGTAACGATTGAAGTAATCGATCAAGGACGTGGAAGAAGTGCCATGGCTTGCACCAGGGCTCTCCTGAACCTATGCACGTTAATTGTTATGTTCTGCTCCTCCATGTAGAATTTCTCGCTGGTATTGTACCCGAGCTGGTAGATCATGAAGGGGTCGGCGATCACCGGGTGGTTATGGGGGTACTTGCTGTGGAGGGAGCTCTCCTCCACGACGGTCTTGTACTTGACGTACCCCAGCCCGAACCTCCCCGTCGTCTGGCGGCCAAAGTGCTCTTCGGCCCGGCGGTCGAGGCCGAAAAGCACGATCTGGAGCACGACGGCGTCGGAGGGGAGGAAGACCATGTTGGCGAGGCTGGGGTCGTGGACGCCCATGAGGACGCTGCACGAGTTCACCAACTCCGACGCCTCCTCCTTGTTCGTCATCAGATCAGGCCAAGCTTGCTCGACGCGGAATCCGATCTGATGATATGGATGATATAACTATTTAAATACAATGATTCAATGCATGCTTATGTACGCTAATCTACGTAATTAGTTCATTTAATTAATTGCAAATGTGTGTAACGTACCTCCTCCGCGAGACGTATAACATTCTCCTGATTGAGAATCACTCTCGACTTCCATTGCGACAGCAAGAGCAGCCGTGGCTGGCCGGTCGACGGCGTCAACCGCGCGACTTTCAACGAGAATGTGGCATGAAAGAACCTCTTGAAGTCGAGGCTGTCGACTCCCCCCGGTTCTCGGCTAGCATTGCACATTAGATGACCATGAGACTTCACGCCGATGATAGCTGCGGGGAAGCAATGCACACCGCCGGATACGTCCCAGTATCGCGATGTCACGACGACGAGCTTATGCGACGTTATATCGGATAGAAAACGTCGGTATCGCTCTTCCCAATATGTCTCGTAGTCGGTGACGACTAGCTGCACGTGCGATTGGAAGAGGCCGGCGGTGAGGAATAATGGTATGATCACGTCGCTGACATCGTGGTAGAAGTTGCCGGCCAGGCCACCGGTGGAGAAGACCACGGCGGGCACCGAGTGGATTTCGTCGCAAGGCGGGAGGCCAGGTTCCTCGGCAATTAGCTTGACCGGTGCGGTCATGCGCATTGCCTCCCCGTCGTCGGTTCTAGGGTAGGGTTTGAAGGAGAATTTGTCGCCCTTGGGGAGGCGTTGGCCTGCGGCGAGGTAGATCGTGGAGGCCAATGTCGGCCCCGTGACGAGACGGATCGCGTCGGTGGTCACGCAGAAGGTCGACGTCGGCTCGGAGACGCATGAAATGCCGTTCTTGTTGAGCTTGGTTCTTGCGGCTCCTGATCGAACGACCGTGTTAAATGTGCACCGATGAATAATATTTGCAAACCAATGTCATATCCATTGCTACTTATTGTTCTATCCTACCCTCGACCGTCCGGACCACTAGATCTTGATCGAGCGTTTCACACAAAATCTGTATTTTCGTGAATCCTTACCAGAAGTATTGATAAGAATCGCTCGATCAAGATGGAATGACTGGGGCAATCGAGGGTTTTATTGCAGAGGATCTGCTCCACATCTTATATACAAACCTTTTACAAACCTCCGTATCAAGAATTTCGCGTGTTCTGTATCATAAGCTCCTTCCGATACCTTCTTTTCAGCACTCTCTGTGACAATTAGTTTGGCCGGACGGTGTACTGCTTGGATCTTATCTGTTCAAATTACAGTCCCAACGTTACTAGTCATCATAATTAAAATTAGTAATCACTGCATATGTGTTAATACTTCTTGCATTAAGCTAATTAACGTCCCAATCGGGATTAATGGAGGTGATTACGAAGAACAAGGAGGAACATGATATACCCAGGTTCGGATTAGCGATGTTGAGATAGAGGAAGAGGATGCACATCGGAGAGAAGAGCAGCATCCACAGCATGAGACTCCTCGAGATGCCGTCCATGTCGGCCGCAATCTTCCCGCCGCGGTATCTCGCGTACATCTCTATGAGATCTCTCACAGCTTATAAGGACCTTAAGATGAACACATCCAATCTTCGAAAATGCATTCCAATGCTTCTGTGATTGCTTTGTAAGGGCCTCATCTAACATTTGTTAATTCTGCAAATAATTCCTAGATATGGTTTCATGTACGTTCCTCCCACGACTTGGACGTTCTAGACTTAAACCAGACGTTCTTCCCACAACTTTGGTATATGTATTCGTGGGCGAAGCATACAATTGCCGGACGACTTGAGTAGATATGTTAAACAGAAGGTTTGAGACTTTGATGGTATGATCGGATTATGCAGTGACATTATCATCATTATCATCATTATCAAAGTCCGACCGGATAATATTTAGATGCAAAGTCATTTTTGTCATTTCAACATAAAAGAATTTGGCATTTACACGAGGCTTCTTACCATGCCATGTTCATTTTTTGTGCTACAGAATTTTACAACACTATTTAAGTTCATATATATTTAAAAAATGGGGAAAAAGTTTCCATATATGTACGTGCACGCAACCAATGGAAATGCATGACAGCTTCTATCTGTCGGATTAATAAAGTACACTCCATAATTTTTTCTATTACCTTGGGTTTAAAAAATCGGATTGGTTGGACTAGTTGGATCGTAACCAGCCTCGACCCGGTTGATTCGTCTCGTTTTATGTAATTGTTTTTTTTTAAAATAAATAAATAATCGGGTTTGACCGGCGGTCGGATCGGGTTGACCCGGTTGGTTGTACTGAGTTGATCCGGATTGACCCAATTTTGATGGGTTTAGTATATTTTTCAAAAAATAAAGATTTAAATAATAAAATAATAGGATTTTTATTACTTGTACCCTTCTTAACTTCTACAATTTCAGTTATGTCCCTCTCTTATTTTTGAATATAACTTGTGCCACTACTTTCTTAGAGTAATTTTTTAGAAGAAGTATAAATAAATTATTACAATATTATATTCATATATAATGCTTGAAAACGTGACTACTTTCTCAGAGTTTTACTCAAAATAGATAATCATGTTATTCTATTGAAAGATTTGATATTTTAAATGATTATTTCATTGATTTATAAATACATTTTTACATATATGTATCCGGTCGGACCAATAAATTAAATCGAGTCTAGTTTTTTCCAAATAAATAGGAATGATGTCATCATGCTGCCATCATCACCGATCCGATAAGTTTGGGCCGACTGTCCAACCCGATCCAATTGGACCAAATCAAAGACTGATTGGTTCAATGTCCGGTCTGATTTTTAAAACCTTGATTTTACATGAAGATGAAGATGGATATATTCGCAGGCAGATAAAAACAGATTTATTTTCGACTTCATCCTTATTGACTTCATACATGCTTTTAAATCCGAGTATGCTATCCATATCTATATCTGCATGAAAAATATAAAGTTGTATCTTCATAGTTACATGGCGTTAGGAAATATTCCCTCCCAGTTAATCTTTTGAAGTAATACTTTTTTGAGGAAAGAACCCTTCTCTACAAAGCGGAGGCGGATCGTCTGCTATAGCCTGTAGTGCAGCAGATTCTGCTGCAACTGTTCGAGTCGCTCGATCAAGATCCTCTCTACTACAAAGCAACGAACCTTCCTGCTCCATTGATCTTCACCGTGCATTTGTTTCCACCTTCCGATCCAAAGACGAAGGCCTCCACCTCTCCACACGAAGGCCCTCTCTCAGCCCTACTCGCTCTCTCCCTCCTCATGCCCCTCTCGACGCCTCCCCCATCCCGCGTCTCCACCGCCTGACCTTCCAGCGACCTCGAGCACTGCCGCCCTCCCCGTGCAAGCCCTCCAGCGCCTCCCCCACCCCTGTGCGAGCCCTTCAGCGCCGCTCCTTACAAGAAATTAAGCTCAGAGTTATGAAAATACTAGACAATAAAAGGCTGGATTTCTATTATTGAACTCCAAAAGGCTGCAGGCTGTTCAGGGTCTGAAGAGACCATATTATATATGGAAGGTTTTGAAGGTTGCTTTATTGGATTTCTAATATGACCATGTCCAGCCTGCAAAGGAGATGTACCAGATTTATTTCAAATCAAGCAAAGTTGGAAAGAGTCTTAGGGAAAGTACATACAAAAAATTGGAAAATACAAGAAGAGAAAGATACAATTTGTAATCATCATATATGAATTCAAACTGTAGCTCAGAAGCAACCTAATATGCAATTTTAAAACTGTGCTGAATCCTCATTTTCAGCATGTAGTCTTCTACATCCAAACAACCATTCCATCTGATTGATGAAGCTCATCTCTCCCCCTTGTTAGTCAGAGTTATACTTGTTCATCATCCAAGAAACCCCTCGCCATTTTTGGCTCTTATCAATAAGAAGTTACATGGGACATATTTCCAAAGAAAAATTCGCTCATGCCGTCTTCTCGGGATCATATTCACCTCATACGGTGAATGTTCTTTTTTTGTGAAGTACCGTGAAGGAGCCACCTTTTGAAAAGATGACTTTTACATTTGAGAAAGCCGCCTTCTGAAGAGGCGGCTCTAAAGAATCCACTTTTCAAAAGGCGATGTTTGCTCAATAAGAAACAAATAAGAAACAGAACGCACGGCCCCCCACCCCTCCCCCCACATCCCTCCTTCCGCCGCCTCTGTTTCCCACCCATCGCTCCCACCCATCTCCTTCGTCCTCTTCGCCATCAAAGGACCTCGCTGTCGTCACCTCCTCCACCGGAAAAATCCCCCTCCATCCACGCCTCCGCTACCTAGGTTGTTCTCACCCATCAATGTGTTGTTCATCAATGACCTAAGGTGAGACCTTGAATCTCTTAATCCATTGCATTTTCTTAGTTTGTGGTTGTTTTATACGATTTTGCAACTCTTCATCCATAATAGTAACCCTAGTTTGTGATTGTACATGATGTGCTTGTCTCTCGGTGCATATGGGATGCCAATGGATATTTTGTGCTTTTCTCACTTCGGAGGAACAATTATAGATTCCGAGAAGGACACAACTTTGAGGTGGTATAAAACCATTGAGGTTAGTTCCGAACATGAAGTTTGATGTCTTGGTTGAGAAGATCGTGTCGTTATTCCAGCTCGAACCCACACAGTGCGGTGAATTAAAATTATTTTATAAAATGGAGGGCAATAATAATAGTTATTTGACGAATGTTGAGTACGACAATGACATACAAGATGTTGTTGAGTGTGCAGGAATAATGGGCTCATCATACCATCCAATTTTGTATGTAACCCATCCCGATGAGTCATGACCAAATGTCACCCAAGCCTCTTCACCTTTAAATCGAGCTCGTGGTGTTTCTACCTTTGATATGAACGGGTGAGCACTGATGAAGATTTGGATTTGAATGACATGGAAGATGAAATGGAGAATGATAAGGAATCTGAGGTACACATTGTGTCTAATATAGCATTCTACAATGTCCACAGTGGTGATGTCTATATAAGAAATGATGAGGATGCCATGCCGGAGAGGGACTTAGTCTTGCAGAGGAGCTGAGGATGAGATGACTTTTAAGTTGAAGGCTGACTTGGTATACTCTGTGAAGATGTTTCACATCAAGCGACATTACAATTTTCATGTGCGTGAGTCAAATAAGTCAGTTTGGGTTGTCTACTGCAGTGAGAAAGAGAGAGGTTGTAAGTGGCGTTTGTGAGGTCACATGCAACCACTAGACGGGAAATTTGTGATTTCTAGGGTGAATGCACCCCACACTTGTTTGCATCAACTAATCCTCAACTTGATTGCAATTTCATGGTCCAGAAGTTTCTCAACCAGATAAAAATTTCCCTATCTGTAAGAGTTGCAGTTTTGTAGGGCATGATTTCAGAGGATTATGGCTACATGATCAGTCGAAGAAGGGCCTGGGATGTGAGAAGTAAAGGAATAGAGATTATCTATGGGTATTGGGTCAAGTCCTACAATGAATTGCCATACTTGTTTAGAGCATTGGAAACTTCCATTCCATGTACTGTTACAGATTTGGATACAACTGCTATCGAGACTGGTGTAGTGTTCGAGAGGGCCTCCTGGGCTTTTGGACCTTGTACCAATGCGTTCATGCACTGTAAGCATGTAGTTAGTGTTGATGGGACCCACGTGTATGGAAGGTACAATCAGAAGATCCTTATTACATGTGATTGTGATGCTGCCAATCATATTGTTTCCTTAGCTTCCTCATTTGTGAACGAGGGGGCTGAACCTAGTTGGGCATGGTTCTTGGAGAGGGTCCACCTTCACATTTTAGGGACCGTCCGGGACTCATATGTCTGTTATCTGATAGTGCATTTGGTATTCGTGCAACCCTATACAATGATGCGGTACAATTTCATCCTACATATGTGTACTGGAAGTTTTACCTACGTTACATTGCGAGCAACGTCAATGATGCTCACAAGAATCAAAAGATGAAGAAGATAGTCAAGAGGGTCGGTAATGTGCACTCTCAATCCAAGTGGAAGATTTACATGGACAAGTTGAAAGAATATAATGGAGATGCTCCAAAATGATTTGATACACATGATTGCCCTAAGGAGTAGTGGACCATAGAGTTCGATGGTGGCTATTGCTTCGGTTATACCACTACTAACCTTTTCAAGACCTATAATGTTGTGTTGAAAGATGGAAGATGTTTTCCAGTAGCTTCTTTATTGTTGAAAACCTACTACAATTGGATTGGTTACTTTGTGAACGACACACCCAGGCATTGTCTATGATTGATCGAGGTGACCACTTCACAAAATTTTCCATGAATAAGTTGAAAGTATGGGTGGACCGTAGCAACAGTAATCACATTACCCGTATTAGGGGTGCTCAACTCCACCTTTACGAGGTTATCACGGGGCAAATATTAACACAATTTGGTTTGAAAGGAGAGAAGAGGCATACCATCCTACTTAGTGACCTTTTTGTACATGCCAAAAATAACATGTACATAGGATTCCTTGCTCCCATGCGTGTGCTGTCATGTCACATTGAATGTTTTCGTGGAAGAGTACATGGGTTCATGGTACTTATGGAGTGTTAAAAAAGAGATTTATGATAGTATTTTCTTCCCAGTCGGTGATAAAGATAAGTGGCCAAAATTTCAACATGACATTGTAATCCCTGAAGGATACGAGGAATCCTCAAGCGCATCATGAAAGCGTCACGATCGCATCTCATGCGATCGGGGGCGACTAGTCGCACTAGTCGCTAGGTGCAGCGGAATTTAAAATTTTTAAATCATGAGATGAAACCACATGATCACAAGAATATTTCTTGTCGTTTCATCAAAACACAAAGTATTAGAAATACCTATTGAAGCGTGGTTGCGGTCACTATATCTCTAAAGCAAGAGATCCTCCTGACTCAAGTCCGATCTACGAAGATGGCACTTGCGGGCGCGATGATGAGATGCGTGCTTCCCGCAATCCTCGATGAAGATCCAAGCCTTGAATCTCTTGATTTCGTCCAAAGAAATCCGACGTCTCTTTCTAGAGCAAGAAGCTCCAAAGAAGATGGAGATCCACGAGCAATCGAAGCGACAACACAACAGCGTAGAGGCGATTGCTATTTCCCTCAAAACACAAGTTGGACGACCACCTTAGAGAGAGAGATGGCGAGAATGAGAGATGAGAGAGAGAGTAGGCGTGTACAATAATGTTCTTGTTCAAAGGGCTAGGGTTGCCCTCTTTATATACTAGTTTGGGAGTCCATGAATCACAATCCATGGCATATACAAAATCAATGGTTAGATTTTAGTGTATTTAATCAATGGCCATGATCATTGTTGTTCAAAAACAACAACATATCAATTTATATTAAATTAAATATATGTTGCATTATCATCAACATAATTTAATTCAATAAAAAATCAATAATCATAAGATAATGAGATAATAATTAAAAAGATAATTATCCACCCAAAATACATGGGGCGTCACCCATGACCAAGTCACGGGTGACGCCACCTAATGTATATGGTGGATTATCTTCCTTTTAATTTATATCATTATCTCTTACTTATTTGCAACATTATCTACTAAATTAATTCCAAATTAAGTAGTGTATATTTATTGCAAAATTATCCAATAAATTAATTCCCAATTAATTAGTGAATATTTCAATCATGCCATTGAAAATATGTGAATCATATTCATAGCCCAAACTAAATTATATATCACATTTTCAATTAGTTGCTTAATGTGAATTCAATTCACATTAACAATTAACAAATGCTATTTACAAAGCTGCTATTTCTCTAATATATTATAAATCATATTTATAATATATACACAGATATTATGGATAGCACTATCCACAATATGCATTTCCTTGATAATTAAATCCCATTAATTATCTTGGATAATCAATCTCACAATATGAATCCCATTCATATTATTCTTGATAATTAAATCTCATTTAGTTATCAACATCTTGTTGCTTGGATACATAATTCATCAAACGAATTATTCTTGAACTCCTTCAAGAATAACGTGCTTTCTCCGCATATACTTGGAGATAAGGACATGACGATTGTATTGTTCCACGTATAGTGACTTGGATGTTGAGATCTCATCTCAAATCTAGATCTTAAGGACCTTTCATAGATGCTTGATTAAATCAAGTCCATATACTTAATCTTCTCGTTGCTTCTGAATCTCATTCAGATCAATGTCCAACACTTAGACTAAGATCAAGTTACTTCTCTACTGAGAGGAGTCACTAAAATCCAGACCTGTTTCATCACTCCCTCGGAATGGAAGCATCATGGTTATACAATCGTTTATGATCACATCTGTAACACCCCAACCCAAACATAGTACCACATGGAAAACTCACAAAGTGTGGGTGTAGTTTATAAGTGCTGGGGATTACTACTTGACAACTTGGGCTTAAGCATTTTGGGTGGTTGCCAACGGGTCCATCTGGGCCCGTACCCAACAAGTTGTGAAGGCCAGTTTTCCTCGATAACGAGCCAGGAACCTAAGCCCGGGACGTTACAAAGTTGTAACACCCCAACCCCAAACATAGTGCCATACCTAAAACTCACGAAGTGTGGGTGTGGTTTATAAGTGATGGGGATTACTACTTGACAACTTGGGCTTAAGCATTTTGGGTGGTTGTCAACGGGTTCAATTGGGCCCGAACCCAACAAATTGTCAGGGCCAGTTTTCCTCGATAACGGACCGGGGACCTAAGCCCGGGACGTTACATATCGTATTTTAATAGCCTGCTTTATTTATTTTCTTTTCTTTTATTTAATTCATATTCTCTACAATAACTTCTCTTATTTCAACTACACCATCCATCTAACTTCCCATTCAACTCCACCATTAATCTAACCTCCCATTCAACTCTACCACCTTTCTAACCTCCATGACCCATCTCTTTTTATACACCTCATTCTCCTCATATTTGCCTTTGATCCACCTTTATGCGAGAGAGAATTGAGAGCTTTGAGCACTCATCTCGATGACAACGAACGACGAAGTAGAGCAACTACCGATCTCCTCTCCGGTGACATCCATTGGCAATTCGGCCAACATCGCGCTGCTCGAGCTCATCGCTCGCCGACGATTCGAGCGAAGACCGTGCTTCTCGTGAGCACACCACAGGAGACCGCTACCATCGTAGGTAAGTCCTCTTTTTATCCTTCAACATCATTTTTATTTTCGCATTTTGTATCACATCACATTCACCACCCCTTCATTTGTTCTACTTTATCATCTTCATATTTCATATCATCACCAGCACCACTCCATCATATTTGCATTTTTATTCCCTATTTAAGAAAAGTAAATAATTAAAAAATAAAAAAATAATTTTAAACAACTTTCAATTAAAACACAACAAAAAAATTTAAAAAAAAATAAAAAGGAGATCAACGCAGCAGGTGACCGGCTTCCCCTCAACCGCTGCTGCACTGCCAACCGCCACCTTCCAGCCATCGCCGCCCGCCAACCTCCTGGCTACGGCCTCTGTCACTGCAACCCTCCCTCGACCGACCCGATCTGCCTCGCGTGCCTATGCACGATCCCCTCTCCTCCACCCCACAGCCATGCAAGCCACCATTGCCAACGTCTCCCTCCTGCTGTGCCGTTTGCTGCCGCAACACCACACCTCCACCATTCAGCAGCTTCCCCTCCTGGTCATAGCACGCGCCACCCCATGTGGCTCCTCCGCGCAACCTCACACCAGGCCGCTACCAGCCACGCGCGACCTCCGCCACACGCCTTCATCACTCGTTCTCCACACTGGCACCTCCCTCCAGGCCGCGACCCTTCACCACCGTGTGGCCTCCGCCACACGCCGTCGTCGCCCACTCCTCCAAGGCCCGCCTCCGACAGCAACAACTAGGCCTCCCACAACCCAGGCCGCAGCCACCTACGGTTGCAGATCTGCCCAGCAACCGTCCATCCACGCCTCTGCCTCCAGCACCACCGCCTCACCCAGATGCCTCCTCACATGCGGTGGCGGTTCCTCCTCGCAACCGCGCATGGTCCGCCGCCCCTACCTCCTCAAGCCCTAGCCCTTGTAATCGAAGAAGAAGGTATTTTTTAATATTTTTATAGGAAAAATTACATTTTTATTTGTTAAGTTTTTATAATCACAAACCGGTCCATGTGCTTGTTTTGTTCTATTTAAGTTTATTTCTGTATTGCACAGATACCCCTGTGTTTCCATGTTAATTTGGACCTTAATATTGTATCGTTTTATTTAATGTAAATTATTATGATGTTGAGCAACAAATTCTCTACCATTTGGATATTTATCTTATTTTTTCTGAGTTTTGGGTAATTAATTAAAACTATTTAAGTGAAAAATTACATATTTACCCAATCTAAGCTCTTAAATTCATATTTGAGTCATAGTTGCCCTAAAAATTTCACAAAAAATAGAGATGGTGCCTTGAAGTATGGTGTAATTAGTATCCAAATTCCATCTTAATTGGAATTACTCTGTGCCTTAAATAAATTGTAGAGTGATTTTATTAATTGATTTTTAATAAAATCTACACACATCTATTTGCGAAATTTCAACTCTCCTGGATTTTGCTCATATAAATATCTTTTTTTGAAATAATTTGCTTTGTGGCTAATTTGATATTGTGGATTTCTAGGAATTAATTACTCACTGTCACTCTATTTCCATTAAAAAATCCATAAAAAATTCATATTTTGTCAAAGAGTTCCAAAAAATTACTATAATCTCATTTCATCATGTTTTAATTCTAGTAAAAATTCACAATTTTTGCATTTTGTTTGAATGAAAAATTGCATAAAAATCCATAAAAAGTGTGCAGTTTGCTTTGTTGCATTTTAACCCCTAAAACTCCGAAAAAATGTGTTTTGCATTCCTCACTGGATTAAGTATTTAAGAAAAATATAATTTAGCTAAATTGGATTAATTTGATATTAAAATTAATTTGGCTAAGTTGTATGTTTTCTTCTTAACTTGATTCACCACCATTTTTGCATTTGCATTTTATTTTATGCATAAAAAATACAAAAATACGCATTGGAAACCTAGACCTCGTTTTCTAAGTTAAACTGAAGTTGTTGCTTTGCTTCCCTGTATTTCAACCCCGAACTTGCCAAGGTTATGAACTAAAAACTAAGACACTCTTCATGAACATCTTCTCTCAGTTCTGACTGATTCGCTAAATACCCGTATTACAACGAGTACAAATTATATCACGTATTTAGCGAGCCAATCACATCCAATGACATCTGGAAGATCTGGGGTGGCGTTCTTGATCGGACGGCAATGAAAGTCTCAAGAAGAACTGCGTAAGAACTCGTCAGAGGCAAGTTTCGATCAGCTCCCTTGAGCTCTTCCAACATGTAAAGTAGCTCTAAATTGCCCAGAAAGGCTCCTGGGGTCTTCAAAATGCACCAACGATCACCGTTGCTCCTCCGCGAGGTAGAGGAAGTTCAAGATCCCAGGTACTTGCAGTTTCAATAAAAACGACTCCAAATGGAGTCGTCGTGCCACTGGGTCCCGCAAGTAAAGTTCACAAGCAAAAAGAAAGGGTCCTGCAACGTTATTTGGCATAGGTGGACGAAGGTGAGGTGAGGCAGAGAGGTCCGATAAAGTGGATGGAGTTAGACCTCGTGCTCCAGATCCAAGAGGGCTCTGGTGGGGTGAAGGTGCGTGAGATGTGCAGAAACGAAGGGGTGAGAGAGTGGAATGGTCAGGGGGTTGGGTACGGTGGTTTGGGCTGTGGAACAACGGCCGGAGATCAAGAGTTCTGATGAGGGTAGCTTCCTAAATCTAGGGTGCTTAGCTAGGACAAATATGAAATAAAAAACTTAAAAATGATCCTACGATTAACCCAAGCTAAAGGAATGAATAAACATAGCTTTTACCAGGTTATGATGCCAGGGAGCAGAGTCACCAGTGACGGCGGCCTTGGGTACACCTCCCTCCTCTGCGAGCATCCAAGACCTAAAGGGATCCTCTCCTGTCATAAGAGTGCTCGCTTTGGCCGAGATCTGGGGCTCTAGGGCTTGGGGTGACGAAATAATCAATGAAGGAGAGGGGGTTTTATTTATCAACAAGTATAGCATCCTTATTTGACCAGCCATTTGAAACGAATGGGATCTATTTACAAGGGTTCTATGGGTTAGGCATGGATCATGATGGATCTAGGAGCAAATCCCATGAAGGGATCGAAGTCGATTGATCGACTGGGAAAAAGGGATGAAAACGCGTGCTGAGACATGGATGTCACATCAGAAGACAGGAGGGGGAGTTGACCGGGCGGTCAACGAAACCTGGACGTTGATTGGTCCAACTCAAGCACTAGAAGACAGAACTGCCTCATTTATTCGTAAATAATTAATAAAAAACTATTTGATTTTATTTAATTTGGGATTATAAAATAAAAAATGTTTATTATTTTATTTAGTATATTATTATGATTTTTATTTATTTTTTGGCTTTATTTAGTAGTAGTTAATTTTAAGTGTTTATTTATAGGTAAATTTACCTATATTTTGACTATTTTATTTTTATTTTGTATATTTTATTTTATTATTTTATTTTCTTATTTTATATATTTATAACTTATTTTTATGTACATAAAACATTTTTATTTTATTTTTATGATATTAGTTGTACACTTAAATAAATAGGTATGTATATTTTATAGGTATACTTATAGGTATTTTATCTATGTTTTATATACATCTCTTTGTTTTAATGTATTTTACTGGGTTTTATTTTCTTTTTATATTTTTAGTAGAATATAAACAATATTTAAAATAGTATAAAAATATAAAAGTAGAATAAAGAATGAAAGAATTATTTTCATTTTTATTTATATACATGTATCACATAGGTATTTTTCCTATATATTTATATAGACTTATTTTATTATATTTTTATTTTTGCTTTTATTTTTATTTTAATATGCACATAAGTTATAAATAATAATTACAAAATTATAAAAATATGAATCTATAAAAATAATAAAGAATGAATAAATTGAATATTTTATTCGGGTCTATGTACAATGAAGGTCTAAAAACTTTCACACAATAACTCCAAAAATTATGAAACCACCTCCATTAAATAGCTCATGAAAAGATATATACAATTAGATGATTTTGATACATTTTGAGCTTTTATTTGAAATATATGGGTATGTGAAGTTGCGATTTTGGCTTTTTATTGTGTATAAAAAGTACTCTGTATATTATTTTTTGTACAAACTCAATTTTGTATTTTTATTTACATTATTATATTCATGTACAACATTTCTTCATTTGACAAAGAATAAAATAGGTGTCAAAAATGATTTATTGGGAAATAAAATAAATGGATTTTTATTGTATTTTAGTCCTTATCTCCCCCTACCTTATTCCTTGTCGATCAACTCAATTCTTGATTTGGTCTCGAGGTTTAGGATCATAAAATATATTCGATTTTTTATTCTTTTTCTTTTTTCTCTTTATTCTATAATTTTGGCATTAAAAACCATATTATTTACATAATAAAGTCAATAAATAATGAATGCTTTTTTGTACAAATTGATGCCATTTACATGCATTAGCTAGGGTTTTTAAGGCCAAAATGATAGAATAAAGGTGATGAAATGTAGATTCATCACATACTAAGACTGAAAATAGGCTAAGTATGAAGAAAGTTGAAAAAAGGAGAAACTGAAAGAGTGACTGAAGAAACAAAGGGGATATATAGAACATGGACTCAACCCCCCCTATACTTAAGCTTTAAATAAACTAAGTGAAGAGTAAAGATATAAAGAATAAGGAATCAAAACTCACGGACGGAATAGAACAAATCAAGTGAAGAATTACTATTAAAAAGAAAGAATGTGTGAATCTACAAAGATGTCGAATCTGCTCTGACCCGAATCTTTCCGTTGTGCTTCATGTAGAGTGGCCTGAGATGTCATCTTGATAATCGCTCTGCATGAAGTCAATGTGCTAAACTCGACTAACCATTCATTTGATTCAATAAAGTGCTTCAACAGTTATCCATTCATTAAGAAAGACCACACATCATCTATGAGATCAGATATCTCTACACTACCATTATTATCCACTCCCTTACTATATATATGGACCTGTCCATTTTGACTTTAATTTTCCATGAAAATCTTTAACTTTGTGCTGAACAACCATAACTTTATCCCGGGATAAAGTTCTTGCATCTAATGTGTCGATCGTACCACTTATACATGGTGCATACGAAAATATATTTTATGTATAGTGTGAAATATATACATTATCTATGTATTTTATTTATATTTCAAGTATATTTAAGTGTATATATAATATATTATTTAATTTCGGTTTGATTATCTAGTTCAATCATTTTTTACTTAATCTAGTTTTAAATAATGATGACATCATAATCTGGTTGAACTAGTTTGATTACATGGTTCAAGCCGATCCGACCATTTCGGTAAGGTTCAAGGTTCCATGTCCGGTTTGGTTTCAAAACATTAGATCCATGTATCTATGGCGCTTCCATAGGTGACAACTTCAATTCATCTTTTTGATTCCCATTCAAATTTGTGCACTAATTCCACGGGAAAATGTCATGACTTGCCATAGATCATCCTAAAAGTTGAAGTTCCAAGCGACGTCTTGCAGGCCCAATGAACTTGGTCTAGTAGCCGGGACCAATTCCTCTTATCAAGATGCACTAGCTTTGAACTATACTCTTCACTTCTCTATTTGAAATCTCTGTCATGTCGTTCAACTGTGGATGGTAAGGACTAGTCACTCTTTGATCAAAACCATATTCCTCAGCTAATCTTTTCATCTTCCGATTCACAAAATGGCTACTCCATTCGAGATGAATACCTTGGGAAGCTTGAACCTTGCAATAATGTGGTCCTTCACAAACTTGCAAATAGTCTTGTTGTCCACGGTTTGGGTTGGAATAACCGCCACCCACCTAGGTAAATAATCAATTGCCAACAAGATGTGTTCATGTCCATTGCTATTGGGAAGAGGCTCCATAAAATCAATGCCCTGTTCATCAAAAACATCACGGAATTTCACTGTTTGCATGGGCATTTAGTCTCTTGATCCAACTGTCCCCCCATTCTTTGACAGATATAGCACAATCGTACAAAATACATCAAGAAACAAGGTCAGCCAGTATAATGCATATTGGAGCACCTTATGTGCAGTTTGTTTTCTTGAGTGGTGTCCTCCTGCCTCTAGAGTATTGCAATTAGTGAGGACACTTTGATATTCCTTCTGAGGAATACACCTTCTCCAAACACAATCTGGTCCTTCAAAGAAAAGGAACTGATCCTCCCAATAGCATCTCCTCGAATCTGACGTCAGTTGCTCAATATTGCTCCTAATCCAACCTTGGGGAACTTGCTTAGAGATAATGTAGTTCATCTTGTTGGCATACCAAGGGAGTGAGTTAATAACACAAATTGACTCGTTTGGGAAAGTCTCTCTAATTGGCTTAATCTTAGAGGAATCCTTAAGTTCAATGTGGGATAAATGATCAGCCAAATCATTCTTAACTCCAGGTTTATCTTTAATTTACAAATCAAACTCTTGGAGTAATAAAATCCACCTAAGAAGACACGTCTTCGCATCCTTCTTTTTCGTTTGGTATTTAATAACTATGTGATCAATGTAAATTATCACCCTAGAGCCCAAAATATATGATCTGAACTTCTGTAGGGCTCAAACTACTGCGAGCATTTCTTTTTAGTATTGTATAATTCCTCTATGTATGATCTAAATCTTTACTCGCATAGTGAAATTGTGAAAAATATCCCTTCTCACCTTTGTCCTAACACATCTCCTATCGCAAAACCCGAAGCATCAATTATGATCTCAAAGAGAGGAGACTAGTCAAGTGCTTGTAAGACACACAAATCAATGATCTTTCTTTTCAAAAGCTCAAAGATCTCAAGACACGTGTGATCTATAATGAACTTTGTGTTTTTCCTAAGAGCTCAGTCAGTGGTCAGGCAATCTTCGGAAAATCCTGAATGAATCTTCTATAAAATTCAACATACCCTAAAAATGACAGCACCGACTTGACGTTGGTTTATGGATCAAGTTTGTTAATTACATCCATCTTGGTAGGGTCAACCTCCATTCCCTTTTTAAAGATGACGTGCTCCAACATGATACCCTCCTGGACCATAAAATGACTTTTCCCAGGAGAGCACCAAATTCACCTCTCTACATATTTTTAGAACTTGATCCAGGTGTGTAATACATGAATAAAATGAATCATCATATATCAAGAAATCGTCCATGAAAATTTCCACAAAATTTCCCACCATCTCGGCAAATACAACAATCATGCATCAATAAAAATTATCCGGGGCATTACAAAGCCTGATTGGCACAAAGTTGAATGCGTATGTACCGAATGGACGTGTGAATGTGGTCTTTTCTGGTCTTCAGGTGCGATGGCAACTTGATTGTAGCCTGAGTACCTATTAAAAAATAAAAGAACTCTTTACTTGTCAATATCACCAAAATCCTATCAATAAACGACAAGGGAAAGTGATCTTTCTTGGTCGCAACATTCAAGTGTCTGTAGTCCAAACAAACATACCATGACGTGGGTACTCGTGTCATAATATCTACCCCGTCCTCACTGGTGACCATCTGAATTTCTGACTTCTTCATTACAACATGTAATGGGGCCACCTATTTGGAGTCTGATATGGGGTATATAAAACCTTCTCCACACCATTTCTCAATATCTTTCTTCTTATATTCTCTTAAATTTGGATTAAGTCTCCATTGAAATTCATAGAAAGGTATGACACTATCCTTAACAAATATATGGTGTGAACAGAGAGTAGGGTTAATCCCACTGAGATCCGACACTATCCAACTTATTGCCTTGCGATCCTTCTCTAAAACTTCTAATGACCTAGACTCCTGCTCTACATTCATCTTAGAACTAATAATGATAGGGAATATATTCTTAGGTCCCACAAGAAAGACATACTTAAATGTAGGAGGCGATGGTTTCAGCTTTGGAAATGTTGTATCATCGAGTAAATATGACTTCACCATTTATGAATATGTCTCTGTGTTGCATGAAGGTGGGCATGTATGTGGTGCACTTGTAACTAACTTTGTTGTATATTGAGCCAGATCACCAAAGATTTGCGGTAATTCAGACAAAACTGCATCTGACTCATCATCCTCACCCCTTGATTATCAGCCTTCGCGGGTCCGGGGGTGCCACTGTCCCGGGAGTCTCAGGAGCCCACCTGGCCCTTCTCTTTTCTACTGATCTCGCTCAATCTTTTACACCGATGTTTCTCTCGACCATGCCATGAGAAGAAAGCAAAATCTTCCTAGAAGGAGGGAAGGCGCTCCCTAAGCTACAACTCATAACCTGTTGAAAAAGGCGAGCCTCCACGCTCCCCCTTTTTCCCACTGCCCCCACACCTCGTCTCCCCCGCTTGATATGAGCCCTTGAGTCATTGATTAGTAAACGTCATGGTGCTGGTGACGGTCGGGACCGTAGTCATCCGTCTCCGGTTTGCCAGCTGATAAGATCATCGAGATTGACCAGCCAGCTGGCAATTCCTTTCCTCCTCCTATTTAGGACATTGAGTATTTATGCAAAAAGCTTTGAAACTCTTTATTGGAATTATGACTGATGTAGGATTGAAGTGTGAAAGAATGTTGTCTTATTCTTTTTCCCTTGCTAGATCGGTCGCATGATTTCAGTTGGAGACAGGATTGCACGTGTTTATGGATTGAAGGAGATTCAAGCACTGTGAAAGATGGAACTAACATATCAAAAGGGATCTTTATGTGATCAGGAAAATATAGGAATGCATCAATAAAGAATCTTGTGAACACATAACATATTGCATCGTGAACACTGTCCTCTCCAGATGAGAGGGTCTTGCTCAGTACTGGCGGGGATTGTTTCCATGACTAAACCATGCCCATCACTCTGCATTTCGCCTCAGAAGACAAGTAATATGTGATGGTCTTGGAGTCTGGTCACTGCCACTTGGTCTATTGCATCTCTAGTTCAACTTCTCCGCTTGGAGAACGGAACTTCATCATTCTGGTCTGACAGTCAAAGGAAGTTCCATTGGTCTTAACGAAAGGTCGTCCTAGAATGATATAAGATTCTCTCCATTAATTGGGGATTTCTATATCAAGGATAATGAAGTCCACCATGTATTCTTGTCCTGCAATTGAGATGATAACACTCTTAACTTCATCCTTCTAATTATAATAATTTATTTGAAGAACTGTTATCAAGGAGAGTGGGTGCAAACAAATGTCATCAAGATGACTCACCATATAATGTGCACCCATATATCTCTTCTTTCTCGATAGCTGCTTGTTCTTGATACAATAAATCGTGGCTTTTGTTAAGACATGAGTCTTCACTTGGTTGCTCGATTTCTTCCTGCTTACCCTAGTAGGTGTGCATCACACCTTAATGTACTTCTGATATGCATGACTAGTAGCCACATTATCATAAAATGTCACATTAACCATGCTGTTTTCATTACAAAATCATGCTATTTTAGGATTATCTATTTGAATCTTCTTAATGATGCACGAGGGGAATGGATTGAAGCATTAGAAGAAGAAGTAGAAGAATCATATACTAAAATATACTTCTTTTTATTCAACGAGATGAGTTCTTCAACCATAAATCGTTTACATTTAACTTGGAACTAGAATTATGGTTGTCGACTACAGGTTGGGGAACATTTGTTGCTAGCACATCCTCCTCAACTGAAGGTGCAAGGTCCTCCATAGACTCATATTCTGCATCTCTATCATGTTGTGATTATGTTCTCTTCATCCTCTCTCTACCCTTAGATGATCTCCTCATACTTGGGTAAAGGGTTTGATGTGTCTGAAGATGCCTATCCTCCTCATCCCCTAAGGTCTCCTCAGGTGTAGCCTTAGAGACATCCTTATCCATGTCACTTGCCCAATCAGGTATGGCCACGGTCCTTCCACTCATGAGTGACATGTGATTTACATTATCAAACAAAAGAATCTCATGCTCAGCTCTAGATAAATCTGAGTAGTATACCTGGTCATGTTGCTGCTACTGTGTCTTGTTTAGGCTATTAGGGTTAGTTTGAACCTGGGAACGAATGGATGTTTGTGCAGATCGTTCATCCTACCAATGGGATAAGCGATTGATGTCAACCTGCATATCTTGTATCTCTCTCCTCTAGGAACGAAGCTCCTCGAGAATCTATTGTTGGATTTCAGTAGGACCTGATGAAGAAAAATGCTGATGTAAATCTAGGTGTTGCCTAGGATGTCCATGCTGAAATGAAGATGAAGACCATGAAGATTGGCTCTGATGAACTTGATACTACTGTTGTTACGGGGAAGTTTGAAAAGATGGGCCTTGCTGGTTCGACTTATAGTGTTGGGGATGCACCTATTGTTTCCTATGTGACTGGGAGTAGAATGCTCTAGGGCTTGGCTGTGTAGGAAGAGGTGTACAGTTGAAGCTGGTTTTATAGAAATTAGGGGAACACTGTTAGGCCTTACTGTCCCCCATTCTTATATGTTTGTTGGTAGGGTCCTATGTGTACCACACACCATTCACCTCCCACTCCTGAGGGGACTCCTCCAAGACTATCTCTATGGATGGCTGCTGCTGGCAAGGTTGAGAAAAGGATCGATCCTCTACCCATGTTCGGGGTGGCCCATACATTGGCGCTTCCTAAAAATGATGTGCTCGGTAAATAGGAGTAACGAATGCAAACATGGTAGGTATCTTCATCTTAGACACCATGTCATATAAGTCTTCCATATGCTTCGGGAGTTGGATAAACTCTCCAACTCATTTATCCTCTTATTGATCCTTTCGACCTGTGTTAACTTATCTATGATGATTCCCATGCTAGTAGTGAAGTCCTCACCTAGATCGACTGCAACCTTCTTGCCCCTCTCTTTGGACAAGAGTGAAAGAAGGGACTCCATGCATGCCCTTCTAGCAGCATGCGAGCATCTCATCTCAGTCATCTGCTTGAATATCTTTCATATGGTATCTGCACCACGTGAAGTATAGTTTCCTCCACATGCAGTGTTCTCTAAACCTTACATCTTAGGGTTGAGACCGCTGTAGATTGTCTGGACCAAAATGGTATTTTCCATACTATGGTAAGGACACTTATGCAAGTTCCATTGAATCTCTCCCATGTGTCATAGAATGGTTCATTTGGTAGCTGGGAGAAACTAGTCATACATGTCCTCATATGATTAGTCCAATACAAAGGGTAGAGCTTCTTAAGAAATGGGTCCTTAAACTCTGTATACATAGTTATAGCTGCCCTAATATTCTTCAGACAGCAATCAACTTTGCTCCCAAGGCAAATGGTAGGGCTTTGAGACATATGTAGTCTTGGATAACCCTAGGATGTAGGTAATAATAGACTAACACAAAGTCCCTTAGGATTGTGTATGAATCCTCGTGTGCATTCCATTTAAACTTCGGCAATACAGTGAGAAAATGCAACTTCAAATTATATTCTATATATGGAGAGGCAGAACTTAACCAATTCAAATATTTGTACATCCCATGATTGTATACTGCATACGCAGGTGTGTCAGTTCCCACATTGAGCTAGCCTATCCGATATCTAAATAGAGTGTTCTACTATTCTGAGGCAATTAACTGATAAACACTTTCTCGCCTCTCTTAATACAGTGTAGTTGTTGTAGCATAGGAGACGAAAATGATTCATGTAGACAACCACCCTTTTGAATAGGTGGAGAAATTTTACTTGGTAAGTGTACCAAGATAAAACACAGGGACACAAGCTCCCTAAGTGATAAATCATAGATCAATACTTAAATTAAATGATTAAAAATTCCTCTAACTAGGTGATGAATCCCTGCCGAATCATCATAATTCTCTCTTTTTATCCTCAATTTATAAGAAATTCATGAAAAATCTTCATTAATTTCGTATCTTTGTGAATAAATCAATCACCTAAAAATAATGCTAACCCTAATTATTGTATGTAATTACTGACATTTTATTTATTTTTATATTTTACTAAAAACTCCTAAAGAATAGGTTAATTATTGTATATATTTATTTTGGTTTCAAGAAGAAATTAAAAAGACAAAAAAATATCAAAACCACAAAACATAATATTTTTACCCGTTAAAAATGCTTGCAAATTTTTTCTTTGTATAAATGACATCTTTTGGATTTTTGACCAACATAAATTGTAGATCTCATCGAGATCTACAACGTTCATGTTTTGACTTTTTCTTATTTTGACTTTTATTTTTTTATTATTTATTCCGATCTTTCCTATTTTCTAATTTTTCAATTGGGCCACGTGGCTCCCTTTGATTGAGCCACGTGGTCTGAGGCCTGACCCTTTACATCCACCCGCCACTTCCTGGACCCGTGGATCTTCACCACCCTCCCCTATCCTGGCCGTCCCTCTCCTTTTTGCTCCTATCCATTAGATCGGACTCCCTAATCTAATCCTTTTCCACCCATTCTCGCTCTCTTCTAGACTGCCCGATCTTCCACCCATCCTAGGACTCTGCCCTCTCCACGTCGCCCCTTCTTCCTAAACCTTCAGATATTCCCCCCAATCTCCATCCAGTCGTTAACACGCACACAACCCCCAACCATCCGATCTGATCCTAGATCAGATCCGCACCGCTCGCTTCTGCCCGCTTCCTAGCTGTAGGATCAGATCTTAGGATCTGATCCAGACCCCTCATCTGCACTCTGGATGAATCTCATATTCATCATGCTAAAATTGGTTTATTAGGATCTATTCCTCACAATATGTATGCGTTTAATAATCAATAGAGCATCATTAGCATTCATACTTGTGTAAGTAATTTTCGCATTTCATCATGCATAGTTGCATAACGTGTAAATTGGCCTAAAAGCTGCTAACTTCCCTTATTTTTAATTAATTCATACTAACTCCAATTGACCTCAAATTATATCCATTGTATATATATATATCTAACAAGAACAAAAGAAAATTACAAAAAAATTACTAACTCAAATAACTGTCAGATAATTCTAAAGTCTAATTTCACATCTAATAGACTAAAACACACATATCTTCCTCATACGGTATCCGATTATGGTCTACTCAATTTTAAAATACTTCATTTTCAAATATCTTCAAAACAAGACTAATTTCGTAAAATTCGGAGCTCATATGTGAAAGTTGGATTTTGGGTCTCTTTTGCGCATTTTAACTTTTTGTTGTTTTTGATATGAGTTTTAATGTACATAATTAACCCTTTTAATTTTATTTCTTCTTTATTTGTATTCTTTGATGAAAGGTTTATTAAACATTATAAAATTTCAAATCTAGATTAAGAGTGAAATCAAAGAAACTGACTGAGTTCGAGTGTCCTTTGAGAGTATGTACAAAAGTCTCGTGTTTCATACCTATATTTTATTTATCTATTTTCTTATTTATTAAAAATACAAAAAATATATTATTATGTAATTGATTTTCTTTCATTTTATCATATTTTTTCTATAATTTTTATCTTCTCTTATAACTACCAAAAAATTGCAAAACTCAAAAAAATTCAGTTTTCTATACACTTGGAGACCACCAAAAATACCACTTCGCACAGATGACCTCTTTTGCTCTCGGATCCTTCATGAAAGTTGTATATCTAATCGAGACGAACAACATTCACGAAGGAATTTTTTGATCCAAGGTCTCCTTGTATAAATTTTCTATTTTTTTCTTCTTTTAATTTTGAAATTTTTGGGTGCCACGTGGCAGCGTGCCATGTGGCACCCCCACTCACCTACTCTCTCCAGGTCATGTGCCTATCACGCGGCCCAACCTCTCTACCACAGGTCACATGCGAGGCATGTGACCCACCCCTCCCCTTCCTCCCTTCGGTCGTTGTCTTCCCTGATCAAACCCGCTGCCGTTACGCTCCT
Organism: Ottelia alismoides; assembly: GCA_037367405.1. Taxonomy (NCBI): domain Eukaryota; kingdom Viridiplantae; phylum Streptophyta; class Magnoliopsida; order Alismatales; family Hydrocharitaceae; genus Ottelia; species Ottelia alismoides. The sequence continues at coordinate 359,500 of JAZKJV010003933.1, read as the reverse complement.
CCACCATGCACGGCCGCGGCCGTTACGCCTCGCCGCCTTCACTTCCCTCCTTGCTGTGCATTTAACGCCCTCCATGCTTCCTTATAAAGCCCCTCCCCTCGCCAACCTTCCACCCCATCTGCTGATCACCAAGAAGAAGCCTAACCCCAGTTGGTGACAGCTCTTGTATGCCTTCTTTGCACGACGTCATCCAAGGTCTATGCCTTGTTGTAGAGATCTCCTTCGAAGCTCTGCTCCTACTTCGGTCGAGCGACCGTCGAGGACTGCATCCTTCCCATGTATTTCCTCCCCTTTTCTCTCTTTCTCCTCTGCATTGCACACCTCCCCATCCGGCCTCGCACAGGCCAGAACCCCACTCATTTCCCTTACAAGGAGTCCCTGTGTACCCCTTTTCCCGATTCACTCACCTTCGCCATCACCTTCCCCGTATGCTCGACGACTCCGTGCTCTGCAGCTCGCCTCTGCACGCTCCATCAACTACTCTGCCCGAACCTTATGGCTGCACCATTACTTCCGCTACTCCACGTTCGGCCTTGCAAGATCTTCATCATTGCCTCGTGCTTTGCCGCCCGTAGCTCTGCCTCGGGTGTGTGTAGCCTGAGGACCATCTCCTCTCGCATCGAAGCCCTCCGCCACGACCTTTTCCCTGACCGCTGCCACCTCTGCCCAACTTCCCCCATGCCCCCAGCTGCCTCACGATGGCGACTCTGCGCTTCAACACATACAACACAACCAACCTCAGCCTACAACCACCGCTAATCTCGATCGCCCTCAGCCGTTGGATCGGGGAGTCCAATGGTTATTGCACCGTCATGACATCACCTACCCGAGACTTGGCCCCAGCATCGAGGCTCGGGACTTCCGGACCTCCTGCCCACGCCACGTAGCCTCGGGATATCGAGCCTAGATCGAGTCTCAACTTCACCATCCGAGCCTCTGCCCTGGCATCCGAACCTCTAGGTGCACGAGCAACGCATGTGCGTAGGGGGGAGATTGCGCCCACACCCCTCACTTTCCTCCAGAATTGCAAAGATGACCTACATGTTTGTTGGCGTCAACGTCACGTGTCGCACATGTGACGCACTAGGAATATTGCATGAAGGCCCTCCTTTGTTTAGTTATTTTCAGAAATACCCCCACCATGGGTAAATTACAGAAGACTCCAGCTGAATTTTCCTTATTGCAGATAAATCCTTTCAGGGACCTAATTTAGAAGAAAACTTAACTTTTTAATACATTTTAGTCTCTAGATCTTTATTTTAGCATATCTTCTTCATCCGAACACCGATTTTAGCGTATAATATGTCGATTTGAAGCTATTTTCATGCTCTATCATTTGGCATAGTTTGCAGTCAGATATGATGCTACTTATTGAGATTTATTAATTGAGGATCTATGTTGACAAATGCAGGCAAATTGTTGACATTTTGCGCTATATTTTCTTTGAGAAATTATCTCTTTGCAGGGATTTGACTGAGGATTTTAAATTGAATAATTCTCTCAGGATTATTGATTATATTATTTGAAGAAATTATTCGGTGCATTGGTTCATCTAAGGAAAGAGAATCATTGGTCATATTTTTGAGGAGTTAATTTGTGTAGGAATATGAATTGATCTAATAATCTTCTTGCTTGCATTTTTGGGATTTATTGAAAACATCTCACTCGAAATGATCTCTTTCGATCATTGATTATCTTTCAAGGATTAATTGATAAATTTAATTGAGGATTGAATCTTATAATTCACAAATCCAGTGCTTCATTCTCTCCTTTTATTCATTTGCATCTTCATCATTGCATTGCATTCCAATTTCCCAACACATAAGCTAACCTCGCATTTAATTAGTTGTTTAATTTAATTTAAACCACACAACTAGAAATCACCATTACCTATGTTTGATCTTGGTAGACTTTCCAAGTAAAAATTATTCCACAACATTAAAAAATTGTGGTTTTTGTTGAAAAGTTTTTCACCTCCTATTCTACATTTAAGATAAGTAAATAGGTGAAATTCACGTTGATCAAATGGCGCCGTTGGCATGGAATGCCATATTTTTAGGGTTTTAAATTATTTTTATAATTATTTTTTATGTGGAAATAATTTTTGTGTCATTTTTTTATTTTCTGCATTTCATTTTGCATCTTTTCTCTCACTACAGATACTAATCGCATTGTCTCTCTTCGCAGATAGCTTAGAGCGATTTTTAGATATTATTCAAGGACATGCAAAGAAGATCGAATTTTTATTTTTGTGAGAGAGACCTTAGTCTGGATTTAATTTTCTGCATCATTCACAGGGTCCCTCTCTCTGAATATTTGTAATAATTTGGACTGAACTTCTCTGTGGTATGTCGGGTTTGTTTCACCCCTTTCTGTGTGGTTGGGACCCGACATGAGTGGCATAGGAATTAGGCACATATATGCTTTCTTATTTATCCTTGATTGTGCTCGTAATTCTTAGGCCACACTCTCACTAACTATATACACACTGGTAGAACGTTCAACTTAGCCAAATTTTTAAATCAATTCTTTCTTGATAATAGAACTATCTTCTTAGGGCGATTTCATCTGTGCATATCATTTAGTGTAAATTTTAAAATTTCTTGTACTGCATCCTGCATGAAGAACACGAGGAGCCACTGTAAGTCTTCTTTTTAAGCATGCACCATTGATTTACGTTTGTGTTAGCTTTTTCGATTCTCCCTCCTCGGTTTTACAACTTAGGATTTAAAGGAATTGGGACTGCTCGTTAGGCGTGAATTTCTGTACTCACCTAAACTTCAATGATAACCATAATATAAATCTGGGACTACTAATCATGGTGACTGTAAATAAAATTGACATAAAATTAACCCTTGTGTATGATGAAGAGAAACCCACTCATTGTTTGTAAGGACAAGATCACACCCTTAGGATAGAGCCAAAAATCGAAAAATTTCATTCTGACTACTGTTTTTAAAAACAATTAGCTACTTCTCAGTGAGGGTTTCGGGTAGCCATTTTACGGTCCGACTTCCCTTAGCAGAGTGAGGGGTTTAGAGGACACCAGAAAAGGCTCCATCCTCAAGTAACACGGGTAGCCGTCTAACGGTCCACACTTACACCCATACTGGTTGAAAGTAGGTGCAACTAGTTGTATAAACTTGAGGCAATCTTTGTGAAATATTTCAGTACCTAACAACTCCGCTTAATTTTCAATATTGCTTTATCAAAAAAATTAAAATTGAAAAGATAAGCGGCTGAACCCTGACGTGCCTTCACTAATGTTGAGTGGGTGAGCTGGAGAGTTTGATTTGTGTTTACTTTGTGTAATCTTTCTCAAGATGACTCTCTTCTCGCCCCCTCTTAGTCTTTGGGTTATCATCTTTCCAAAAATCAATCAACCTCCTTCAGGGTTTAGTCAATCCCAGACTAACCCTTCAATTCACTCCTCTACTAAGGAACCCTTTATCCTTGGAAATTCTTCACATCCTTCAACACCTAATTCTGAACTCTTTACTTCTGAAGGTGAAGGGGAAGAAGTCACGATGCCTCCAAAGAAAAACCCTGTGAGGACGAGAATGACAATGACCATATTCGAGCACTTCTAGCTAGAATAACTGCTGCTGAACAACACAATGAACTCCTTAGAGCACAAATTGCAGAAATGCAATGCGGCGAGGCTGCTATGGAAGACACGTACCTCCTTGAATTAGATGAAGATTATAATTGGTTGAGGCTGGTACCCCTCGAGGATGCGTTTGAACACAAACCACATTTCCTTGCATTGTTATCTAAGTTCTGAGGGAATAATCATGAAGACCTATACATCTTCCTCCACGACTTCAAGCTAGTTTGCGCTAACCTATGACACCCTAGGGTTAGTCAAGACTACATAAGGCTGAGAGCTGTCCCCTTCGCCTTGACTGATAAGGTGGCTTACAGGCTGAAAAATTTAAGGGAAGTGGTCACAACATGGGACACCTTCAAGATGTTGTTCTTAAAGAAATTCTACCCAATTAGTAGAATCAATCAGATGAGGATCAAGCTCACGAGCTTCACCCAACACCCGAGCGAGCCATTTCATGAAACCTAGGAAAGGTTCACCGACCTAATCCAGAAATGCCCAGGACATGGGATAAGCAAAATGATGCTGACTAGACCCTGAAACCCAAGGGTTAGTGAGTGCATCCTGCGGAGGAAGCTACATGGGATGCCATGAGGACACCGTTCTACAAGGTGTTCGAGAGACTTGCTGAATCCAGCCGTGCACAGGCCATCAACCGGACCTACATAACCCAATCCAAAAAGATGGTGAATAATCTGACGATCGATTAGAGCACTGACATGGGAATAATAGCTAATAAGCTAACTATAGTCGAATAGATTTATAAGAAGGTGGACGAACTCCATAAATCATCTGATATGGAGAAATAGGCTAAATTGCCTAAGCAAATGGAGGAATTGGCAGACAAGGTATCTAAGATGCAGATACCTGCCTTGACTTCACCCCCTGCTCCCATACACCAAACTCACGACATTCAAGGACAAAGGGCAGGGGAATAGAGCAATTGGGGTGGAGACCAAGTCTTTTCCCATAAAATCGAAGAAACTCAAACTATTTATGAGGAACCTCCACAAGTCATGGAGATAAACAGAGTCTGGTATAACTTAGAACCTGTCAACCGATCGGATCCAAACTCTACTCTGAACCCTTGTCCACCACAAGATCGACCCATCTACCAGCCTCAGCAGCAGCAGCAGCAACAACAACAACAACATCAATAATGTCGTACGGGTTATCAAAACCCGTAACCGCAACAGCAACAATATCATCAACGCCAAGACCGGCAAGGCCAATTCAGATAGTATCAGTAGCCTCAAGCAAAGCAGGGCCAGGGGTCCTCCTCTTCTTCAATATCTCCTGAACTCCAGCGAGTGCTGGACGAACTTCATGATCTGAGAGTCAACATCAATTAACTCTCTCAATGGAGAGACGAGGTGACTGCACCCCAAACCGTGATTCCAGCTCAAGTTCAAGCTAATCCAAATAGCCTCGACCATAATCAGGTATTAATATCTGAATATTCCTTAGCTGAATACAAGATCTTTCCACATAATGATGCTTATCATATTTCTCTTAGGAGCAGAAAGATCGTAACCACCATGCCTGATCGAGCCAAAGAACACGATGACATAGCCCCAGTGTCCACGAATTCACAAAATCTTGGGGGAATTGAGGAGGAGAGGCATGAGGAGGAGAAATAAGAAGTCCCACCCACACAACCATCATACACTACACCACTGAGGACCATGGAGAGTCAGAATCTGAGTCTGATGAAGAAGCATCATTAGGACATCCGCAACAGTTGACCACCAATTTACTTGTTTCAGTTTGTCCAAGTCCTGTAAATATGTTTAATTCCTCATTCAATAAAAGTGATGTTTTTGATCACAATGAGTCCATTCCTTTCTCTCGTGCTCTCGTGACAGGAAAAAAACATAAAAAACCAAAAAAATGATGAAGAGATGGCCCACATCTATAGAGAAAGCATCAAGGTCACTCTGTCCCTAATAGAGATGATAGAAAAGGAATCGACTTTTAGAAAATACCTTAAGGTGGGATGTACGCCGACAAGGGACAACAAAAAGAACTCTAGCCGAATAACGAAGCACATACTCTCCATTGCTACATCTTTCTTGATAAAAAATGAGCTACCAAGGAAGAAAAGAGACATGGGTGCTCACTTTGTCACTATCCAGATCAACGAAATCAAGTTTGCCCGAACATTGTTAGACAATGTCTCCTCCATCAATCTCATGCCCACAACTCTATTTGAGCATCTAAATCTAGGTCCTCTTAAGAAGTATACAACCATACTTCAATTCACAGATACATCAACTAAGAGACCTAAGGGGGAGATTTGAAATGTTGTTATCAACATAGAGACACAAAATTACCCAATAGATTTCACAATACTTGACATAGATGTCCCTAGAAATTAGAAAGACTCCCAGATGATACTGGGGTGACCCTTCCTTAGGATTGTGGGAGCTGTATTCGATTACACATCAAGGAGAATCTAGTTTGGAAAAGTTGAACTTAAAATGAAGCAAACTTGGTTTCAATGACCTGACACTGAGTCTAGCATGGAGTCTGAAAACTCAGAACCTGAGGCAGAAAATACATAAGCAACAGTTGGGCCATGGAGACAGAATCCAACCGCAATGATAAATCACTCTCATCTGGAGAGGACATTGTTGATGATTTAGTCTGCCAGCTCATCCATGCATCTACCTATACTCTTGGAGACTCTGAGGTCCCTCATGACATGTTAGTCCATTCTCCTTATGGACAATCCTAGAGTAAGGTACATAGATCGGACGCGGAGCTTGCCATATCAAATTCCATCTTTAGCGATCCGATCCCCGAAATAATTAAATGGTGGACGATAATGATACACAACAAACGTCCACATCACAACCAGAATCAACAATAATAGAGCCAGATTTCGTGAATAGTACAGACTTACCCGAGCTCAAAACGTTGCCCCCCACTCTTAAGTATGCCTTCCTTATGCAGAAAATAAGGAACCGTTTCCGATCATCATCAGTTTACATCTGACCGACGAGCAGGAGATCCTCCAGCTTAAATTTTTAGAGAAAAATCGCAAGGCTATATGCTGGAGATTATCTAGTCTCCCTAAGATTAACCCAACCCTCTTCTCACACCATATTTACCTTAAGGATAATGCTAAACCCTCCCGTGAATGCTAACGTAGGTTGAATCCAAATTTATGAGAAGTGGTGAAGACTGAGATCGAAAAATGGTGTAAGGTTAGTTTTATATATCCCATCTCAGAATCCAAGTGGGTGTCGCCTTTGCATGTCGTCCCGAAAAAGCCGGGACTTCAAATTATCACCACGAGGAGGGAGAGGAGATCACGACGCATGTACCCACGTCATGGCGTGTCTGTGTAGATTACAGGCTTCTGAATGCATCAACGAAGAAGGACCACTTTCTGTTGCCTTTTATTGATCAAATTTTGGAGAGATTAGTAGGGAGAGAATACTTTTGTTTCTTAGATGGGTACTCGAGCTACAATCAGATAGCCATCGCCCCTGAGGACCAGGAAAATACTACGTTTACATGTTCTTTCGGCATATACGCACTTAAGCGCATGACTTTTGGGCTTTGCGACACCCCGATACTTTTCAGCGGTACATGATTATGGTTTTTGCCGAAATGGTTGGAGATTTCCTAGAGGTATTCATAGATGACTTCTCGATCCATGGTGATTCATTTGATGATTATCTAGCGTACTTGTATTGAGTCCTCCAAAAGTGTTGGGAAGTGAATCTGATGCTCTCTTGGGAGAAAATCCATTTCATGGTAAAAGAGTGCATTGTATTGGGGCATGCCATCTCCAAGAAGGGAACTGAGGTTGACCCTGCCAAGGTAGATGTGATCAAGAAACTTGAGCCTCCTACCAATGTTAAACAAGTGCGGTCTTTTCTGGTGCATGTCGGATTTATAGGAGATTTATTAAGGATTTTTCAAAAATTACCCGACCGCTGACTGACCTATTAGGGAAAGACACCCGAGTTTATTGTAGATCATAAGTGTCTTGAAGCCTTCGAGCTTCTCAAAAAGAGTATCATTAAAACTCCTGTCCTACAAGCCCTCGACTGGTCTCTTCCCTTCAAGATCATGACAGATGCTTCAGATTTCCCGGTAGGGGCTGTGTTAGGATAAAGAAAAGATGGAATCCCGTATGATATTCACTATGCAATCAAAGTTTTAGATCCAACTCAGAAAAACTACACTGTGACCAAAAAGGAAATGCTTGCATTAGTCTTTGCCTTGGAGAAATTTTGATCTATCCTTGTAGGATCTAAGGTGATAGTATACACAAATCATTCTGCCATTCGATACTTAATGGTGAAAAAAGAGGCAAAAGTGTGACTCCTCAGATAGATACTCTTGCTTCAAGAATTTGATTTGGAGATTAAAGATAAACCTGGAGTTAAGAATGTCGTGGTTGATCATTTATCACGGATCGTGTTGGAAATGCGAGCCCACGGCGAGCCATTATGCAATAAATGTTATTGCAATTCACTCCTTAATCTGAAATGAAGAATACATAATTTGCATAATAGGTCCCTTAGTACAATTAGGGTTATGTACCATGGCCATCTTGATGATCATACAGCTGTTGATTCAACTATTGAATCATAGAGGCTGGTGCTTGAATGAATATCTAAAGAGTTAGATTGAGGACTCATCAAGCACCGTCAGATGATTGTTAAGAGATGATCTCCAGCATGAGTAGGAGATGACAATCCTTATCTCTGAAGGCTGATATCTGACCGACCTCTTGATGCAGGTCCTCTGCATAGGAATAGAGATTCGGAGGTGTCAGATTAGTTAGGTCAAAGAGTTGACTTAACGAGATCGAGATAACCAAAGTCCTATATCGTATGCTGTCAGGATATAGGCACGCATCCTCTGACCGGAGACAGATGTGTTGCTATATGTCTAAGTATGTACATTTGGCAGACCAATAGGTTGATGACCTAATCAAGGTCTACACACCGGCGCGCTGGTGTGCATATAAGGGCATATGAGTAATACGATCTCTCAAAGGGATCATACAGGTTCAGTTACTGAACCGGAAGACATGAGCTCACTCATGAGATATTGGGAAGAATCAAATTCCGTGCGCACGGTCGTCTCGCTTTGGAAGCTTGACTGAATTTGTAGGTTTGATATATACTTTTGGAAAGTATATGATCAAGACCTAGGTATGATATATGCTTTTGGAAAGTATATGATCGATACCGACTCCCAATGATCGAATGAGAAACTTACTGATAAAACCATGAAGTAGACAGTATAAAGTTGATCGAATACTTCGGGTTTAGTCTGAGTCTTCCAGTATGCAGGATGTACAGGTATTGGGAATACCTGAGGGTGATGTGATCATAAACGATTGTATAACCATGACGCTTCCATTCCTAGGGAGTGATGAAACGGGTCTGGATTTTAGTGACTCCTCTCAGTAGAGAAGTGATCTGATCTTGGTCCAAGTATTGGACATTGATCTGAATGTGATTCAGATACAATGAGAAGATTAGATTTACGGTCTTGATTTAATCAAGCATCTATGGGAGGCCCGCGATCTGGATTTGAGATACGATCTCAATATCCATGTCACTATACGTGGAACAATACAATCGCCCTGTCCTTATCTCCAAGTATCTGCGGAGAAAGCGCATTATCCTTGAAGGAGTTCATGGATAATTCTATTGTTGATATATGTATTCGAGCATTGAGAAAATGGATAATTAAATGTGATTTAATTATCATGAGTAATATGAATTTGATTCATATTATAAAGAGAGTTATCTTAGATAATTAAATGAGATTTAATTATCAAAGATGTAAATAATGTGAATGTGATTCATATTATTTGGACACAAGAGAATAGAGATCCAAGATGATTAAATATGATTTAATTATCATGGATATGAATAATATGGATAGCAATATCCATATTAGTCATATATATTATAAATGTGATTTATAATATATAAGAGAGAGCTATTTGTAATTTACATTTGTTAATTAAATGTTAATGTGAATTGGATTCACATTGGACATCAAATTGAAAATGTAATTTACATTTTGTTTTGGGTTGTGAATGTGATTCACAATTTTTTCAATGGCATGATTGCAATGTTCACAAAATAAATTGGATTTATTTTTTGTGAAATAATTTGCAACAAAAGTTGTTGCAAATAATGGAGATTACATAAAAGGTGAAATAGCCACCTTCCTAATGGAGGAGGGTGGACGGCCACCACTCCCATTAGGAAAGGGAGGCCGTCCCCCCTCTCCACATGGAAGGAGGCTTTCTCTCCTTTCATTATCTCCATGTATTGATGATTTAATTTTGTAATTAAATTGTGTTGATTTATCAACATATATTTAATTTAAATTAAATTAATTGTTGTTGTGTTTTTAGCAACAAATCATGACCATTGAAAGAAACACAAATTGATGTGGACCATTGGATTTGTGTTGACACATGGATTGAGATCCATGGATCCCAAAACCCTATAAAAGGAGAGGCACCCCATTGCTCTTCAATACACATAAGTTGAGGCAACAAATCTCTCTCACTCTCTCATTCTCTCTACACGTCCTCTCTCCATCTCTCTCATGTGGCCGTCCACCATGGATGCCCTAGAGAGGTTCTCCATCGCCGCGGCATCGTCGTTATGCTGCCCGATGGTTTGCTCGTGGATCTCCGTCTCCTTCGGTGCGCCCCGCTCGTGGAGAAGACATCGGATCTCGTGTGTCGAGATCAGGAGATCCGCCGCTTGGATCATCAACATGGATTGCGAGAAGCACGCGGTTCATCCCCGCGCTCGCAAGCGTCTCCTCCGACGGATCGGACTTGAGACAGGAGGTCTCTTCGTTTAGAGACTTGATCGCAACCACGCTTCAAGAGGTAAACCTAATACTTGGTTGTGGTTTAGACGAAACGATCCGAGAAGTGTTCTTGGATCATGTGGTTTCGTCGCATGAAAATTTTTTAATTTCCGCTGCATAGAACAACTAGTGCGACTAGTCGTTCTTCGTCGTATTCGATACGACGATCACGCTTCCGTGATGCGCTTGAGGATTTAACCATATCCTTCAGATCGAACATAACAAAATCCTTGAGTCTGAATCCATCCCTGAAACCTTCCTAGACGAGTTAATTTCTGCTATTGACTCTCTCCCATAGTATGTCAACATGGTGAACTATCTTGTCTCCAAGAAAGTTCCTCAGGGTTTGCCCAAGAACAGAATCGACCGACTCAAGTCAGAAGCCAGACACTACCATTGGGAGGATCCGTTCCTTTCCTGTGAAGGATCAGATTGCATATAGAGAAGATGTAATCCTTAGGAGTAATACCAAAGAGTCCTCAATCTCTGCCATACCTTGGAGGTAGGAGGATATCATTCTGGGAAGAGGACCGCTGAGAAGATACTACAATGTGGATTATACTGGCCGACCTTGCTTAAAGATGCCTACAATTTTGTAAGGTCGTGCCTGGTCTATCAGAGAATGGGAGGCACCATTGGTCCCAAAGATGCCATGACTATGCAACCAGTGATCATTTGTGATGTATTCGATGCATATGGCATTGGCTTTATAGGACCATTTCTGAATAGCCAAGGATTTGAATATATTCTTCTTGCGATAGATTATTTATCTAGGTGGGTGGAGGCTATCCCTACTCGAGCAGCAGATAACAAGACTATATGCAAGTTTTTGAAAGATCATATTATTTCGAGGTTTGGAATCTCTAAGGTATTAATATCTGATGGGGGTAGCCACTTTGTCAACCGGGAGGTGATGAAGTTGACTAAGGAATACGACATCGAGCACCGTGTCTCTAGTCCTTACCATCCACAATCCAATGGCATGGCTGAGGTGTCAAACAGGGAGGTCAAAGGAATTTTACAGAAGCTAGTCCACCCTGACAGAAAGAACTACTCCTAAATCCTGGACCAGGTTCTATGGTCTTACTGGACAACTTACAAGACCCCATCGGACACCTCCCCGTTTCAATGGTATATGGAAAGCCATGTAATTTGCCCACATAACTCGTGCATGAATCAGAACGGGCAATCAAAAAGATAACTTGAAATTGTCACCAAGGAAAAAAGAACAAAGAGATGGATTTGAATGAACTATCCAAAATCCAAAATCATGCCTACGAAAACAACACCATTTACAAGGATAAAGAGAAGAAATGGCACGGCAATAACATCCGAACAAAGACCTTTGTCCCGGGGCAGAAAGTATGGCTATTGAATGCAAGATTGAAAATTTTCTGAGGTAAATTGAAATCCAAATGGACGAGACCCTTCATAGTAAGAGAGGTGCACAATAACGGAAGTGTTGAGATCTCAGAGACCACAGACAACACACACATTTCTATAGTAAACGATTAACTGCTTAAATACTTTGTCGAATCTAGTGAGCTGTTAGTGCAAGTAGAAAATATCTCCTTCACTCAGGGTGTTGTACTAGACGAAAGACTCATACTGCTCGGATAAACCACCTATTCAATTCCATCACTCTTCTGTATATCCATCAACCTACTCAACTACTCAGTTCTCCACCTGTGATTATCTGATCATACTTAGGCTGACCTAAGCCTAAGTATAGGGGGACATGTATCATTGTGTATACATCACTTTTATTCTTTCCCACTCACCCTCGACTGCCTCATTTCATGCTTAGTCCCTCAAAAGTCTAAGTATGGGGGCATGTCGACTTCTATTATTCTTGATTCAACTATATTTAGTACGAGCAATGTCTGCATTTCACTTTATGCCATGAGGACATAACACAAGCTAAGTATGGGGAGGTGTGTTTGTATATTTTATACTTTATCCATAGATCGTACTTTAACGGCTTTCATTTAACATCGGGGATGGGTACAAGAAGTGTATTATACTAAATGCTTTCTGTAAATAATTCATGTTTTTCAAAAAAAATAGAAGAGAAGAAAAAAAAAGAAAAAAAACACTCATGGTCTTGTATTTCATCAAGCATCTCATGAATTCCGTGATTGGTATATTCCTGACACTTTCACATTCACTCGAGGCTTGAGGAGTTTTTAGGACACTTGATTTTTGTGATCTTGCAAGTTTGAGTTAACACGCGTTAGTCATTAGGATTTTTGAACTTAATAATCCACACTTCCCTAGTTTGAATGATTTGAGCGCTATATTGCAATCTTCATCTCTACCTCTAAAAAAGTATGATCAGCACAACACTTTCACAACTGCATGACTGATGAGATGAGTTGAGTTATCACTTGAGGAACTGGGACTGGAGAATTGAGTTTAGACCTGATCTAATGATGCTCGAGGATGGGATAAAGTTAATGAAGGCTTCAAGAAACCTGAGTGTCAGCAAAACCCTAGCCAGTATGTGAAGAAGTTCACGTATCTCTCTGATATTTACCTATGTGCTAGGGTGTGATGAAACTTAATTTAATTACTGATCAGTGTGTGTGAACTTTTGGTAAAAGCAGTGGAGCTAGCTAAAAAGAAAAGAAAGAAATATTTAAAGAAAAGATCTATCCTCCAAAAGTCAAATTACAAATGAGCTTCCACCAATGACAAGAGCTCCCAACCATTTTCAAAGTGTCCACTTCGACCAAGCACTAATTAGGACCACAGAGTCGGGCTAGCACCATAAAAGGGCTCCACATCGTATATTGATACAAGTCTGGATGTAGAAGGTTTCTTAGATACTAAAAAAGACACACCTGGTGTACTCCCAAAAAAACAAGTGCAGACGACTTTGAACTCTCTTGACGAACACATTGATCAACAAAATAAAAATATACATGTGTTGAGTAATAAGGCACTCGAGAGGCCCTTTATTCCAATGTGAGGGAGAGAAAAATATACACAATACTATACCCTCCATCATATGGCTTACACTTTCAATTCTGACAACTAATGAGACGGTTGACTGAAGCAATAAAAGACTTATTCTCTAGTGTTGAGGATTAGGTCTAGAGGAGAGTCTCTTGTATTGGAACTTTGGGTGATGTCTCGACTTGACTCTCATGAATGCAGTACACTAAAAGTCATATCCTTATATTATATGTACAAACAGAGAGTCTGATAAATAGATAAGTTGGATTCCTTTCAATTAAATCATTGTTGAGCCCAGAATTTTAGAATAACTCAAATTATGGGTCTTCTATGACTTGAGCCTTGGAAATTCACATGCAAAGTCGGGATGTATCCAACTAACTCATTCATTCATTGATGCTTGGGGACGAGCATGGTTTAAGTATAGGGGTATGATATCTGTTCTCCACAATCCGTATGCATTTAATAATTAATAGAGCATCATTAGCATTCATACTTGTGTAAATAATATTCGCATTTCATCATATGCATAGTTACATAATGTGTAAATTGGCCTAAAAAGCTGCTAAATTCCTTTATTTTTAATTAACTCATCCTAACTCCAATTAACCTTAAATCACCTTCATTGAATAGATATCGCTAACAAGAACAAAAGAAAAATATAAAAAATACTAACTCAAATAAATGTCAAATAATTCCAAAGTCTAATTTCACATCTGACGGACTTAAACGAACATATCTTCCTCATATAATATCCGATTGTGGTCTACTAACTTTTAAATTACTTCATTTTTAAATATCTTCAAAACAAGACCAGTTTCGTAAAATTCGGATCTCATATGTGAAAGTTGGGTTTTGGGCCTTTTTTTGCGCATTTTAACTTTTTGCTATTTTTGACCCGAGTTTTTACGTATATAACTAACCCTTTTAATTTTATTTCTTCTTCATTTGTGTTCTTGATGAAAGTTTTATTAAACGACATAAAATTCCAAATCTAGATTAAGATTGAAATCAAAGAAACTAACTGAGTCCGAGTGTCCTTTAAGAGTCTGTACAAAAGTCTTGTGTTTCATACCTATATTTTATTTCCCTATTTTCTTATTTATTAAAAATCCAAAAAAATAGATTAGTGTGAAATTAATTTTCTTGTATATTATTATATTTTTATATAATTTTTATCCTCTCTTGAAACCACCAAAAAATTGCAAAACTCTAAAAAAATTGGTTTTCTATACACTTGGAGACCACCAAAATAACACTTCGCACAGATAACCTCTTTTGCTCCTGAGTCCTTCATGAGTAGATCTCTTTGACACGAACAACTTTCGTGAAGGAATTTTTTTAATCCAAGGTCTCCTTCTATTTCTTTTATATTTTTCTTCTTCTTTTAATTTTGAATTTTTTTGGGTGCCACGTGGTAGCCCTTGGGCGTGCCATGTGGCACCCCCACTCACCCACTCTCTCTAGGTCATGTGCCTGTTGGACATGTGAGCCCCATGCGAACCATTCTTACAATAAATGTTATTGTAATATATATATGTTTATGAAAAAAAGTTATTGATGTTTCACTTCCTTTCTGAAATTAAATGAATGAATGCACTATAAGGTCCCTCTGTACAATTAGGGTTATGTACCATGGCCATTTTGATGATCATATAGCTGTTTATTCGTTAAATGAATCATAGAGGCTGGTGTTTGGATGAATATCTAAGGAGTTAGATAGAGGACTCATCAAGCACCGTCAAATGATTGTTAAGAGATGATCTCCAGCCTGAGTAGGAGATGACAATCCTTTCTCACATAGGCTGATATCTGACCGACCTCTTGACGTAGGTCCTTTGCATGGGAATTGCGATTCGGAGGTGTCAGATTAGTTAGGTGATGAATATGTGATTCATCACTCTTAAAGTTGAAAATAGAGCTTTGTTCCCGAGTATATAGATGCATATTTCTACTTATGTTGCATAATTAACATTCATGCATATAGTGATAACATTTGCATTTTAGCATTCATATATTGCATTAAATAAGAAGCCAAGATCACTTGTAAAATATCCACCTATAAAACAACACCTCCCTTATAATATATACACCTTTAGTTAATAATATCAGGAAGAAGGTCAGAGATCTCCTTTGTAAAACATCCAATAATGCCCTAGAACCTCTGGACCATAAAAAGCCCATAGTTCTCTTGTACCAACTCCAAAATAGATCTACTCACTTTCAGATGAATACACATCCAGAGACCTTTAAAATGAGACTAATTTCATCCAATTCGGAGCTCGTAGGAAGACTTGGGTTTTGGGCCTCTATGTATACTATATATGTATATATTCGTAGTCCTGTATTTTTTTATCATATTTGACCTCATCTCCGTCTTTGGTCAACATGAAACTTGTAGATCTCATCAAGATCTACAACTTTCATGTTTTGAGCTTTTCCAAATTCGGCCTCCTCCTCTCTCTAATCTCATTTCTTCCCGTAGCCACTCACAGCTGGCCACGTGGCGCCCTCTGATTGCGCCACGCGGCCCGCCTCCCTTTGTCTTTCCCGCCTCCATCTCCAGCCATTGGATCACTTCTTGATCCAACAGCCAACTGCCCTTCACGTACGCCCTTTATTCCCACCGTCTGATCATTTCCCGCCTCTCATCATCACCCTCCATTCGCGCCTCAACCATATCACGCCACGTGTCAGCTTGTGTACCCCACGATCATCCCCAGGCTGTCCCATCTGAGCCGCTAGCCCTGCAACTATCGTCAACCCTCCGATCATTCCCTTGAGTGCATCACAGCCATCCGTCACCGCCTTCTTCTCTGTGCGCCACATGGCAGCTTATGAACCATCCGATCTATTCCATCTCAACCTTTCACTTCGCCCGTATTTTCAGCCATTCGATTGCTCTCCAGAAGTGATCCCCACCGCTCGTTAGCGCCGCTCCCACAACTCGCCATGTGGCGCACCGCTAATCCTTAGATCACCTCGCCTCAGATTAAATCCAAGCCGATCCTTAGCACTTTGATTCGGGCCGTTGGATCACAAGATCCAACGGTCACGACTCCGTCTTCTACCTCTGGCCCCCCTCTCTCCCACGATCTCGATCTTGCGCGAGGGGCCGCCCCTTTCTATTTTCGTCTCCACTCCAGTAACCTTCTCCGATCACCAACGACACCACGACCCTCACCACTCTTCCCTCATCCTCGCCAGCTCCCTCGCTCCCCACGACTCCCACCAGAGACGCCCCACGACAACCATGAACACCACCTCCCAGCTACCTCTGCCATCACCTTTGTCCTATAAATCACCCGCCTCCAGCCACTGTCTTCCCCATCCGCCATCACAGAGAGTATCTCCGAGCTCCCACCTTTGAGTTGGTGACAGCAATTTGACGTGAGGACGAGCGACGACCGAGATTCACCTCCGGCGAGATCCACGGCCAACTCCGCCGTGTAGCAGCTCCTCCAAGGTGCTGCACGAGCTCGGGACTCTACCGACCCTTGAGCGAGGACCTAGAAGCTTCATCGGAGCTTCTGACCCCAGGTAGACACCTCCACCTTCTCTCTGATCTCCTTCTTAATTTTTCTTCTTTTTTTTTCCGATTTTATTCGCAATGAGCCCTTCACTTCTCGCTCTGCCAACTATCCTCCGAGCTCCGCAAGGGAGCTCCGATCTTCACGCTACACTTCGTTCCCTCCAACGACGCACTTCATTTCGCACCGACGCCAGCTCCGCCACCTGGGAGGAGCTCGATCACCTATCACCCTCACTCCGTCATAGGCCTCTCATCTCACTCAGCACACCTCCACGAACACACGCACGCTTCGGCTATAGCTCTAACCCCTTGCAGGTACATTCATTTCACTGGTCGGAACTTTGTCGGAGCTCCCTTCGAGCTCCTCCGCCACCGTGCCCCAGAGCTTCTCCACCACTCCTGCGACCACCGGAGACTCCCCGAAGGTTCGACGAATCTTTCTAGCTATTTGGGAGCCTCCGGTGAGCTTCACGACGACTGGAGGATAGGGCGGAGCAAGCCCAGCTTCGCTGGAGCCCCGCCTTCTCCTCCGCAGGAGGCGGAGGGCCATTGGGGACGACATCCCACAGCCGTTCGATCATCTTGATCGAACGGTCAGAGTCACGCCACGTCGCCATCATCTGGAGCAGCCCAAGGCCGTTGGATCCCTCTAGATCTAGCGGTCCCCATCTAGCCACGTCACCAAGCGTTGGAGCAGTAGAGAGCCGTTGGATTTATCACGATCCAGCGGCGATAGATCAGCCACGTCACTGCTTCATCGCGCTCAGGTGCCGTTGGATCAATCTAGATCCAATGGTCACTAATTGACCACGTCGCCATCAGCAAGAGCGAGCCCACCACCATTGGATCGATCGATGATCTGACGGACCCAAACGCACCACGCCTCAACATCCATTGACCGTAGGATCGTCACTTGCACGGTCCACATCAAGCCACGTCGCCCGATCCGAGCCTCTTCCCCGACCTCTAGGCTCGGATCACCCGAAGCTTCTCCGAGCCTCCAGCCGAACCTCCAGAGCACTCGAGCCTCGTCCCGAGCCGCCGACGTCCACCGAGCCTAGGGCACACCACGTGAGGAGCACGTGCGGCCTGGGCAAATTGCATTGAGTCCCAGGAAGGTTTATAATATTACAATTCAGTCCCTGCGAAGTGACCCCACGTGAGGAGCACGTGTGTCTTTGGAGAAATTGCATCCACCCCCTGTATTCTAGGTAACTGCATAAAGTCCTTGTCCGCATATTTTATTTTGAGCAATTTTTAATTCATGTATTGCAGTTATACCTCTGTCTTTGCATGCATATTTAGGCATTCATCCTAATTCATTTTTGAGTTTAAAAAATTGCATGGTGTAGCTTACATTGTCCTCCTCATTATGTGACACGTAGAATATTTTTGGAATATCAGAGGAATTTTCTATTAATTAATTGGTTCATTTTTGCTATATTTTACCCAATTTCACCTCTTAATTGGTTGTAATTTTTCTGTGACCCAAAAAATTCCCCAAAAATCAAAGTAGAGCTGGATAATTAGCTTTACCTTGCATAAAAATTTCATCATAAGAACACGTATATCGAGGCCTAAATAAATCATCTACTGATTTGATTAATTGATTTTTCTTAGGTCCATTTCACATGAAATTTATGTTCATTAATTTTCCTGGATTCTTCACATTTAGATCTATCTAGGATAATTTTGATATCTGGAAATAGTGTGATTTGGTATTAATTAAATTAGTCAAAAATCACCTTGCATTCATTTTTAATTCATAGCTAATTCATTTAGTGTCAGAAAATTCCAAAAAAATTAGGGTAGCTTAATTTCATCATATTTCATCATCTGGCCAAGTTTCAAAACTTTTAGAATTAGTTTGACCATCTTTCTGAATTAACGTTTAAAACTGGCCTGATTTTGCATGTGTCTCGCATAAAAAAATTGAAAAAGACCAAAAACATTCCCTCTAAAAATCGAACATTGGAAATTTGCTAAAATCTACCTAAGGAGATAGTTGCCTCCCTGAGTTCGACCTTGGACTTCCACCAAGTAAAAAAAATTGCCGCTCGAGATTAACTTGAATATAATTGAAAGTGGTTTTTGATCTGCTCTCGTTATCCGACTGCAACGAACATCATCAATTAATTTGAACATTAATTTGCTCGAATCAACAAGGGTAGTGGGAAGCGATTATCAAAATGGCGTCGTTGCCGGGGAGGCACGGCTTAGGTTAATTTGCAGTGAAATTCTGATTGTTTGATTTTCTATCCCTGGGTAGTCTGACCCCCGGTTTTTCTGTGAATATTTCTTTATCTTTTAAATTTTTACACTTTGTGGCGTTCTCTATCTGACCTCAATTTGTTTTTGTGTGAGGGACACCGGAGTCGAAGACACTTCGAGAAACCTGCATTTTAATTTGTTTGAGTGATTTGAGAGGACCTGTATTTCTCATTTTTCTTCGCATCATTTCCAGCGGTTCCCAATTGGGTTCTCGCGCGTGTAAACATAGTGGAACTGTGTCCCCGTATGCTGTGTGGATTGAATTGTAAATTAGGCTTGCACTAGCGGCTCCTCGAGCCACTCTAGGGTTTGCTTGTGCTCGTAAATTTCTAGGCCACACAATACACTTAAAAGACACACTTAGACCGCAGATCTAATCAAATCAACCTGTTCTTCACTCGCTAATAGAACTGCCTGTCTAGGAGCGGATTTTGTCGTCTGCATTTGCATATAGTGTAAAAATTTCAATTCTATTTTGCATCCTGCATAGAAGCGAAGGGATTACTGTAAGTCTTCTTAAACTCAGCATACACATCATCGTTTTTCGTGCATCGGCTTTTCTCGATTTCCCCCTCTGTTTTTTCACACTTAAATTAAACGAAAATTGGGACTGGACGATAGGCGTGCGTGTGGTTGGACTAACAAGTGAGAACTTAACTTAAAACCGGGACTGCTAACATTATTGACCAAAAAAATCAATAAAATTGGAAAAAATGTTTGCGGGAGACTAATCCCCGACCTTGTTTTCAGGCTGAGTGAGGGTATTGAGTGTGTGTGAACACCTTAAGGCAGAGCCAAAATCCCCGTCTTCCATATCACGGGCCAACTGATCCTAGCAAATATCACAAGTTTGATACTTTCAGATTCACTGACTAGTACCAAGTAGCCTCCGCCTGCTCGCAAGTAGTCAGGGGTGAACCAGCGGTACTTCGCGATTAGTTGCTAGTAACCCTTCGGGACGAAATTCCAGCCTTGTCAGCCTCCGCCTGCTTGTAGGTAGATAGGGGCATGGTCTTTGAGTCCTCAACTTGGGATAGGAGCAAAGAAAGGAAGGACCGGCGGTATCTTAGGAGACAGGTTAAACAGGGAATACGCATCCGGCTCTGAGCCGACTTCCCTATAGGCCGCGTAAATCCTTGCTATCTTGCTTGAAAAATCACACTTAAAATTAACAAGATTAATTGGACTTGGTTTCGAGTCCTTCACTGTGTTGAGTGTGAACCCAGGGTCTTGGATTGAATTGCTTGCTTCAGGTAGGAGTAAAATCCTATCTTTACTTAGAACTCCTGATTCTTCTCGCCACTTCAAGATGAATGACTGGGGGGATATCAACACATTATTCGCCAACCTCTCTTTGAGCCCCCACGAAAATCATCTTCACAGGCCCAAGCGCACCTTGGACCACCCAGGACTCATGACCCTCTTGAGTTCTGGATCCCTCACACCCAGGGTGTTTACTCTCAAACCAACCCTCTCCTCTCCTCTGAGCTTACCGAGGAAGACCATTGCCTCGGTAAGAAACCCTTCCTTGAGTTATCCTTTAATCCAGATCATTTCCATTTCCCAGGACTAGAGGACAAGATGCCACCAAAGCAACCCCCAGATGAGAGAAACCAAGATGATCAACTCCAGCAAGTATTGGCTCGCCTCGCCCAAGCCGAACAACAGAATGCGGATCTTATAGCAAGAATGGGACAAATCATTGCGGCAGGAGGAGTTGACTGACCAATGGTTGATGTCTATAACCCAGCAGAGAATGAAATACAAAGTTAGTTGGCACCAGCTGTCCCGCCGAAGCATTTGAGCTCAAGCCCCACTTCCTTAGCCTGATACCGAAGTTCAACGGAAATGTCCATGAAGAACCATATGCCTTCCTCCGAGACTTCGAGCTAGTTTGCAACAACCTTAGCCATCGTAGGGTTGTGCAGGATTACATTCGACTGAAGGCCACCCCTTTTGCCTTAAGAGATAAGGCAACACATTGGCTGAAGAACCTAGGGGTGAGATGTACAACCTGGATGCAGTTCAAGGACTTATTTCTGAAGAAGTTCTACCCTCTCAGTAGGACTAACCAAATGAGAACCAAGATCTCCAGTTTCTCTCAGTGACCCAACGAACCATTCCATGATGCCTGGGATAGGTTTAATGACCTAGTTCAGAAATGTCCCTGCCACGGCATTTCTAAAGCGATCTTAGTCCAGACGTTGTTCAGTAGTTTAACCCTGGAGATGCAGGGGTTAGTAAGTATCGCCTGTGGAGGAAGCTATCTGAATAGAATGAGGATGCTGTATGGAAGATACTAGAGCAGATGCGGGAAACCGGCAGGTCGCAGGCCACCAGAGGCTATCAGTTGTCTCCCTCAATCTTATCCAATGAGACAACCTGAGGACTGTAGCAGATCTGACAGAGGACCTCATTCCCAGCATGGGGATGATTGCGGATAAGTTAACCATGGCCGAGCAGATCCACAAGAGGGTCACTGATCTTGAGTCTCTCTCACGTCCACCGAAGCAAGTGGAGGAACTTTCTGAGAAGGTAGCTAAGATAAAGCTACCTGCCCCTTCTGCACCACCTGTACCTGTACATCGAGTCCATCTTGTACAGGAACAAGCACCAGGGCCTCAGAATGGCTGGGATCAGACTTACACCCAACAGGACCAGCATGCACCCCCACAAGTGGAGACCGGATACGAGGAGCCTCCGCAGGTGTTCAAGATCAACGGGCTGTGGTATAGCCGTGACCCCGTCGTCAGACAGTCGGAGATGGGGAATGGTCAGCCTCACCGACCACCCCCATCTTACCAAGAAACCAGGCCCGTCCCCGCACCGCGCTTTGTTCAGTCCAGGCCCGAACAAGGGTACCAGCCTCAACAGCACCAGCAGCAACAGCGCGCATTCCAGCAAGGTCCGTCCCATCAGCAGTATCAGCATGGCCAGTAGGGCCAGTACAGAACCTCGTCTGCAAGTCAGCATCACTAGCCCGCTCAGACCACCGAATTGGAATCCCTCACCTTGGCGATCCAGACCCTGTCTGATAGGGTCCAACAGATCCAGAATGACTATCTGGATATGAGAACCGATTTGAATCGTGTTTCTCATACCCGGGATCAACAAATGGCTCCAAAGACCCCAATTCCCGCCCAGGTTCAGGCCAATCCTAACAGCCTAAATCAAGGCCAGAACCGACCTAGTGATAAGGTATACTATTCAGATAAGTCTTTATCTGAACATGAGATCCTTTCGTATGATAATGTAAATCATATGTCCCTCAGGAGCGGAAGGACCGTGATCGTACCTGATCGGGCACGAGCACCGAAGGAAGGAGCCGCCAAGTCTCTACTTGAGGAGAACTTGGAGGAAGAAGAGGAGCAGCACCACCGTCACCACCACCGGCAGAAGAAGAGGACTTCTGGGTCCTCGAAGCAGCAAACCCGCATCATTAGTGTGTCCGACGAAACTGATAAAGAGCCCACACCTCCATCTGAGGAGGACCGTCCAGAAGAAGCGGAAGATGCATCACCGGTTTTGCCCCAGCATGTTTCTTTTAGTCCTAGTCAGAGTCCGAGTCGTGTACAGAACTCAGTTCCAGCTTTCAATGAAAAAATTTCAGTTCCAGAACATGAGTTAGAGTCAATAATCTATTTTCCCCGAGCTCTTACGGGTGGAAAGAAGAAATTCAAAAAATCAAAAAAGATGACCCTGAGATGGCAGAGTTCTGCAACAAATATATCAAGGTCACAATCCCCTTTGACAAGTACGTGGAAATGACTCCTGCATTTCAGAAATACCTTAAGGTGAGATGCACACCTACTAGGGTTAGCAGAAAGACCAAAAGCTGTGTTGAGAAACACGTTCTATCTGTAGCCACGACTTGTGCAATAAAGAACTCGTTTTCAAGGAAACGAAGAGACATGGGTGCACACTATGTAGTGAGTCATGTTGATGACATCGCGTTTGCACACACTCTCCTGGACAATGGTTCCTCAATTAACCTAATGCCTACAGCCCTCTATGAGCGGCTTAATCTCGGACCTCTTAGGAAATCTAGAGCCCTCCTGCAGTTCGCTGATAAATCAACCAAGAGGTCCCAAGGAGAATTGAGGAATGTTGTGATCAAAGTCGAGGGGCAGGAATACATGGTGGACTTCACTGTCTTAGATATGGAAACCCCTCGTAATTGGAGAGACTCCCAGATCATCTTAGGCAGGCCCTTCCTCAGGACAGCGGGGACCTTGTTTGATTACGAGATCGGGAAGATCTAGTTCTAAACTCCAGGCAGAGATGAGGAACTTGAGATGAAGCAGACCAGATGGCAGAGACCGGATTCTGAATCCAGCACCGAGTACTCTTCAACCGAAGCAGACTGCGATCATGTAGACATAGTTGGGCCATGAAGACAGAACCCAGCCAGAATCGATGAGTCCCTCCCCTCCGGAGATGAGCCAGTGCATGAGTCAGTTTGCGAGACCCTCAGAGACGAGTACAGCTCAGAACATGCATCCCCCTACATCTTCGATGACTTAGAAGCCCAACTGGGCTTGTCAGTCCTTCCCTCTTTAGGACAATCAGAAGATGAGGATGACGAGTCGGACGTGGCTTTTGCCGATTGTATGGAGACCTTTGACGATCTGACTCCAGAGCCGAACAACTTGGTGGCAGTCATTACAGAGAAAGATCCAGCCACTTCCAACACCGAGTCAGATTCGATTGAGCCAGATTTTCTAGACGATCACACCATACCTGAGCTCAAGCCTTCACCCATAACATTGAAATACGCCTTCCTTGAGGGTCTGGACAAGAAATTTCCGATCATCATCAGTTCGTGATTGACCGAGGAGCAGGAATCTCGCTTGCTAGAGATCCTGGAGAAAAATCGCAAGGCAATAGGCTGGAGCATTTCCGATCTCCATCCCGCTCTGTGTTCGCACCATATCTACTTGGAGAATGAAGCCAATGAAGGATATTTAGTATCCTTAAGCACATCATGGAAGCGTGTCGATCGCATCAAATGCAATCGGAGCAATTAGTCGCACTAGATGTTAGATGCGGTGGAAAATAAAATTTTTTTAAATCTATGATGAAACCACATGATCACGAGAACACTTCTCGGATCGTTTCATCAAACCACAAAGTATAAGAAATACCTCTTGGAGCGTGGTTGTGATCGTGAGATCCCAAAGTAGAGATCCTCCTGTCTCAAGCTCGATCCATGAAGAACGCACTTGCAGGCACGATGATGAGTCGCGTCCTCCCTGCAATCCACGATGAAGATCCAAGCGATGGCTCCCCCGATTTCATCAAACAAAATCCGTCGTCTTCCTTTAGAGTAAGAAACTCCAAAGAAGAAAGAGATCCTCGAGTCGATGAAGGCGAATGCTGAGAGTCTCTCCTTTCTCAACACAAGATGGCGGCTATCTTTTGGAGGAGAGAAAGAGAGAGGGCGAGAATATGAGAGAGAGAGAGAGTTGTAACCTTGTACAACTCTTAATAATGTACCTTGGAAGGCTACCCTAGCCCTCCTTTTATATTAGTTTAGGATCCAATGGATCTCAGTCCATGGGACACATGGATCCAACGGTCAGGCTTGGTCCATGTAAAATCAATGGCTATAATTATTGTTGGTTAAAACCAACAACATTTATTTATAATTAAATTAAATATATGTTGCAACATTTTCAACACATTTTTAATTTAACATAAATAAATTAGTTAAGAGATTAATCAAGATAATAAAATGGAGATAATGTAGCCTCCTAAAATGGTGGCTTATTATCTCCTTTTTATTATATCATATTATCTCTTAATAATTTGTGATAACTATTATCACATAATTATCCACAAATTAATTCCAAATTAATTTGTGAATATTTCAATCATTCCATTGAAAATATGTGAACAATCCCAAACTAATTTTTAAATGACATTTCCAGTTAATTAACAAATGTGAATCCAATTCACATTTACTAATTAACTAATGTTATTTACTAAATTTCTCTCTCTTGAATATATGTATATTATAAATCATATTCACAATACACAAATATTATGAATAATAATATCCACATTCTATAATCCTTGATAATTAAATCCCATTAAATTATCTTGGATAATCATTCTCACAATATGAATCATATTCATATTAAGCTTGATAATTAAATCTCAATTAATCATCAAGTTCTTCTTGCTTGGATATGTATTTCATCAAATGAATTATTCTTGAACCCTTTCAAGAATAATGTGCTTTCTCCGCAGATACTTGGAGGTAAGTACAGGGCGATTGTATTGTTCCACGTATAGTGACTTGGATGTTGAGATTTCATCTCAAATCCAGATCGTACGAACCTCCCACAGATGCTTGATTAAATCAAGTCCGCAAATCTAATCTTCTCATTGAATCTGAATCTCATTCAGACCAATGTCCAACACTTGGACTAAGATCAGGTCGCTTCTCTACTGAAAGGAGTCACTAAAATCCAGACCTGTTTCATCACTCCTTCGGAATGGAAGCGTCATGGATATACAATCGTTTATGATCACATCACCCTCAGGTATTCCCAATACCTGTACATCCTGCATACTGGAAGACCCATGGTCAACCCGAAGATCAAGATCAATTTTACACTGTCTTCTTCAGGGTTTGATCACTAAGTTTCTCATTTGATCATTGGGATTTGGTATCGATCATATACTTTCCAAAAGCATACATCATACCTAGGTCTTGATCATATACTTTCCAAAAGTATATATCAAACCTACAAATTCAGTCAAGCTTCCAAAGCGAGACGACCGTGCACGGAATTTGATTCTTCCCAATATCTCATGAGTGAGCTCATGTCTTCCGGTTCAGTAGTGAACTTGTATGATCCCTTTGAGAGATCGTATTACTCATATGCCCTTATATGCACACCAACGCGCCGGTGTATAGACCTTGGTTAGGTCATCAACCTATTGGTCTATCAAATGTACATACTCAGACATATAGCAATACATCTGTTTCCGGTCAGAGGATGCGTGCCTATGCTGTGACAACATTCAACATAGCACTTAGGTTATCTCGATCTCGTTAAGTCAACCCACTAACTAATCTGACACCTCCGAATCTCTATTCCTATGCAGAGGACCTGCATCAAGAGGTAGGTCAGACTTCAGCCTATGTGAGAAAGGATTGCCATCTCCTACTCAGGATGGAGATCGCATCTTAACAATCATTTAACGGTGCTTGATGAGTCCTCAATCTAACTCTTTAGATATTCATCCAAGCACCAGCCTCTATGATTCAATAATTAAACCAACAGCTGTATGATCATTAAGATGGCCATGGTACATAACCCTAATTGTACAGAGCGACCTATTACGTAAATTATTTATTCTTCATTTCAGACCAGGGAATGATATTTGCAATAACATTTATTGCATAATGGCTCGCCGTGGGCTCACATGTCCAACAACAAACCCTCTCATGAATTCCAACGCTGTTTGAATCCAAATTTACGAGAGGTAGTGAAGAAAGAGATAGAGAAATGGTGCAATGCGGGTTTCATTTATCCCATCTCCGACTCGAAATGGGTGGCCCCGATCCATGTGGTCTCGAAAAAGTCGGGAATTCAGACGACCACCAATGAGGACGGAGAGGAGATCGTGACGCGAGTGCCCACGTCGTGGCGCGTCTGTGTGGATTACAAACGCTTGAATGCCGCAATGAAGAAGGATCATTTCCCCCTACCGTTCATTGATTAGATCCTAGAGAGACTAGCGAGGAAAGAGTTCTTCTGTTTCTTGGATGGGTTCTCGGGCTACAATCAAGTAGCAATAGTCCAGAGGATCAGGAAAAGACCACGTTCACATGCCCCTTTGGTACCTATGCTTTCAGGCGCATGCCCTTTGGGTTATGCAATGCTCCGGGTACTTTTCAAAGGTGCATGATTGTTGTATTCACCGAAATCGTCGGTGAATTCTTGGAAGTCTTCATGGATGACTTCTCGGTCCACGGTGATTCCTTTGATTCCTGTCTTAGGAATCTGGGATGAGTCCTCAAAAGATGTTGTGAGGTTAATATGGTGTTCTCTTGGGAGAAAAGTCACTTCATGGTGACAGAGGGCATTGTGTTGGGGCACGTCATCCCCAAGGGCCTGTTTGGTTGCTGGGTTGGACTAGGTTGGGTTGGGCTGGGTTGGGATGGGTGAATAGTAATCTGTGAGGAGAAAGTACCCTTGTGAATAGTAACCAGGGTTGGGCCAACCCTGCCCAACCCTGCAACCAAACAGGCCCCAAGAGAGGAATGGAGGTTGACCCTGCCAAGGTGGATGTGATCAGACGACTCCAGCCACCAACCAACGTCAAACAGTTGCGATCGTTCCTCGGGCATGTTGAATTTTATCGGAGAATCATTAAGGATTTTTCTAAGATTGCCCGACCGCTAACTGAGCTTTTAGGCAAAGACATGGAGTTTGTTGTTGATCACAAATGTCTTGAGGCCTTTAAGCTATTGCAAGGAATGATCATGGACACACCTATCCTACAAGCCCCAGATTGATCTCTACCTTTTGAGATCATGACGGATGCCTCAGACTTTGCTGTTGGGGTTGTGTTAGGACAGAGAAGGGATGGCGTCCCGTTTGCCATACACTACGCAAGCAAAGTGCTTGATACCACTCAGCGTAACTATACAGTTACGGAAAAAGAGATGCTTGCGGTAGTGTTTGCCTTGGACAAGTTCAGATCTCATTTAATTGGATCCAAGGTTATCATGTTCACTGACCATACGACACTACGATATTTGATGGAGAAGAAGGATGCGAAGGCGCGGCTTCTTCGGTGGATTTTACTTATCCAGGAATTTGATTTGGATATTTGTGATAAACCTGGAAAGAAGAATGTAGTAGACGATCATCTATCTCAAAGATCTTAATACTTCCGAGGATTCACCTATTCGAGACTCCTTCCCTGACGAGTCGATTTTTGTTGTCGACTCACTCCCATGGTATGCCAACATCGTGAACTATCTTGTCTCTAAGAAGGTTCCCGAGGATTGGCCCAAGAGCCACATTGATCGACTAAAGTCGGATGCGAGACACTACCATTGGAAGGATCCGATCCTTTTCTTCGAAGAACCGGATTGTGTCTGGAGACGGTGTATTCCTCAGGAGGAATACCAGAGTGTCCTTTCTTTATGCCACAGCTTGGAGGCAGGAGGACACCACTCCGGGAAGAGGACCGCATGGAAGGTACTTCAGTGTGGCTTTTACTTGCCGACTCTGTTTCGCGATGCTATCACCTTTGTGAAGTCATGTCCAGTATGCCAAAGAATGGGAGGAACCGTTGGTCCAAAGGATGAGATGCCAATGCAGCTTGTCATCATTTGTGATGTCTTTGACGCCTGTGGCATCGATTTCATGGGCCCATTCCCTGTTAGCCACGGGTTTGAATACATCCTTCTTGCGGTAGATTATCTATCCAGATGAGTGGAGGCTATCCCAACCCGAGCAGCAGACAACAAAACTATCTGTAAATTCATCAGAGATCATATCATCTCTAGGTTCGGGATTCCCAAAATGATGATATCAGATGGGGGTAGCCACTTTGTAAATCGTGAGGTGAAGAAAATCCTGAAGGACTATGGCATCGAACATCGTGTCGCTAGCCCTTACCACCCACAAACTAATGGTATGGCAGAGGTGTCGAATCGGGAGGTGAAGACTATATTGCAAAAGGTTGTCCGCCCAGACAGGAAGGATTGGTCTCAGATCTTGAATCAGGTCCTGTGGGTGTATAGGACAGCTTACAAGATACCGCTAGGAACCTTCCCATTCCGAATGGTATTTGGAAAGCCGTGCCATTTGCCTACAGAGTTAGTGCATAAATCAGAATGGGCAATCAAGAAGGTCAATTGGAACACACACCTTGGGCAGAAGCAGAGAGAAATGGATCTGAATGAGCTTGTGGAAGTCGGAAACTGCACATATGACAACAGTTTGGTGTACAAGGACAAGGTGAAGCGTTGGCATGATAGATATATCAGACGAAAGACCTTTGTTCCTAGATAGAAGGTATGGTTGTTTAATGCAAGGCTGAAGACCTTCCAAGGCAAGTTGAAGTCCAAGTGGACGGGCCCATTCATTGTCCGAGCGGTGCATGATAGCGGATGTGTCGAGATCTCAGATCTCGCTGATGACGCACCGACATCCCTTATGAATGGATAACTGTTGAAACACTTTGTCGAATCCAATGAGCAGTTAGTCCATGTTGAGGAGATTGTGTTTATACGCGAGACAGATTCAGCAGATACATCTCGAGCCGCGCAGGAGACCTTGCAGTAGTGAGCTCCAGCCATCAGCAGCATCTTGAAAGATTCAGACCGACTCACTTATATATACCATCATCCCTGTACATTCTGTCCTTTCTCCTCTCAAGACTCAAGTAACTCATCCCAGCTTCATCCATCTCTATCTTGGACTATACTTAGGATGACCAGATCCTAAGTATAGGGGGGATGATCCACCTGAGTCTATTCTCTGTAAATCCTCTAGATCACATCGATTCTCATACTCACTCCTTTCCTATACTTAGGCTGACTAGAGCCTAAGTATAGGGGGGATCGATGCTCGCCATGTATATACTCATCCATTTCCCCTCTTGCCCTCGTTCGCCTCATTTTTGATCTTCTTCTACACTTAGGCTGCCAGAGCCTAAGTATAGTGGGGCGGAGCGACTTCTATACTCTTGTAATTTTAACTCCCCTACGCTTAGCACGAGCTATGTCTTTTTGGTCGCTTTTCGTGCTCTGAGGACATAACACACGCTAAGTATAGGGGGTGTGTATATATTACATATATACTTTACCCATAGCTTGTACTTTCGTGTATTTTCGCGTGTTTTTTATATAGTATGCAATAATTACAGGGTGGGTAACAATTGAATTTTTTTTTGCAAAATACACTTGTATAATCTGTATAATACTCATAAAATACTTGTATCATAGGAGGTATACCAGAGTGTCAAAAAAAGTGTTGAAATAAAGGCTTCTTATTTACTCTTGCACATCATCTCTGCATCTGAAAAGAAAAAGAGTCTTGCATTCCAATCATGTACATAGCATATCATCCACCCATCATCTGCATACATTGCATATGCAAGGAGAAAAGCTAGTGGGTTCTGAACCAAGTATGAGTAGATATTGAGGATGGACTTGATTTGACCTTAATCCACCTAATTTCAGAGGAACCTTATAGGAATTGGAATTAAGATTTTTCAGGTCAAGTGACTTAATTCTTTGAGTCCACAAGTCTATGTTCACATGTCATCTTGATTAGTATAAGTAGAATATCTCGTGCACACGCATGATTCTTTTAGACAGTGACCTAACTTGGACAAGCACAATGCATGTAGCTCTTCATTGATGAGGTGGTGAGGAGGTAGAATCCTTTAGCTTGGAGTAGCACACGGGTGGAAACATCCGTCCTCCTCTAGGGAGGGTAGTGCATCTCAACCTAGTCTGGTGGTGTTGAAGTATAAGGACAGGACGCCGTGGGTTGCAATAATGCTTCAAAAGAGGGATAGTCTACTGGCTCAAGAGGAAAAACTCCTGATGTACATGATGCACCTTGTATATAGTTCAATATATATATATGCAAGAACTCCAAAAAATCAGACAGGTCTAAGTGAAAATAAAATACCTGTCGGAGTATGTATATTAGCAAGAAGATTGCAGCTGGATGACTTGGCTACACTGGTCAGGCATCCCGGGATAGGTAGCTACACTGGCTACCATCCATTCTTTTCTCTACCCCTCCTCTTGAGTTGGTCGCACTTGAACTTAGAAGGGAATACCCCGCTTCTCGAGGAAAGAGTTACTGGATCAGATTACTGAGTTACCTTGTTAGAGGAGGCTGGTTCTGAGCCATTTCTGATGTGAAGAGTTACATTTCACTTACACAGTACAAGTAAGAATCATAGTCATCAAAAATTTGCATTTGAGGATTTGTTCTGACATGACTGTTGAGGCGTCTTGAATATAAGACTTGTGGAACTTGAAGTATGTTAGGTCTTAAGTTCAGGTCCCAATAAGGTTCCGCCACACAATTAATCCAAAGGTCGAGTCAAGCTCCATTTTCAACTGTTGTTCATGACCTTGGTATGGAACCCAATCTCATTTCACTCTTGCATTTCATTTTAGTTGCTCGGGGACGAGCAAGGTTTAAGTATAGGGGGTTGATGAATCTGTGATTCATCACTCTTAAAGTTGAAAATAGAGCTTTGTTCTTGAGTATATAGATGCATATTTCTACTTATATTGCATAATTAACATTCATGCATACAGTGATAACATTTGCATTTTAGCATTCATATATTGCATTAAATAAGAAGTCAAGATCACTTGTAAAATATCCACCTATAAAACAACACCTCCCTTATAATATATACACCTTTAGTTAATAATATCAGGAAGAAGGTCAGAGATCTCCTTTGTAAAACATCCAATAAAGCCCTAGAACCCCTGGACCATAAAAAGCCCATAGTTCTCTTGTACCAACTCCAAAATAGGTCTACTCACTTTCAGATGAATACACATCCAGAGACCTTTAAAATGAGACTAATTATATCCAATTCGGAGCTCGTAGGAAGAAGTTGGGTTTTTGGGCCTCTATGTATACTATATATGTATATATTCGTAGTCCTCTATTTTTGTATCATATTTGACCTCATATCCGTCTTTGGTCAACATAAAACTTATTGATTTCATCAAGATCTACAACTTTCATGTTTTGAGTTTTTCCAAATTCGGCCTCCTTCTCTCTCTAATCTCATTTCTTCCCGCAACCACTCACAGCTGGACACGTGGCGCCCTCTGATTGCACCACGCGGCCCGCCTCCCTTTGTCTTTCCCGCCTCCATCTCCAGCTGTTGGATCTCTTCTTGATCCAACGGCCAACTGCCCTCCATGTACGCCCTTTATTCCCACTGTCTGATCATTTCCCGCCTCTCATCATCACCCTCCATTCGCGCCTCAACCGTATCGTGCCACGTGTCGGCTTGCGTACCCCACGATCATCCCCAGGCTGTCCCATCTAGCCGCTAGCTCCGCAACTGTCGTCGACCCTCCGATCATTCCCTTGAGTGCATCAGAGCCATCCGTCGCCACCTTCTCCTCTGTGCGCCACATGACAGCTTATGAACCATTCGATCTATTCCATCTCAACCTTTCACTTCGCCCGTATTTTCAGCCATTCGATTGCTCTCCAGAAGTGATCCCCACTGCTCGTTAGCGCCGCTCCCACAACTCGCCACGTGGCGCACCGCTAACCCTTAGATCACCTCGCCTCAGATTAAATCCAAGCCGATCCTTAGCGCTTTGATCTGGGCCGTTGGATCACAAGATCCAACGGTCACGACTCCGTCTTCTACCTCTGGCCCCCCTCTCTCCCACGATCTCGATCTTGCGCGAGGGGCCGCCCCTTTCTATTTTTGTCTCCACTCCAGTAACCTTCTCCGATCACCAACAACACCACGACCCTCACCACTCTTCCCTCATCCTCGCCAGCTCCCCACGACTCCCACCAGAGACGCCCCACAAAAACCATGAACACCACCTCCCAGCTACCTCTGTCGTCACCTTTGTCCTATATTAATTGGTTCATTTTTGCTATATTTTGCCCAATTTCACCTCTTAATTGATTGTAATTTTTCTGTGATTCCAAAAATTCTCCAAAAATCATAGTAGAGCTGGGATAATTAGCTTTACCTTGTATAAAAATTTCATCATAAGTGCACGCATATCGAGGCCTAAATAAATCATTTACTGATTTGATTAATTTATTTTTCTTAGGTCCATTTCACATGAAAATTTATGTTCATTAATTTTCCTGGATTCTTCACATTTAGATCTATCAAGGATAATTTTGATATCTGGAAATAGTGTGATTTGGTATTTATTAAAATTAAATTAGTCAAAAATCACCTTGCATTCATTTTTAATTCATAGCTAATTCATTTAGTGTCAGAAAATTTCAAAAAAAATTAGGGTATCTTAATTTCATCATATTTCATCATCTGGCCATTTCATAATTTTTAGAATTAATTTGACCATCTTTCTGAATTAACGTTTAAATTGGCCTGATTTTGTATGTGTCTCGCATAAAAAAACCGAAAAAGACCAAAAACATTCCCTCTGAAAATCGAACATTGGAAATTTGCTAAAAATATACCTAAGGAGACAGTTCCCTCCCTGAGTTCGACCTTGGACTTCCACCAAGTAAAAAAAAATTGCCGCTCGAGATTAACTTGAATATAATTGAAAGTGGTTTTTGATCTGCTCTCGTTATCCGACTGCAACGAACGTCATCAATTAATTTGAACATTAATTTGCTCGAATTAACAAGGGTAGTGGGAGCCAGTTATCATTAGGTCAATGGGTTGACTTAACGAGATCGAGATATCCTAAGTCCTATGGTGAATGCTGTCACAGAATAGGCACGCATCCTCTGATCGGAGATAGATGTATTACTATATGTCTGAGTATGTACCTTTGGTAGACCAGAAGGTTGATGGCCTAACCAAGGTCTATACACCGACGAGCTGGTGTGCATATAAGGGCATATGAGTAATACGATCTCTCAAAGGGATCATACAGGTTCACTTATGAACCGGAAGACATGAGCTCACTCATGAGGTATTGGGACCCGATCAAATTCCATGCATAGTCATCGTGCTTTGGAAGCATGGCATGAATTTGAAGGTATGATGTATGCTTTGGGAAAGTATATGCTCGATACCAATTCCCAATGACCAAGATTGAGAAACTTAGTGATTAAACTCTGAAGAAGACAGTGTAAACTTGATCTTAATCTTCAGATTGATCATGGGTCTTCCAGTATGCAGGATGTATAGGTATTGGGAATACCTGAGGGGGATGTGATCATAAACAATTGTATAACCATGACGCTTCCATTCCGAGGAGTGATGAAACAGATCTGGATTTTAGTGACTCCTCTCAGTAGAGAAGCAATCTAGTCTTGGTCTAAATGTTGGACATTGGTCTGAATGAGATTCATTTGCAATAAGAAGATTAGATTTGTGGTCTTGATTTAATCAAGCATCTGTGGGAGGTCCGTAAGATCTTGATTTGAGATGAGATATCAACATTCAAGTCACTATACGTGGAACAATACAATCGCCCTGTCCTTATCTCCAAGTATCTGCGAAGAAAGCACATTATTCTTGAAGGGGTTCAAGAATAATTTATTTGATGAATTATGTATACAAGAAAGAAGATCTTGATGATTAAATGGGATTTAATTGTCAAGTATAATATGAATGAGATTCATATTGTGAGAATGCTTATCCAAAATAATTAAATGGGATTTAATTATCAAGGATTATAGAATATGGATAGCACTATCCATAATAATTATATATTATAAATATGATTTATAATATATATCAGAGAGAGAGAGAGAGAAACTTTGTAAATAACATTTGTTAATTATTAATGTGGATGGGATTCACATTAATTAATTAATTGGAAATGTAATTTACAAATTAGTTTGGGTTGTGAATATGATTCACATATTTTTCAATGGTATGATTGACATACTCACAAATTAATTTGGAATTAATTTGGTGGATATTTTTGTGATAATGATTACTACAAATTCTTTAAGAAATAATAGTATAAAATAAAACGGAGATAAAAACCACCCAAATGAGGTGGCGTCACCAATGACATAGTCAAAGGTGACGCCCCCTTATTTTTAGGAGGTGATTTGTTATCTCCCCTTTTTATTATATTGTTATCTCTTAATAATTGATTTATGTTAAATTAAATTATGTTGATGATAATACAATATAATTTGATTTAATATAAATTAATATTGTTGGTTTTTAACCAACAACAATCATGGTCATTGATTAATACATAGATCAACTTGACCGTTGGATTTATGTGTCCCATGGATTGAGATCCATTGGATCCCAAACTAATATATAATGAGGGCTAACCTAGCCTTTCAAAGGTACATGAACAAGAGTTGTACAAGGTTACTTCTCTCTCTCTCTCTCTCATTCTCGCATACTCCCTCCCTCTCTCTCTCTTCTTCAAGGTGGTCGTCCATCTTGTATTGAGAAAGGGAGTCTCTCGCCTTCGCCTTCAACGACTCGAGGATCTCCTTCTTCTTTGGGGCTGCTTGATCTAAAGGAAGACGACAGATTTTGTTGGACGAAATCAGGGGATTCATTGCTTGGATCTTCATCGAGGATTGCGGGAGGAACACGTCTCATCATCGCGCCCGCAAGTGCATTCTTCGTGGATCGGACTTAAGACAGGAGGATCTCTTACTTTAGAGATCTCATGATTACAACCACGCTTCAAGAGGTATTTCTGATACTTTGTGGTTTGATGAAACGATCCGAGAAATGTTCTCGTGATCATGCGGTTTCATCACTTGATTAAAAATTTTAATTTCTGCCGCATCTAGCTACTAGTGCGAATAGTCGCCCCGATCGCATATGATGCGATCAACACGCTTCCATGATGCGCTTGAGGATTCTCAATATCCTTCAAGTGGTATCAGAGCCTTAGGTCGAAAAAGGTTTTGGATTCGATCTATAGACCTAGGACGACTTGGGTTTGAAAAGGTCGCGAAAGTTTTGTCGCATTTCAATTTTCGCACCTCTGTCTAATTGGAGTTTTTCGGTACTATTTAAATTGTTTAAACATGAAATTTGCAATTGGATTTTTTCCCCATTAAATAAGGAAGCCATAAGATCTGCGTTTATGTATTTAGACTTCATTTGCTCAAGATACGACCCTTTGAATAAACATGTATTCACTGTTGCGGGAACAACATATCTGAACGTGATTAATGAGTTAATTACTGTTTTGATGTGCCTCTAAATGTATGAAATATCACTTGGGTTCTTTCATAAATCAAATTGGCAATCTTAGGAAACTGATTTTGTAATTTTTGGATTTAAATTGATCAAGATAAGTTAATTTTAGTGATTGGGGGTCACTGCTGGAATTTGACAATCTTGATCATGAACCTTGTGATAAGTCATTCAAATATGATGATGAAAATTAATAGTTAATTTTATGAAATAATTAGTGATAAACATTTGTGAAATATTTAAAGAGATAATTATTTCATTGAATGACATTTGCCAAAACCAAGATGATAAGATAGTTGATCTTGATCATTAATTCGTTGATATGAAATCATCAATATTTTTCATGAAGAACCTTAGTTTATCCTACAATAGTTGTAGGACAACTCTTACATGAAAACCCTCTTGCTTGAATAGGATTGGAGATTTGTTTAGCAAATCTCCTTATAATATTATCAAAATTATTTTGATGTATATTATATGGTATAATTTCGGTTGAAAAACCGATGAGCATCTCAAAGTACATGATGATCTATCTGGTATTATCCTTTCCTGAGGTGGATATGGTGCCTAGTCGGAGAGCATTGGGGTTGTGGGTTGCAACGTATGTGATCCGTCCCACTCTCGTCGGTACTGGCCATGACAACGGGTAGGGACTCGATAATGCCGGAGAAGTCAAAGTGTATTTTTCTAATTATTAAATTTCGAATAATACGTACTTTGAGATTATACCTACTATTCAAGTAGTAATCAAGTTTGTTGATTGATAATTGGATTGATGATTACTTTAATGTGATTAAATTAATTATATCCAATAAACGCTCTATTATGAATAGATGTGTATTTCCCTTGGAAGAGTTAATTATGTGAATATGATTCACGATAATTAATTATTACAATTTGAATATGAGGTGACATTCATGGTCTCCTGTCAAGGCAAAGGATTCTGTCGCTAGATGTTGTATATAGGAGACGCTTGTCCGAAGTGACATATCCTATATATGATTTATTTGGATTGGGTTCTTTGCTTCTCGAAAGAGTAAGGCCGTATACATAGTGACCCCAATGTCGAGTCCTCATATTATTGGGGCGATACTGGATTGCGTATAGCGAGTATTAAGCATGTTGACAGTTGTGTTGAACACGTTTTTGTAGGGTTGGAAAGTTAATGGTGAAAAGGTCGTTGTTCTCCCCAAAATCCCGTGCCAACAAAAAAATATTTTTTTCTATTTTTGCTACTTATTAACCTGTATAGCGGACAGGGTCGAACTCAGGGAGGCTACAATTCCCGAGGGTTATTCAATTAATCGAAAATCAATCAAGAGAAAACAAGAATCTCAAAGGACAACTATCCTTGGTTTTTGTGATTTTTTTTAAATATTTTTATTTCTATTTTTTTTGTATTTTCCTGATTTCAAATTTTTAATAATTTTGATTTTGCAATTTTTTTTATTTTCAAAGATAACACGAAGCAATATAAACAAGGTCAAAAATATGCACACCAACTCTTTTTGTAATTTTTCGGTTTGTCAAGAATGCTCAGAAAAATTCAGAAAAAATATTTTTGGTTTTAAAAGTTTTAAAATGTTTTTGAGAAATTTTGTGGAATTTTCAGATTTTTTTTATTTTTTCTAAAAATCAAACAGTGAGAAAAGAAGAAAATGTGCACAGCCTGGAGTGATCTGCAATTTAAAAATCTTTTAAATATCCAAAACTCCTGGCAATTATTTTTGAGACAAACTACAAGCAAATATCTACAAAAAGAACTGAACTCACAATTTTTGAAGGTAGAACTTTTTATGATTTTTAGAAGATTTTTGATTTTTCACAAGTTTTTTAGATTTTATAAATAATTAATGCGTGAAAATTGGTCAGAAATTAAAAGGCAATGAAATACAACTACTCTAATTTTTTTGAATTTTTGGAACAATATTTCAATTTTTATGAGTTTTGGAATTTCAAACAAAGAAAATGACATGTTTTTGATTTTTTTAATAATAATAAATGAAGGCAAAATGCAATGAAAAATTTATATTAAGAAGCATAGCATATCAGGAACATAGCACAATTTTTGCAAGATTTTTGGATAATGAATAACATTTATTTCAATGAAAACACAAAGCAAATTATTGTTCTGAAGTTCAGGAAATAGTTTGCAAAGATTCAATGTTTTTGCACTGTTAATAAATAATAAAAATAAATACAAGAGAGAAGACGCAATTTTACCACTAAGTCATGTGCTCGACATGTGACTGACGCAGACAAGGGCTTCTTGGCAAATTTGAGAACATCTGGAGTCTTAAATGCAATTTGCCCAAAACAATTTTTAAATCCGAGCTAGGGCTTCTTCGTTTATTCTCAAGGGAGAGGAAACCAGGGTCCCCGCCGCCAGTAGCTATGGAGATCGATGAGGGAGAGTCGGCGCGCAGCCGCGCGCACGGTTGATGATGCGTTGGCGCGGGACGGCGTCAAGAGGGAGTCGGCATCGGTGTCGCGAGGCGGCGGGGGTGCGGAAAAGGGGGCCGCGCGGCGTGGACTGGAATGGCAGGAGACCTGCGTCGATTAGCGACGAGCAGCCGCGCGCGGTGCGCAGGCGGGCGCGCAGGAGGCGGGGTGCCGCTAACCTCGCGGGGAGGCGGTGTCGACGGAAGGGGCCGCGTAGCTTGAAGGAGGCGGTGGCCGGTGGCACCCGTGCGCTGACAGAGGAGGAAGGGCGGCAGGGGGTGATGTCCCTGCAGCATGTAGCAAAACTTTTTTTGTTTTTTTTTGTTTTTTTTATTTTTTTGTAATTTTATTTATGTAAACAGGAAATAAATAAATAAAAAGGGGAAAAACTTTTTTTATTTTATTATTTTTTATTTAAATCCGAGCAAAATGAGAAATAATTTTTTTGTTTTTTTATTTTGATTCTCCTGCAAAACAAGGGTTAGACAAGAAGGAAAAAAAAGTTTTTTTTATTTATCTACAAAATCGGAAAGTGAATGGGGATTCGGCGAAAGTGAAGGATTCGAATCCGATCTCCGGCCACCGTACGCGGCCGGAGTTGAGAGATCGTGGGAGAAAGAATTCGAAGGCGTAGAGATAGAGAAAGTGAGATGAAAAAATCGAGTCGGTGGTGGAATAAATCGTGGTGGATTTTATTAAGATCTTAAAGAACAAAATGACGATAAAAATGCGATAAAACAAAAAGTGATTAAACTAAGATAAAATGCGAAGAAAAAATTGGATCTCACCTTAGGAGCGAAAAATGGACCGTGATCGCCTCGACGAAGGTCGACTCGCTGTCACCGGACGGCTCGGAGGCTAGGCACAATTCTCGACGTAATTTCTCTCGAAGATCGGACTCCTCTCTCTAAAGATTGATCAAGTTGGAATGAGGGAGAAGGAGCCATATAAATAGAGAAGAGATGAAATTTGAATTTTTGAATTTTTTTGGATAAAAAGATAAGAGAGATGAAAATTAAAATGGATTTTTGAATTTTTGGTGGAAGAGATAACATGAGATAAAGTAAAAGAGATAAAACTATTTACAAAATTATCTAATTTTTTTGAATTTTCGTCACTTCATTTTTTTGAATTAAAAAATATTATTTTTTATTTTTAAAAATAGCAACTATATACATATACTATATACATATATGACATTATATACAAGGGTAAATGAGGAAATTAACCTTTTTTATTTTTTTTAAAATTTTATTAAATTTTTTATTTTTATTTTTATTTTAAATAATTAGTAAAAAATATTTACAAATATATATAAATACAATATGCACAAAATACATGTGAAAATTGCACAAACCACCCCAGAAAAACGACTTTTCAACCGTAACTCCAAAAATTATGAAATCACAACCATTTTGAAGATAATTTAATTTAGAATTCAATGGAATGATATTGGTTCAATTTGAGATCATATGGAGCCGGAATTGATCTTTCAATTAGTTCTTAGTGGCTTTTTCCAAGTGTGGCTACTTTTATTATGTACATGATTTAATTGTGCAATCATTTTTATTAATTTGGACACATTTTTATTTACAACTTTGGTTTTGAATGTTATTTGATTTGAGGTCAATTAAGGTACAAATAAATTAATGTCAGATATACACAGAATAAGTGAGAACGCATTTATTATTATTTTATTTTATTTTTTTGATTTTCTGGATAAGGACCCTCACTCCCCCTACTTTATTCCTGGTCGATCAGGTCAAGCCTTGACCTTCTCTCGGGGCTCGGGTCAGCCTGTATACAGTCTTCCTTTTTTATTTTCTTTTCTTTATTTTTTCTTTTCTTTCTTTCTTTATTTATTTTAGGCTAAAATTAGTAAGAAATATTTACACACAGATGCAAGTTAGTAAGAATATGGAGTTAGTGTTATATGCATGCGTTTTGTAAGGGATTTTAAGCTAAAATAAATGAATAAAGATGATGAATCGCATATTCATCATCCCCCTATGCTTTACCTTTGCTAGTCCCTTAGCTAACACTTATTTGAAAGAATAAGTGAAGAAGAAAAAGAAAGGGAAAATAAAGAAAGTAGGACAATATTGAGTATTAAACTTATCTTCATAAAATTGTAGTTTGGAGCTCTGTCGGACCTTTGGATTATTTGTGTGTCGGAATTTCTGTGAGACTTAGAATTTTAAAACCAACATCCTTTAAGTTCTACACATCATTGTCACATTTTTGGTCCAGAAGTCATCTTAGATCGATCCTCTTCCCAAAGCATACCCTATGAACATTGAACAACCGACTCATGTGTGTGAAAAATTTTAGCTTTTCCCATCCAGAATGCGGACTACCATGCAAATCTCCTCTCCAATAACTCGTCCTCGGGGAGTCAGGTATTTCCTTCTAAGGTCTGTCGTGCTGTGTTCACAATCGAATTGGGGGAGAAGTTAGAAGAATGAGAAAAGAACTGGAGGGTGGCCAGTGTAGTCACCTCTCCTTGTGAAGCTGGCCAGTGTAGCCGAGTCTCCACCAAGATCTGCAGGTTTTCTTGAAGCTTGGACCTTTTTGGTCAGATATTTATTTGGTAGTAGCTTCTTTGTATTTGGAGTTTTGGTGGTTCTGCTTGGATCTTGTTGTGTCACTACGGATATAGAGTTTTTTTCCGTACATGTTTTGGGGTCTTAGAAAAAAATTGTGCCCAGCCGTCCATCCCTTTTCCGAAGCTTTATTTCAACCCGTACTCCGGTCTTTAGATTTCCACGCTACCAGAAAAGAAACTCATACAGTCTTCCAACATCCCGTCTGAGTTGAGCTAAGTGCATAGTGCGGAGTACAAATTAATTCGCTATTCCAGAGTTGTACCCAGAGTGAAGAGACCAGGTTAGACACTAAGAGTCAAATGCTGCACATTGTCATGTGGAACTCAAAAGAATTAAGTCAAAGACCTGAAGCTTCTAAAATCCTATTTCTTGGTGAAGTTCCTCTGAGAATTAGGTGGATTAAGGTCCAACTAAGCTCCATTCTTCAATTTTATTCCAGACATAGTTTAAATATCAATACTATCCTGAAAAATGCACATGCAAATGCAGAATATGAAAAATGCAGAGAGTTTTTTTTGAAAAAGAATGATGCACATGTGAAAAGAACCATTTTTTGTAAAACAATTTTCTAATTTTGAACTTTTTATGGATTTTTTGAGGGAAAATGCAGATGTGAAAGAAAGTTTTTTATGCATTTTTTTTGAATTATACAAATTTTTATAGTTTTTTGTTTTGTAGTTTTATTAAAGGAGAAAGGGTTAGTAATATATACAAGTATATACAAGAGTTTTTTTTTGTTTTTTTTTGTTTTTGTGTGTTTTTTTGTTTTTGTTTTTTTGTTTTTTTTGTTGTTTTTTGTTTTCTCTCTCTCTCTCTTCTTTTTTTTGCTTTTTTTTGTTTTTTTTGTTTTTTTGTTTTTTTTTGTTTTTTTGTGTTTGTTTTTTGTTTGTTTCTCTCTCTCTCTCTCTTTTGCTTTGTTTTTTTGTTTTTTTGTTGTTTTTGTGTGTTTTTTGTTTTTTTTTGTTTTTTTGTTTTTTTGTTTTTTTGTTTTTTTTGTTTTTACACACGTGGATTTTACAAAATATACACATAACCCCCCAAATAAATGTATTTAAAAGTACGATATGTCTAAAGTATATATACAATATATACGACACCCCCTATACTTAGCTCGAACTATGTCCTCATAGTTATCAGAGAGCGACAAAGGAAGACATAACTCGTGCTAAGCAAAGAGAGGTGAAAAGACTCCTATGCTACAACGACTCAAAGAAAAGATAAAAAGACGAGAAGTTGGTGATCCCCCCTATACTTAGGATCAAGTAATCCTAAGTATAGTAGAATGTACAAAGGGGAAAACCGATGAAGAGAATGTACAGAGTCACAAAGACACGATATGAACAACATCACCCCCCATACTTAGGTTAGAGTATCCCTAAATATAGGCAACAACAACGAGGGTGATAAATAGGACGAATATGAACAACACAAATCCTTCACCCCCCCCCCCCTATACTTAGGATAAAGCACATCCTAAGTATAGCATACACACACACACACGGGGAAAAGGGGTGACTGATAAAACAGGAGAAGACAGAGTGAAACGAAATGATATACAAGAGGTGTTGAGCTTATGTATCGAACCGAACGCAGAAGGTAGAATCAAAAGATCATCGTCTGATACCAAAGATATAGAATCCACAACGGACAGGAATGTATCATGATCAAGATATGGCTTCAGCAACTGTCCGTTCACAACAAATGGCTGTGCGTCAGATGACAACCCAGATATGACAATACTCCCATTGTCACGCACAGCTCTCACAATGAACGGTCCTGATCACTTGCTTTTCAATTTTCCTGGGAATAAATTCAACTTAGCATCAAATAACCAAACTTTCTGATCAGGGGAGAAAGTCTTTCTTCGAATGTGTTTATCATGCCAGCGCTTGACTTTCTCCTTATACATAAGTGAATTATCATATGCAAAGTCTCGAAATTCCAGTAATTTATTCAAATCCAACTTCATATTCTTTCCTCCTTTCTCATAATCTAAATTGCATGCACGGAGTGCCCATAAAGATTTGTGAATTAATTCCACTGGCAGGTGGCAAGGCTTTCCATATACCAATCTATATGGAGACATACCATATGGAGACTTGTACGCCGTCCGATAAGCCCATAGAACTGAATCAAGCATCTGGGACCAGTTCTTCCTATCTGGACGTACAAGTTTTTGCAATATTGTCTTGATCTCCCTATTTGAAATTTCTGCCAAGCCATTAGTCTGAGGGTGGTAAGGAGACGCAACTCTGTGCTCAATGGCGTACTCCTTCACAAGCTTCTTTACTTCTCTATTAATGAAATGGTTTCCCCTATCTGAAATCAGTATTTTGGGAATACCGAACTGTGCAATAATATGGTCCTTGAGAAAGGAACACACCGTACGACTATCTGCGGTTCGGGTGGAGATAGCCTCCACCCATCGACTAACATAATCCACGGCGAGCAGGATGTACTGAAATCCCTGACTGACAGGAAATGAGCCCATGAAGTCTATGCCCCAAGCATCAAAAATATCAGAAATCTGTATATATCTTAGGGGCATGGTATCTTTGGAACCAATTGTTCCTCCCATTTTCTGATAATCAATACAACCTCGAACAAACTCTGTAGCATCCTTAAACAATGTGGGCCACCATAGGCCACTCTGTAAAACCTTTGCTGCCGTGCGTTTCCCCGAATGATGCCCACCAGATTCTAGCTTGTGACAGTGCTCAAGTACACTGGTGTGTTCCTCCTGAGGAATGCACCTTCTCCAGATACAATCCGCACCCTCACGAAATAGGTATGGATCCTCCCACTAGTAATAATGAATCTCTGACAGAAATCTGTCTACCTTGTACTTCGGCCAATCTTGTGGAACTTTCTTGGAGACAAGATAGTTCACAATATCAGCATACCATGGAAGCG
This sequence comes from Ottelia alismoides, assembly GCA_037367405.1. Classification (NCBI taxonomy): domain Eukaryota; kingdom Viridiplantae; phylum Streptophyta; class Magnoliopsida; order Alismatales; family Hydrocharitaceae; genus Ottelia; species Ottelia alismoides. Next base: position 315,420 of record JAZKJV010003933.1, on the reverse strand, counting down.
AGTCCACAGATAAAATGGAATCATCTGGAAAGGTTTCAGAAATAGGAATTATGTTCTGCTCAGAAGTCTCTGTGTCTGTGATGCGGGAAAGGTGATCTGGCACAACTTTTTTCACTCCAGGTTTATCTCGTATCTCTAGATCAAACTCCTGGAGAAGAAGGATCCATCTGATAAGGCATGGTTTGGCATCCTTCTTTGCCTGTAAGTATCATATGGCAGTGTGATCCGTGTATACAATCACGTGTGAACCGATGAGGTAAGATCTGAACTTTTCTAGACCAAACACAACTGCTAACATCTCCTTCTCTGTAACTGTATAATTTCGTTGTGCTTCATCCAGAGTCTTGCTAGCATAGTGTATAGCAAATGGTACCCCATCCCTTCTCTGTCCTAAGACTACTCCAATTGCAAAATCTGATGCATCCGTCATTATCTCAAAGGGAAGAGACCAATCGGGTGGCTGTAAGACAGGAGCACTAGTAACCATTTCTTTCATCTGATTGAATGCAAGGAGAACTTTCTCATCGACAACAAAATCAGTCTCCTTACATAGAAGCTCAGACAAAGGTCTGGCGATTGTGCTGAAGTCCTTTATGAATCGCCTATAGAATCCTACGTGTCCCAAAAATGACCTTAACTGCTTCAAATTCTGTGGTGGCTCTAACTTGGAAATCACATCAATCTTGGCCGGGTCAACCTCCATACCATGTTTGGAGATGACATGGCCCAATACAATCCCATTAGTCACCATAAAGTGACTCTTCTCCCACGAGATCACTAGGTTTACCTCACAGCAACGTTGAAGAACTCGGTCTAAATGAGCAAGACATGTGTCAAAACTATCCCCGTAGACCGAGAAATCGTCCATAAAGACTTCAAGAAAATTACCCACCATGTCGGCGAAAACGACCAACATACACCTTTGAAATGTAGCGGGGGCGTTACATAATCCAAAGGGCATCCGTCTAAAGGCGTAAGTGCCAAACGAACAAGTGAAAGTAGTTTTATCCTGATCCTCAGGAGCGATAGCAACTTGGTTGTATCCTGAGTACCCATCCAAGAAGCAAAAGAACTCTTTCCCTGCCAACCTCTCAATAATCTGATCAATAAAGGGCAGTGGAAAGTGATCCTTCTTGGTAGCTGAGTTCAGGTGTCGGTAATCTACACAGACACGCCATGAAGTAGGTACCCGGGTCGGAATCTCCTAACCACGGTCATTCTTTACGATCGTAATCCCATATTTCTTTGGGACCACATGTAAAGGGGCTGACCCATTTGGAATCCGAAATGGGATATATAAAACCATCATCACACCATTTCTTGATCTCATTCATGACAACCTCCCTTAGATTTGGATTTAGACGGCGCTGGCATTCACGGGAGGGTTTACAGTCATCCTCTAGGTAGATATGATGCGAGCACAATGCTGTATTGATCCCACGGAGATCCGAGATATTCCATCCTATGGCCTTGTGGTTTCTCTCAAGAACCTCTAGCACGCGAGATTCTTGTTCAGCGGTCAACTGCGAGCTGAGGATGACCGGAAATATTTGGAGGGGGGACCCGCAAGGAAGGCATATTTCAATGTTGATGGTAAAACCTTGAGCTCAGGTGGGGTCTGAATCGGCTCTGCGATAACCTCTGCTACTGTACTGGTAGACGGTATGTGATCTGTGCTCTGTAGACTATCCACCTTGGCTATTGACGGCTCAGCAAATAGAATATCTGATAGATCTGCGATGAATAATCTTTGCTCAGAGAGGAATGGCTCATCAGGATGTTCAATATTCTTATCAATGAAGTGCTCAGATATCTCAGCAATAATCTCAGAAAGAAGTCTCTCATCTGGTGCATAAATCAGGAAATTCAATGAATGGCTCAGATTTCTGGACCTCAGAACTCTGCTCAAACTTCTCATCGGCAACTATCTCAATTGGACCACCAAGGGAACTCATGTCGACTGTGTTTTCCAGAGAGTCCTTTTGGGGAAAGGACTCCTGGGTATCTATAAAATCCGTGAAAAGATCTGTCTCTTTGAATTCAGCAAGAAAATCATAGTCATCTGGCTCTGATATAGCTTTCTCTGTATCATCTGTTGCTGGTAGCGGTAATGGTCTAGGATCAGAGATCGTCTCAATTTTCACCTTGTCACTACGAGAGTGAAAGATGATCTCTCCAGTACCATAATCAACCTGTTGCTTCGGTCGTTCGGAGGAACGGTCGTCCTAGTATGATCGGGGTATGGAGTAATGGTACAGATGTGTCCATATCCATGACAACAAAATCAACAGGAAATTTCATTCCCTGCACCGTTACAATAACGTCCTCTAAATGCCTCTTGGCCTCTTAATCGATATATCGGCAAACTGAAGGATCATTCTGGTAGTTTTAAGAGGCCCTAACTGGAATTCAGTTACTAAAGAGGAAGGCATGAGATTAATGGAGGAACCGCTATCGAGAAGAGTACGATCAAATTCTTGCTCAAAGATTTGGCAACGGATGTGAGGTGCTCCCTTGTCTTTCTTTTTCGGCGGAAGGTTGCTGATGGCATGAACTGTGGCCATGGTCAAGATGTGTTTCTCTGTTTCCTTCGTCTGTTCTTCCTTGGTTGACGCTTTTTGGGTACATGCCTCTTTCATTCCCTTTTTTACTGTAGGCATGTATTCCATGGCCTTAAGAAGTGGCATCTTTTAAAAGATATTATGTAAGATCTCAACCACTCCAGGATCAGATAGTGATGTTTTAATTTTTGATTTTTTTAGCTTTGAGAGCAGAAGGAAATGGCACAGAATCAGAATAAACATGCAAATGTTCATTTCCTTTATTGAAAGTGGAATCATCATGTACAAGAGGACAACTAGAATTAGTCTGTATAGTGTTGTCCAATCTAGGTGAAGGAAAAACAGAATCTAAAACAGAACAGGATGCTACTGCTCGCGAAGAGGAAGAATCTGCGACTGGTATATTCTCCCTTGCTGATGGTGATCTGCATCTGCCTGGTGAAGGTGGTGGCAAAGGCGGTGAACTCCAGATGTGGGTGCTGCTATACTGGGCCTCTCGACTGCTGGTGAAGGAGATGATGTAGAAGATGATGCTCTCTCAGTGGACCGATCTCCCAACCCCAACTGCTGCGTAGGCGGCTGCAATCTCCTACCGCTCCTGAGATGAATGGCGTCAGACAAACATGTAAAATCAAGGGACATACCTGTCTCGAGGGTGGGTGGGCCTTTTAGCTACCTGCTCCTTGCATTTGAAATTATTGGGGTTGGCTTCGACCTGTGCTGGAATTAGTGTCTTGGTGGTAGTCAGGTCATCGATCCGCTAAGTCAGTTCATTCATGTTCTTCATAATAAATGCAAGTTGGTCCAGTACTGGATTGACTGAAGGGGCCTCCGGTTGCTCATTGACTGGCTGTCGCTGAGACTGATAGTGCGGAGGCTGTTGGTACCCATATGGATTCTGGTAATGAGGAGGAGGGGGGAAAGATACTGTCCATAATATGCAGTCTGTTGCTGGTTCGGCTGAGGGAAATACATGGACTACTGCTGTGGCTGGCCTTATCTCCAGTTTTGGAACTGAGGTGGAGACTGGTACTGAGGCTGGAACTGCTGGTGTTGGTACTGGTACTGCTGCTGCTGTCTGCCTCCTTGAAGCTGGTGGGTGGGTCTCTGACCCTGCTGTGAACCCAACTAGCCTTGCCCTGACGGACGGGGCTAGTTTCGCTCACGGTCGAACCAGATACCATTCACCTCCTGAATGACAGGTGGAGGTGGAGACTGCTGGTCAGGAATGTAGGCTACTTCTTGCTGGTACGGAACTATCTGATGTGCATGTTGCTGAGCTTGATCAGGTGTCTGCACGTAGTAGACATGCTGGACTGTAGATGGTCCTCTGCTATTCTGCTGAGTGGAAGGAGTCTGCTCCCTAGTAGAGGGGTCAACTGCTGCATTCGTATTGTGGACTGCACTGATCGTACTCACCAGAAGTTCCAGGTGCTTTGTTATCTCATCCAGCTTATCCAGGTTCTTTGTCCTCTGCTCGATCACATGAAGCTTATCGAGTTCCTTGGATCGCTTCTCAATAATGTCTACTTTGGATAGGTGGTCTCCAATGATGGCCACGTCTGTGCTATCCACCTTATCCACTTCTTGTGGTTGTCGTCATTTTTGACATCCTTGTGGGGGTACTGTAGGGGCGGTGACAGGTTGCTTCTGAAAAGCACGTGAAGAAGAAAGAGCTGCTGAACTTTCTGCCATCTCCTCAAAATTTGATAAGGACATCCTCGTCCTTGTTGAAGTGGCTTCCCCACAAGCGGCATCTACTAGCTTCTGATTCTCAATGCTTAAACCCCCAAAAAAATTTTGTACAAGGGTTGGTCTTTGGAATATCATGATGGGGGCATTTCTCCGTCAGATCTTTGAGACGTTCCCACGCCTCGTGAATAGGCTCTTGGGGCATCTGGGAGAAATTAGCAATCAGGGATCGCATTTGGTTGAGTCGTCCAAGTGGATAATACTTGTTTAGAAATGCGGATCTCAACTCTTACCAAGTAGTGGCAACCTTCCCCAAGTGATTTAACCAGTACAAGGCTTTTCCCATCAGGCTGAATGGAAAGGCGGTCATCTGCACTACCTCTAATGGGATATTTGGGTAGTGTACTGTTCCACAAATGCGATCGAACTACTGGAGGTGTTTATAAGGTTCTTCATTAATATTTCCATGGAATATTGGGAGAAGAGGTAAAATAGTTGGCTTAAGCTCAAAATGCCCATGAACCATAGGGATTTGTATCCAAGAATTTATCTGTCATGCCCCTGGATTATAAGCATCTTTTAGTGTAGGCTTAGCCCCAGGTTCTTCTCCCCCATTCCCACCTCCAGGGTTTCTGTTATCTCCCCCTCTCCTGTCTTCTCTTTCTTGTCTTATCTCAAGAATCATCTCTCTCAATGTGGCTTGGAAATTAGCCTGCTCTGTTAACTGTACTTGAATTGATTGAATGGAGGCTAACATGGTACTGTTGATCTCGCTCTGTTCCAATATGGTTCCCTTTCCCTTTGGTGGCATTAAGTGGCCGGCTTCTGACTCTGAAAATGTATATGCCACTCGATTAGTGCTCAGAATTGATGGAGTCTCAGATATTAATTCAAGAGTAAAGCCAATCTCAAATAGTGATTTATGAACGTTGTGAATTGTGAAGTGGGGAAAGAGGAATATTCGTGAAGTGAGTCTCCCCGAATAGAAGATGAATGGCTCGGAGCGTAGAATGAGTTCGCGAAGTCCGAACGAGAAATACTCCGATCCGACATCTTCGAAATCAATAGGCAGGATGCGAGAGCATGAATGTCAATGCAAGAGTGAAAGTGAATGAAGGCGCAAATTGCGCAGAAGGATCTTTAGCACTAACAAGCAAACATAATACAAACCCCCAGTTCATCAACTCAACTCAATGTGAAGACCGTGAAGGTTCGGTCAATTATCTTGTCAATTTTAGAGTTTGGTGATAATACAATATATCAGAGCGTTAAAGCGAGCTGTTAGGAACCCAATGCTCTCAGGAGACTGGCCTAATCCCAAAGTTAGATCTTTCCCAACCAGTATGAATTACAGACCGTTTACCAGCTACCCGATCAATTCAATCTGTTAAGGACGTCGCGGGCCGCTTTACCGGCTACCGGAGAGATCCTCACTGGAGAACGACTAAACCCAAGATAGTAGTCTGAAAAGAGTTCAGGCGTGGCTCTATCCTAGTGTACGGGTCGCTCTCTCGCTCAAGCAAACCAAACAATGAGGGGGTTACTCTCCCCAAAACAATAATTTTCCTTGTATATTTTTTTAGGGTCGAGTTTTCTTTAGCAGCCCCGGTTTTTAACAGTTATCACTTGGTTAAAAATATTTTCAAAGAATCGCCTACCGAGTGTCCAATTTCCTTTTTAACTTATGTGAGTGAAAACAAGGAAGGAGATCGGAAATGCCAATGCACGATTAAAAACGATGATGCATGCAGGGGTTAGAGATGCGTACCTTGTCGCCAACACTCTACATGCAAGTGATCCGCGCAGAATCTAAATACAGAAAATAAACTAACCTATGTGCAAATGCATGTGAACCGTCCTAGATGATAACTTCTATTAACGGGCAAGAACAAGTTAATTTGACTAAGTCCAAATTACGCACTACTCTATAGGTACAGAAATTCTTGTTTAGGGTGTTTGGACCTAATTAATTACCTGGGCTCAAGCAAATTAATTAAAGCAATCAATAGGTGGCTCTTGAAATCCGTGAAAAATAAAGAAAAATAAAGGCGATGAAAACAAAACCGGTGAGGTCCCCCAAGTGCACCGGCACTTGGCGAAACAGACCCCGCAACAAATGAATGTCCGTTTTTACAAAGTTCAAATGATAGAAAAAATCTCTCTCTCTCTCTCTCTCTCTCTCTTTTCATGTCTTTCAATTTTCTTCTCTCTTCTCACGCTATCCTGCAGCTTGGTGAAGAATCAGGTCGCCTCCACGTTGCTTGGGTGCTTCGGCTCTCCTAGGATCACCTCCTTCGCTCTGCGGGCCCTCACAAGAAAAAGAAAAGAGAATGTGTAAGAAACACAATTATCAAATATGAGAAAATGAAATGAATGCAGTGGATATAAACAATGAAGTGATGTGACAAATTATAAACAGATATTTACAACCAAGAATAGCAGGTTAAAAGAGAAACCTAACTACCTAGATGTGCCTCCCCGGCAACGGCGCCATTTTGTTGAACACGAAATTCGAGGACGGAAATTATTATTGATAAACAAGTTGTCGTTGTTTTATCCCCAAAATCTTGCGTCAACAAAAAAATATTTTTTTAATTTGCTACTTATTAACCTGTATAGCGGACAGGGTCGAACTCAGGGAGGCTACAATTCCTCAGGGTTATTCAATTAATCGAAAATCAATCAAGAGAAAACAAGAATCTCAAAGGACAACTATCCTTGGTTTTTGTGATTTTTTAAAATCTTTTTATTTTTTATTTCTATTTTTTTGTATTTTTCTGATTTTCAAATTTTTAGTGATTTTGATTTTGCAATTTTTTTATTTTCAAAGATAACACGAAGCAATATAAACAAGGTCAAAAATATGCACACCAACTCTTTTTGTAATTTTTTGGTTTGTCAAGAATGCTCAGAAAAATTCAGAAAAAATATTTTTGGGTTTTAAAAGTTTTTAAAATGTTTTTAAGAATTTTTGTGGAATTTTCAGATGTTTTTTTTATTTTTTCTAAAAATCAAACAGTGAGAAAATAAGAAAATGTGCAAAGCCTGGAGTGATTTGCAATTTAAAAATCTTTTAAATGCCCAAAACTCCTGGCAATTACTTTTAAGACAAACTACAAGCAAATATCTACATACGGGAACTGAAATCACAATTTTTGAATTTTTGTAGAATTTTTTTATGATTTTTAGGAGATTTTTAATTTTTCACATTTTTTTTATTTTATAAATAATTAATGCGTGAAAATTGGTCAGAAATTAAAAGACATTGAAATACAACTACTCTATTTTTTTTGAATTTTTGGAATAATAGTTGAATTTTTATGAGTTTTGGAATTTCAAACAAGGAAAAATGACATGTTTTTGATTTTTTTAATAATAATAAATGAAGGCAAAATGCAATGAAAAATTTATACTAAGAAGCATAGCATATCAGGAACATAGATAAAGTTTTGCAAAATTTTTGGATCATGAATAACATTTATTTCAATGAAAACACAAAGCAAATTATTGTTCTGAAGTTCAGGGACTAGTTTGCAAAGATTCAATGTTTTTGCACTGTTAATAAATAATAAAAATAAAAACGAGAGAGAAGACACAATTTTACTACTGAGTCATGTGCTCGACATGTGACTGAGGCAGACAGGGGCTTCTTGGCAAATTTGAGAACGTCTGGAGTCTTAAATACAATTTTCCCAAAACAATTTTTAAATCTGAGCTAGGGCTTCTTCGTTTATTCTCAAGGGAGAGGAAACCAGGGCCGCCGCCGCCAGTAGCTATGGAGATCAATGAGGGAGAGTCGGCGCGCAGCCGCGTGCACGGTTGATGATGTGTTGGTGCGGGGCGGCGTCAAGAGGGAGTCGGCGTCGATGTCGCGAGGCGGCAGGGGTGCAGAAAGGGGGTCGCGCGGCATGGACTGGAATGGCAGGATACCTGCGTCGATGAGCGACGAGCAACCACGCGCGGCGCGCAGGCAGGCACGCAGGAGGCGGTGTCGACGGAAGGGGCCGCGTGGCGGTGCTGCGTGGCTTGAAGGAGGCGGTGGCCTGCGGCACCCGTGCGTTGACAGAAGAGGAAGGGCGGCGGGGGGTGATGTCCCCGCAGCCTGTAGCAACATTTTTTTGTTTTTTTTGTTTTTTTGTTTTTTTATTTTTTTTGTAATTTTATTTATGTAAACAGGAAATAAATAAATAAATAAGGGAAAAAACTTTTTTTTTTATTTTTTTATTTAAATCCGAGCAAAATGAGAAATATTTTTTTGTTTTTTTATTTTGATTCTCCTGCAAAACAAGGGTTAGACAAGAAGGAAAAAAAGTTTTTTTATTTATCTACAAAATCGGAAAGTGAATGGGGATTCAGAGAAAGTGAAGGATTCGAATCCGATCTCCGGCCACCGTACGCGGCCGGAGTTGAGAGATCGTGGGAGATAGAATTCGAAGGCGTAGAGATCGAGAAAGTGAGATGAAAAAATCGAGTCGGTGGTGGAATAAATCGTGGTGGATTTTCTTAAGATCTTAAAGAACAAAATGACGATAAAAAAATGCGATAAAACAAAAAGCGATTAAACTAAGATAAAATGCGAAGAAAAATTTGGATCTCACCTTAGGAGCAGAAAATGGACCGTGATCGCCTCGACGAAGGCCGACTCGCTGTCTGCGGGCGGCTCGGAGGCTAGGCACAATTCTCGACGAAATTTCTCTCGAAGATCGGGCTCCTCTCTCTAAAGATTGAACAAGTTGGAATGAGGGAGAAGGAGCCATATAAATAGAGAAGAGATGAAATTTTAATTTTTGATTTTTTTTGGATAAAAAGATAAGAGAGATGAAAATTAAAATGGATTTTTGAATTTTTGGTGGAAGAGATAACATGAGATAAAGTAAAAGAGATAAAACTATTTACAAAATTATCTCTTTTTTTTGAATTTTTATCACTTCATTTATTTGAATTAAAAAATATTATTTTTTATTTTTTATGATTGTTAGTTAAAAATAGCAACTATATACATATACTATATACATATATGACATTATATACAAGGGTAAATGAGGAAATTAACCTTTTTTGTTTTTTTCAAAATTTTATTAAATTTTTTATTTTTATTTTTTATTTTAAATAATTAGTAAAAAATATTTACAAATATATACAAATATAATATGCACAAAATACATGTGAAAATTGCACAAACCACCCCAGAAAACCGACTTTTCAATCGTAACTCCAAAAATTATGAAATCACAACCATTTTGAAGATAATTTAATTTAGAATTCAATAGAAGTGATATTGGTTCAATTTGAGATCATATGGAGCCGGAATTGATCTTTCAATTAGTGCTTAGTGGCTTTTTCCAAGTGTGGCTACTTTTATTATGTACATGATTTAATTGTGCAATCATTTTTATTAATTAGGACATATTTTTATTTATAACTTTGGTTTTGAATGTTATTTGATTTGAGGTCAATTAAGGTACAAATAAATTAATATCAGATATACACAGAATAAGTGAGAACGCATTTATTATTATTTTATTTTATTTTTTGGATTTTCTGGTTAAGGACCCTGTCTCCCCCTTCTTTATTCCTGGTCGATCAGGTCAAATCTTGACCTTCTCTCGGGGCTCGGGTCAGCCTGTATACAGTCTTCCTTTTTTTATTTTCTTTTCTTTATTTTTCCTTTTCTTTCTTTATTTATTTATTTTAGGTTAAAATTAGTAAGAAATGTACAATATTTACAAACAGATGCAAGTTAGTAAGAATATGGAGTTAGTGTTATATGCATGTGTTTTGTAAGGGATTTTAAGCTAAAATAAATGAATAAAGATGATGAATCGCAGATTCATCAAGTTGGTTCAATTAACAACGGGTCAACATCATCTTAGGGGTGGTGGGCTCGGGTGTTAAAGAATGAATTGGGAAATGCAAGTTGGACTTGCAAGGCCGAATGAGTTCCCGCTTCTTTTTATCGGAATCGCAAGTTCTCATATTATTGGGATGAGACGAAGATAGGAAAGGAGATCCCATATCTTTCTTGAGATATAGCGGTAAGTATATCTCTTACTTTGAAAGATAATAAGGGAATAATCTTTCAAAGTTGACATAGCAAGACAAATTCGATTAAAAATGCCTTAATCAAATGTCCTAAAATTGAATATATAACCATTTATATATTCTAATATAGTGCATTCTTAATTTCAGAAAATGAAGTCCATGAACCCACTTAACGGGCTCCTGAAGGTCAACCAGTTGACCGGACCAAATTATTCGGATTGGATCCGAAATTTGGATCTTGTCCTATCTGCGGAGCGCATCTCGTATGTGCTATCCAAGAACAAGATTGCAAACCCCAAGACTGCGGAAGATAAATCATATAATGAGAAATATGATGAAGACCATAATCTGGCAAGGTGTTATATCCTTGGGTCATTATCCAATGTGCTTCAGAAGCAACATGTGGAGATGAACCACTGCCAAGAGATTATGCTAAATCTGAAAGATATGTTCGGTGACATAAACCGCACACAGCGTTACAACGTGGTGAAAGAGCTTATTCGCTGTAAGATGTAGGAAGGGACATCTGTTAGAGAACACGTACTCAAAGTGTTTGGGTACCTCTCTAAGTTGGAAACCCTGGGAGCCTACATGGATTCTGACATGCAGGCTAATTTTATTCTCCTGTCGCTCCCTAAGTCTTTCAACAACTTTGTCGTGTCTTATTACATGAGCAAAGGAGATTTCACTAACGTTGGGTTGTCAGCTGCATTGAAGTCTGCAGAAGATGTGATAAGGAAGGATGACCCCTCTGCTAGTGCAATGGTTGCACAAGTGAGAGGAAAGAGCGGGCGGAAGCAAGGTTCTCGGAAGGGCCCGGCCTTGAAGAGAAAGAAGAAGAATCAAGGAGTTGGTTCGTAGTGCTTCCACACTAATGATATCGAAAAAGTCCGATGTCTGTCACTACTGCAAGAAGCCGGGGCACTGGCGGCGTAACTGCCCAGATTACCTGAAGTCCGCTGACAAAGGTAAAGCCCCAGCAGGTATGAAATCTACTTTCATCATTGAAACTAGCTTTCTCGTTGGACGAGAAGGAAGTTGGGTTGTAGATTCTAGCGCTTCTGTTCATGTATGCAATTTGTTGCATTTGTTTCAGGAAATTAGGAATCTGGAGCAAGGGGAGATAGTCATCCAGATGGGATCTGATGCAAGTGTTGCAGCAGTCGCCATCGGAACGTGCAGAGTATCGTTATCTAGTGGTCGAGTCCTAGTACTTAAAGAGTGTCTTTATGTACCTGAAGTCAGGAGGAATTTGATATCTGTATCTAAGCTTGTTAGACATGGATACTCCTTCCTGTTCTGTAATAAGTTAGTCATTAATCAATATGATAAATTTATTGCGGAAGGTGTTCTGACTTCTGGTGGACTCTATGAATTGGTCATTGATGAATGTGTCATGAATGTCACTGCCACTGATAATAAAAACCCTAAAAGATCCAGGGAGAATGGAAATCATTCGAATATGATTTGGCATCAAAGGCTTGGTCATTTATATGTTGATAGGATCAATAGATTGATAAAGGATAGACCTTTAGATTTTCTGCAGGTTCAATCTTTACCTACCTGTGAACATTGCATTTGAGGTAAAATGACCAGGATGCCTTTCCATAACAAGGTTACAAGATGCGAAGGTATTCTTGACCTAATATATACTGATGTATGTGGTCCCTTCAGTACTGCGACTAGAAATGGATATCGATATTATTTGACGTTTATTGATGACCATTCGCGATACGGTTTTATCTTCCTGCTACGTCATAAATCTGAAACCTTTGAAAAGTTCAAAGATTTTAAGGCTTTGGTTGAGAACCAAACCGATAGGAAGATCAAACGGATTCGATCTGACCGAGGTGGTGAGTACCTCTCAGATGAATTCAAGGAATATCTTAAAGAGAATGGAATTGTCTCCAATCTCACTCCCCCTAGAACTCCCCAACGTAATGGTGTTGCTGAAAGACGCAATATGACCATCATGGACATGGTCCGTTCAATTATGAGCAAAGCACATTTACCTCTTAGTTTCTGGGGATATGCATTAGAGACTGCAATATATATTCTGAACAAGATTCCTAGCAAGTCTGTACCCAGGACTCCTCACGAGGTCTGGTATGGTGCCAAGCCTAGTGTTAAACACTTGAGGGTTTGAGGATGCTTAGTCCATGCGAAGAACGTGGACGCAAGTAAGCTAGAATCTCGCACTCGTGAGTGCTACTTCATTGGGTATGTTAAGATGGTATTGGACATCAACTTTATGACCCTGAGACCCAAAAGGTTTTTGTCTCTAGGGATGTGAAATTTCTAGAGAATGATTTCCCAAAAGGTCAAGATAGAAATGAAGTAGAGGAACTCATTGAATCCCCTGAGGATTCTGAGATTCCTGAACCAGAAACTGAAGAGATGAATAGAGATGAAACACCCATACCTCTTCGAAGGAGTTCGAGGGTGGTTGCACCACCTGAAAGGTATGGATTCCATGTGTCAGGTGAGACTGACAATGATCCTTCTTCATTTGATGAAGCACTCGCGGATCATGACAAGGATAGATGGATGCTAGCAATGAAGTCAGAAATTGACTCCATGCATAAGAATGGTGTATGGACCCTAGAGGATCCACCTAAAGGGGTAAAACCCATTGGGTGTAAATGAATCTTCAAGAGATAGAGGGGACCTGATGGGAAAGTGGAGACTTTCAAGGCACGGCTCATAGCCAAGGGCTACACATAGAGAGAAGGCATCGACTACGATGAGACTTTCTCTCCTGTGTCCATGCTTAAGTCCACCAGGACACTGCTAGCTATAGCTGCATCTCTTGACTACAACATCTGGCAGATGGACGTCAAGACAACTTTCCTCAATGGATACCTCGAGGAGGATATCTATATGGAGCAGCCCCAGGGCTTCATAGTTGAGGATGGAAAAGTATGCAAGCTAAAGAAATCCATCTATGGGCTCAAACAAGCTTCTCGTAGATGTAACATCAGATTTGATGAAACCATAAAGAGTTATGATTTTGTGCAGAATCCTGATGAATCTTGTGTGTACAAGAAGCTTAGTGGGAGCGCCATTGTGTTCATCGTGCTTTACGTATATGATATCCTTATCATTGGGAATGATACAGGAATGATGACCAGTGTGAAGACTTGGTTGTCCCATACCTTCGAGATGAAAGATCTTAGAGAAGCCTCTACATCTTAGGCCTGAAGTTGTTCAGAAACCAAGAAAAGAGAATATTAGGATTATAATAACAGGGATACATCAAGAAGATTCTTGAACGATTCCATATAAATAGTTCCAAGAAAGGATTCCTCCCTTTAGGACATGGTATCCATCTGTCCAAAGGGATGGCTCCTCAAAGTGTTGAGGAAAGGAAGGCCATGGCTGGATGCCCCTACGCATCAGTTGTAGGAAGCTTGATGTATGCCATGATGTGTACTAGGCCAGACATCTGTCATGCAGTGGGAGTGGTAAGTCGTTTCCAATCCTGCTATGGAGAGAAACACTGGAATGCAGTAAAGAACATATTCAAATATCTAAGACGGACGTAAGATTACATCTTGGTTTAAGGAGATGGTGATCTCCAAGTCTTGGGATATACAGATTCGGACTTCCAATCGGATATTGATGATTGAAAGTCGACATCAGGGTTTGTATTCATGTTGAACGGTGGTGCTGTGTGCTGGAGAAGCAAGAAGAAGGACACTACGGCAGATTCAACAACAGAAGTCGAATAGATTGCCGCATCAGATGCTGCAAAAGAGGCGGTGTGGTTGCGCAAGTTCATCTTGGAGCTTGGTGTAGTTTCCTCTGATACTTCCATCCCATTACTCTGCGATAACACGGGAGCCATTGCCCAGGCAAAGGAACCCAGATGACATCAAAAGAGCAAGCACGTGGAAAGGATTTACCACATCATTCGGGAGATTCAAAAGCGTGGTGATATCATCATCACCAAAGTGGCCTCTGCCGACAACGTTACTGATCCTCTTACCAAACCTCTGACACAGGAAGTTTTTGACCAGCATGTAATGAGTATGGGTTTACGGATTGTACCCGAATGGTTCTGAGGGCTAGTGAGAGATTGTTGGACATGTGAGCCCTGGGCGAACCATTCTTACAATAAATGTTATTGTAATATATATGTTTATCAATAAAAGTTATTGATGTTTCACTCCCTTTCTGAAATTAAATGAATGGATGCACTATAAGGTCCCTTTGTACAATTAGGGTTATGTACCATGGCCATCTTGATGATCATATAGCTGTTGATTCATTAAATGAATCATAGAGGCTGGTGTTTGGATGAATATCTATAGAGTTAGATAGATGAATCATCAAGCACCGTCAAATGATTGTTAAGAGATGATCTCCAGCCTGACTAGGAGATGACAATCCTTTCTCACATAGGCTGATATCTGACCGGCCTCTTGATGCAGGTCCTCTACATGGGAATAGTGATTCGGAGGTGTCAGATTAGTTAGGTCAATGGGTTGACTTAACGAGATCGAGATAACCTAAGTCCTATGGTAAATGCTGTCACAGCATAGGCACGCGTCCTCTGAAAGGAGACAGATGTATTACTATATGTCTGAGTATATACTTTTGGCAGACCAGTAGGTTGATGGCCTAACCAAGGTCTATACATCGGCGAGCTGGTGTGCATATAAGGGCATTTGAGTAATACGATCTCTCAAAGGGATCATACAGGTTCTCATATGAATCGGAAGATATGAGCTCACTCATGAGGTATTGAGGCCGATCAAATTCCATGCATGTTCGTCGTGCTTTGGAAGCATGACATGAATTTGAAGGTATGATGTATACTTTGGGAAAGCATATGATCGATACCAATTCCCAATGACCAAGATTGAGAAACTTAGTGATTAAACTCTGAAGAAGACAGTGTAAAGTTGATCTTAATCTTCAGATTGATCATGAGTCTTCTAGTATGCAGGATGTACAGGTATTGGGAATACATGAGGGTGATGTGATCATAAACAATTGTATAACCATGTCGCTTCCATTCCGAGTGAGTGATGAAACAGGTCTGGATTTTAGTGACTCCTCTCAGTAGAGAAGCAATCTGGTCTTGGTCCAAATGTTGGACATTGGTCTGAATGAGATTCAGATACAATAAGAAGATTAGATTTGCGGTCTTGATTTAATCAAGCATCTGTGGGAGGTCCGTAAGATCTGGATTTGAGATGAAATCTCAACATCCAAGTTGCTATACGTGGAACAATACAATCGCCATGTCCTTATCTCCAAGTATCTGCGAAGAAAGCACATTATTCTTGAAGGGGTTCAAGAATAATTCATTTGATGAATTATGTATCCAAGCAAGAAGATCTTGATGATTAAATGGGATTTAATTAAGTATAATATGAATGAGATTCATATTGTGAGAATGATTATCCAAGATAATTAAATGGGATTTAATTATCAAGGATTACAGAATATGGATAGCATTATCCATAATAATTATATATTATAAATATGATTTATAATATATATATATATATCAGAGAGAAACTTTGTAAATAACATTTGTTAATTATTAATGTGGATGGGATTCACATTAATTAATTAATTGGAAATGTAATTTACAAATTAGTTTGGGTTGTGAATATGATTCACATATTTTTCAATGGCATGATTGACATATTCACAAATTAATTTGGAATTAATTTGGTGAATATTTTTGCGATAATGATTATTACAAATTCATTAAGAAATAATAATATAAAATAAAAGGGAGATAAAAACCACCAAAATGAGGTGGCGTCACCAATGACATAGTCAAAGGTGACGCCCCCTTATTTTTAGGAGGTGATTAGTTGTCTCCCCTTTTTATTATATTGATATCTCTTAATAATTGATTTATGTTAAATTTAATTATGTTGATGATAATACAACATAATTTTGATTTAATATAAATTAATGTTGTTGGTTTTTAACCAGCAACAATCATGGCCATTGATTAATACATAGATCAACTTGGCCGTTGGATCTATGTATCCCATGGATTGAGATCCATTGGATCCCAAACTAATATATAAAGAGGGCTAACCTAGACTTTCAAAGGCACATGAACAAGAGCTGTACAAGGTTACTTCTCTCTCTCTCTCATTCTCGCATACTCTCTCTCTCTCTCTTCTTCTTCAAGGTGGTCGTCCATCTAGTATTGAGAAAGGGAATCTCTCGCCTTTGCCTTCGACGACTCGAGGATCTCCTTCTTCTTTGGGCTGCTTGCTCTAAAGGAAGATGACGGATTTCGTTGGACGAAATCAGGGTATTCGTTGCTTGGATCTTTATCGAGGATTGTGGGAGGAACACGTCTCATCATCGCGCCCGTAAGTGCATTCTTCATGGATCGGACTTAAGACAGGAGGATCTCTTACTTTAGAGATATCGTGATTACAACCACGCTTCAAGAGGTATTTCTTATACTTTGTGATTTGATAAAATAATCCGAGAAATGTTCTTGTGACCATGTGGTTTCATCACTTGATTAAAAATTTTAATTTCTGCCGCATCTAGGGACTAGTACGAATAGTCGCCATGATCGCATAAGATGCAATCAACACGCTTCCGTGATGCACTTGAGGATTCTCAATATTCTTCAAGTGGTATCAGAGCCTTAGGTCGAAAAAGGTTTGGATACGATCCATAGACCTAGGACGACTTGGGTTTGAAAAGGTCGCGAAAGTTTTGTCGCATTTCAATTTTCGCTCCTCTGTCTAATTGGAATTTTTTGGTACTGTTTAAATTATTTAAATACGAAATTTGCAATTGTATTTTGTTACCTATTAAATAAGGAAGTCATAGGATCTGAGTTTATGTATTTTGGACTTCATTTGCTCAAGATATGACCCTTTGAATAAACATGTATTCACTATTGCGGGAACAACAGATCTGAACGTGATTAATGAGTTAATTAATGTTTTGATGTGCCTCGAAATCATGAAATATTACTTGGGTTCTTTCATAAATGAAATTGGCAATCTTAAGAAACTGATTTTTCAATTTTTGGATTTAAATTGATCAAGATAAGTTGATTTTAGTGATTGGGGGTCACTGCTAGAATTTGACAATCTTGTTCATGAACCTTGTGATAAGTCATTCAAATATGATGATGAAAATTAATAGTTAATTTTCTGAAATAATTAGTGATAAATATTTGTGAAATATTTAAAGATATAATTATTTCATTTAATGACATTTGCCTAAACCAAGATGATAAGATAGTTGATCTTGATCATTAATTCGTTGACATGAAATCATCAACATTTTTCATGAAGAACCTTAGTTTATCCTACAATAGTTGTAGGACAACTCTTACATGAAAACCCTCTTGCTTGAATAGGATTGGAGATTTGCTGATGTATATTATATGGTATAATTTTGGTTGAAAAACCGATGAGCATCTCAAAGTACATGATGATCTATCTGGCATTATCCATTCCTAAGGTGGATATGGTGCCTAGTCGGAGAGCATTGGGGTTGCGGGTTGCAACGTATGTGGTCCATCCCACTCTCGTCGGTACTGGCCATGACAGCGGGTAGGGACTCGATAATGTCGAAGAAGTCAAAGTGTATTTTTCTAATTATTAAATTTTGAATAATACGTACTTTGATATTATACCTACTATTCAAGTAATATTCAAGTTTGTTGATTGATAATTGGATTTATGATTAATTTAATGTGATTAAATTAATTATATCCAATAAATACTCTATTATGAATAGATGTGTATTTTCCTTGGAAGAGTTAATTTTATGAATATGATTCACGATAATTAATTATTACAATTTGAATATGAGGTGGAGGATCACATAAGTGACATCCATGGTCTCCCGTCAAGGCAAAGGATTCTATCGCCAGATGTTGTATATAGGAGACGCCTGTCCGAAGTGACAGATCCTATATATGATTTATTTGGATCGAGTTCTTTGCTTCTCGAAAGAGTAAGGTCGTATACGTAGTGACCCCAATGTTGAGTCCTCATATTATTGGGGCGATATTGGATTGCATATAGCGAGTATTAAGCCTGTTGACGGTTGGTTCAATTAACAATGGGTCAAGATCATCTTAGGGATGGTGGGCCCGGGTGTTAAAGACCGAATGGGAAAATGCAAGTTGGACTTGCAAGGTGGAATGAGTTCCCGCTTCTTTTTATCAGAGTCGCAAGTTCTCATATTATTGAGATGTGACAAAGATAGGAAAGGAGATCCCTGATCTTGCTTGAGATATAGCGGTAAGTATATCTCTTACTTTGAAAGACAATAAGGGAATAATATTTTAAAGTTGACGTAGCAAGACAAATTTGATTTAAAATGCCTTAATCAAATGTCTTAAAATTGAATATATAATCATTTATATATCCTAATATAGTGCATTCTTAATTTCAGAAAATGAAGTCCATTAACCCGCTTAACAGGCTCCTGAAGGTCAACCAGTTGATCGGACCAAATTATTCGGATTAGATCCAAAATTTGGATCTTGTGCATCTCGTATGTGCTATCCAAGGACAAGATTTCAGACCTCAATACTGTGGAAGATAAATCATATAATGAGAAATATGATGAAGACCTTAATCTGGTAAGGTGTTATATCCTTGGGTCATTTTCCAATGTGCTTCAGAAGCAACATGTGGAGATGAACCACTACCAAGAGATTATGTTGGATCTGAAAGATATGTTCGGTGACATAAATCGCACACAACGTTACAACGTGATGAAAGAGCTTATTCGCTGCAAGATGCATGAAGGGACCTCTGTCAGAGAACACGTACTCAAAGTGTTTGGGTACCTCTCTGAGTTGGAAACCCTGGGAGCCTACATGGATTCTGACATGCAGGCTGATTTTATTCTCCTGTCGCTCCCTAAGTCTTTCAACTTCTTTGTCATGTCTTATCACATGAGAAAAGGAGATTTCACTAACGCTGGGTTGTTAGCTTCTTTGAAGTCTGCAGAAGGACGTGATGAGGAAGGACAACCCCTCTGCTAGTGCAATGGTTGCACAACTGAGAGGAAAGTGCGGGCGGAAGCAAGGTTCTCGGAAGGGCCTGTCCTATAAGAGAAAGAAGAAGAATCAAGGAGTTGGTTCGTCTTCTAGTGCTTCCACACCAATGACATCGAAAAAGTGCGATGTCTGTCACTACTGCAAGAAGTCGGGACACTGGCGGCGTAACTGCCCAGATTACCTGAAGTCGGCTGACAAAGGTAAAGCCTCAGCAGGTATGAAATCTACTTTCATCGTTGAAACTAGCTTTCTCGTTGGATGAGAAGGAAGTTGGGTTGTAGATTCTGGTGCTTTTGTTCATGTATGCAATTCGTTACATTTGTTTCAAGAAACTAGGAATATGGAGCAAGGGGAGATAGTCATCCAGATGGGATCTTATGTAAGTGTTGCAGCAGTTGCCATCGGGATGTGCAGACTATCGTTATCTAGTGGTCGAATCCTAGTACTTAAAGAGTGTCTTTATGTACTTGAAGTCAGGAGGAATTTGATATATGTATCTAAGCTTGTTAGACATGGATACTCCTTCCTGTTCTGTAATAAGTTGGTCATTAATCAATATGATAAATTTATTGTGGAAGGTGTTCTGACTTCTGGTGGACTCTATGAATTGTGCATTGATGAATGTGTCATGAATGTCACCACCACTGATAATAAAAATCCTAAAAGATCCAGGGAGAATGGAAATCATTCGAATATGATTTGCCATCAAAGGCTTGGTCATTTATCTGTTGATAGGATCAATAGATTGATAAAGGATGGACCTTTAGATTTTCTACAGGTTCAATCTTTACCTACCTGTGAACATTGCATTCGAGGTAAAATGACCAGGATGCCTTTCCGTAACAAGGTTACAAGATGCGAAGGTATTCTTGACCTAATATATACTGATGTATGTGGTCCCTTCAGTACCGCGACTAGAAATAGATATCGCTATTATTTGACGTTTATTGATGACCATTCGGCATTGCCTCGTCCCCTCGAAGCCCTTCGCCATTGCCTCGTCCCCGACTGCCTCTACCTCTGCCCGACGTCCCCCAAGTCCCCCCAGCTACCTCGTGGAAGTGACTTAACGCTTCATCACATACAACACAGCCAACCTCAGCCTACAGCCACTGCTAATCTCGACCACCGTCAGCCATTGGATTGACGGATCCAACGGTTTTCGTGCCGCCACGACATCCCCCACCCGAGCCTCGGCCCCAACCTCGAGGCTCGGGACTTCCGGTCCTCCTGCCCACGCCACGCAACCTCGGAATACCGAGCCTTTGGCTCGGGGCATTGAGCCTAGACCGAGTCTCAACTTCACCGTACGAGCCTCTGCCCCGGCGTCCGAACCTCCAAGCGCACGAGCAATGCATGTGCGTAGGGCGTAGATTACGCCTAAGCTCTCGCCTTCTCCAGAATTGCAAAGAGGATCGCATGTTCGCTGACATCAGCGTCACGTGCCGCATATGTGACGCACTGGGAATTTTACATGAAGGCCCTTCTTTGTTTAATTATTTTCAGAATTACCCTCATTAGGGGTAAATTGCAAAAGACTCTAGCCGAAATTTCCTTATTACAGACAAGTCCTTTTAGGGACCTAATTTAGAAGAAAAACTTAACTTTTAATTACATTTTAGTCCCTGGATTTTTATTTTAGCATATCTTCTCCATCCGGACTTCGATTTTAGCATATAATATCTCAACTTGAATCCACTTTCATGCTCTATCATTTGGCACAGCTTACAGTCAGATCTGAGGCTACTTATTGAGAATTATTAATTGAGGATTTATGTTGACAAATGCAGACTACTTGTTGACATTTTGTGCTATATTTTCTTTGAGAAATTATCTCTTTTGCAGGGATTTGATCGAGAATTTTAATTGAATAATTCTCTCGAGATTATTGATTATATTATTTGAAGTTTTAATCATGCAGGGGTTCATCCAAGGAAAGAGAATTATTGGTCATATTTTCGAGGAGTTAATTTATGTAGGACTATGAATTGATCTAATAATCTTCTTTCTTGCATTTTGGGATTAATTGAAAATATCTCACTCGAAATGATCTATTTCGATATGTGATTATCTTTCAAGGATTAATTGATAAATTTAATTGAGGATTGAATCTTATAATTCACTGATCCAGTGCTTCATTCTCGCCTTTTATTCCTTTGCATCTTCATCATTGCATTGCATTCTAATTTCCTGACACAGAAGTTGACCTCGTGGTTAATTAATTATTTAATTTAATTTAAAACCACACAAATAGAAATCACAGGTTTCTTTGTTCGACCGTGGTATACTTGCCAAGTAAGAATTGTTCCACAACATTCAAAGATTGTGGTTTTTGTTGAAATATTTCTCGCCTCCTATTCTACAATTTAAGATAATTAAAGAGGTGAAATCCGTGTTTGCCAACCCCCCTATGGGTTGTTGGATCGTAAGATCCAACGATCCTGGCTACGTCTTCCACCTCCAACGCCTTCCCTCCCAAGCGTTATGCCTCGCAACACCTCCTCCCTCTTCCATTTTTAGAGCTCACATCAGTCGCCATCTCCTTGACCTAACCTTCTCCCTACATAGATATCACTTCCCTCACCCTCGCCCAACTATTAATCCCTCACACCTGATCTTCTAGGTCTTCACTCCAGCCTTTACATCTTCACCGCCACCACCATAACTGACGACCCTCTCCGCCTATATTAAGCCTCCTTCACCACCGATACTAAACATCCACCAATCCCAGGAGTATGCACAGCTTCCTCTACCCCTCCGGTGACAATGAAGGGGCGGTTTGTCGAGGCAAAGAAGACCACCCTTCCGGTGTTTGACCTATGGTCTTCTGACCATGCTGCGACGCCTCTGGCCCGCTAAGCACCTCGCCACGGTTGTGTGACTTGTGCGAAGACCCGAGGCTCGATCAAAACCTTAGCCCGGGTTGCTTCATCCACCTTCTTCCTCTCCTATCCTCCAGGTAACTTCTTCCTTATATCCTTCATTTTTCTTTTAATTTTCTCACCGTACGTGATGATCCCAGCCTCCACCTGACCATCTCCTCACCTTCATTGCACAACCATCATCTTTGCCCACACTTCCACTCGTCGTTCCCCTTCTCAAGAGCCATGATCACCTATGCACCACCTCCTCTTCGCCTCGCCAGAGAGAGAGCTCAGTTCCTTCATTCCCTCACTCTGATTGGGACCCCACGTCATTCAAAAACTCCACACACGCATCAAGATTCGGCTATATTAACCCCAGTAGGTACTCAATGGTCGGACTTCGCACCTCTGCACCATTCTCAGACCTCATCTCTGGCGACACCTCATCGACCGACCTCTCCAGCTATGGTCAAACCCTCATCTCATCCCTAGCTTCTTCGTGAGGCTCTCAGATAGCTTTCTCAACCTTTGGGCCTACGAAGGGATGTTGGTGGAGCTTCAAGGGCATCACCACAGTCTCAGCTTCTCCGTCGTGCACGAGGAGGAAGAGGGAGGAGCTGCAACGTACAAATGTCGTCCAATCCTCACAATTGGAAGGTTTAGATATAGTTATGCCTCCCCTCCGAGGCAAGGAGGCTCGAGCAGCCCAAGCCACTCCCCGAGCCACCATTAGATGCCACATGCCATCAAACTTAAACTGCCACCCGAGCCTAGCCCCCTTGCATGCCTCGCATAAGGGGCTAGGTAAATTGCAGAAAAGGGTCTAGAGTTCTCAAGAATTGCAAATGAGGTCCAAGCATGTGTGCCTCACATACGCGCCTGGATATTTTGCAAGGACACCCTACAGGTTTTAAATAATTACAAAGACCCCTATGCATATAGAGAATATTTCATTGAGGCCCCTCTGGTTTTCTTAAATTGTAAAAAGATCCCTCCAAGGACCTATTTGTAATATATATCTTTATTTTTCATGCATCTTTACTACATTTATGCCCTTGCATTCCATTTAGCATATCTTAAGCATAGGAACTCCATTTTCCATTATTTCAGTTTCATTGTGTTGCAAAATTTATTCTCTATCTAATGACATAGATAATTTCATGTTTTCACATTGAATTAAAAAGTCTATATTTTTATGTGCTCTGTATCTCTTACTTCTTATTTTAAGTGCCATTATTGATTCTTTAATGCTCAATTCGACTCTGAAATTGATCATTAGTTCTTGCTCAATGATTTAATTATTTTGGGGCATATTTGTATATCATTTCTCTTCTATCATATAACTCATATTGCATCTCATTTAATTGCATTTTAAAATCAAACAAAAATTACATGCACATCATGAACTTGTCCTTGCATCATTTTATCTGCATATCATATCTGCATGAAGACCTAGGATTAGAAAATAACCACTCAAGAATTAATCAATAATTTTCGATAAATAGACTGAGAGGCTCCTGTCCCTGTGTTCAACCATGGTAGACTCGCCAAGTAAACTAATTTACACATATTCGAAAGTGTTATTTTTTATCGATCGAATTTCGTCTCCTATACTACAATTATCGACTTTTAAAGATGTGATTTTCGAGTTCAACAAATGGCACCATTGTCGGGGACACGACTCATCTTTATTTATTTGTTGAATTTAATTATATTGTTTTTTACGTGGATATTTTCAAAATTTAGGTCTTCTCATCGCATTGTTTGTGCATCATTTGTTGATTATTTTTCTTGATATTTTCTCTAACTATTCCTTTTGTGGTAGGGCCCATGGAGATCGAGAACACTCGATCTATATGGAGGCATGGAGTTAGGAGCTCCCCCTACGAGGAGCCGTAAAAGAAAAGAAAGAGGATTCAAGGAAGGTTTGTCAACATTTAATTCATGTATTTTTCTATAAAAAAATATTGTATCATGTGCATTTCTAGCAATCCTTGTTCAAGGACTTGTGTGTGTAAAAAAAAGAAAGAAAAAAGTAGATCACTCGATGATCTACCCCCCCCCCCCACATCCATCTCTGTATATTCATACACCCCCCACCTCCAAGCGACCATACATTTGTATAAATAAACTGTGGTTATGCAATGATAGGTTGAAGATTTTTCAGGGAAAGTTGAAATCCAAATGGACGGGACCCTTCATTGTCAGAGAAGTAAATACGAACGACAATGTGTAGATTTCAGAGCTTACAAATGATGCACAACCATTCATTGATGGGCAACTACTGAAGCATTTTGTAGGATCAGATGAGCAGCTAGCCCAAGTTGAGGAGATCTCATTCATGCCCATTCTTGAATCCCATGATCTAATCTCAGGGAACGCATGAATTTGCATCACTTTCATATATGTATTTTACCCACCCTCATTCGCTATGTGTATTATTCAAATCTCATCAGCCCTTATACTCACTCCTATCTTATACTTAGGTTAAACAAAGCCAAAGTATAGGGGGGACCGATGCCCACCTGTATATATTTATTCATTTCTCCCCTGACCTCAACTGCTCCACTTTTTGATCTTCTTCTACACTTAGGATAAACAGAGCCTGAGTATAGGGGGCGATTGACTTCTATACTCCTTTTTATTTTCACCCTCCTACGCTTAGCACGAACTATGTCTTTTCGCCACTTCTTATGCTCTGAGGACATAGCATGATAAGTATAGGGGGCATGTATATATTACATATATACTTTACCCATAGCTCGTACTTTCATGTATTTTTGTATATATAATTACGAGATGGGTAAAAGTAAAAAAACAAAACACAAAAAAATGAAAAATGAAAAATCTCTTTACTCTTGCATATCATCGTTGCATTCATATATATATATATATATATATATACATATATATATAAGTCATCTTTCACCCCATATATACATTTCATCGGCATTTCATTTGCATATCTAGCAAAGTGAAAAACTATTGGGTTCTGAACTGAGTCACGAATAGAAGTAGAGAGTGGTCTTGACTTGTCCTTAATCTACCTAATTTCTAGAGGAACTTCATCGAGAAAGAGGATTTTAGAAACTTCAGATCTTTGACTTAATTCTTCGAGTTCCGCATGACAATGTGTAGCCTTTGACTCTTAGTGTCTAATCGGGCCTCCTAATTCTGGGTGTAACTTCTGAGTAGGGAATTAATCTATTCTCTCACACTGTGCACTTAGCTCAACTCAGAAGGGATGTTGGAAGGTTGTGCGGGTCTCTTTTCTGGTAGCATGGACATCTAAAAACCAGAATATGGGTTGAAATAAAGCTTCGGATAAGGGTTGAACAGGTGGGTGTAATTTTTTAAGACCCCAAAACATGTATGGAAAAGATTCCATATCCGTAGGGGCACAAAAAGATCCATGCAGAGTTACCCAAAAATCCATATCTAAAAGAAGCCAAACCACCAAATAAATATTTGACCAAAAAGGTCCAAGCTTCAAGAAAACCTGCAGATCTTGGTGGAGGCTTGGTTAAACTGACCATCTTCACAAGGAGAGGTGACTATACTGGTCACCTTCTAGTTCTTTTCCCCTTCTTCTAATTTCTCCCTCTTTCTGATTGTGAATATAGCGTGACAAACCTTAGAAGGAAATACCTGGCTCCCTGAGGACAAGTATTGGGAGGGAGATTTGCATGATAGTTTGACATTCTTGATGGGAAGAGCTAAAACCTTTCACACACATGAGATAGTTGTTCGATGTTCATGGCGTATGCTTTGGGAGAAGGATTAATCTAAGATGATTTCTGAGCCGAATATGTTACAATGATATGTAGAACTCGAGAGCTGTTGATTTTAAAATCCTGAGTCTTACATAAGTTCTGCCACACTATTAATCCAGAGGTCAGGTCTAGCTCCATTTTCATCTTTTATTCATGACTTTGGTATGGAACCCAAAATCATTTCACTTTTGCATTTCATTTTAGTTTCTCAGGGACGAGCAATGTTTAAGCATAAGAGGTTGATGAATCTGTGATTCATCACACTAAAATTTGAAGATAGAGCTTCGTTCTTGACTATGTAGCTACATTTCCTCATTTGTTTGCATCTTTACCAATCACACACTTAGAATTAATATCTGCATTTTAGCACGCATAATTGCATTCATAATCATCTTCATATTTCCACCTAACTTCATGCATTTTTAACTAATTCATGCTAACTTCAATTGACCTAAAACCAACTTTATTGTATGCATAGTACAACTAAAGGGAAAATACAAAAAATACTGACTCAAATAATTGGCCCTGAGATAAAACTCCAATTTCAGAATAGACAGACTAAAACACACATATCTTCCTCATACAATGTCCGATTTATATCTACTCATTTTTAAAAGTAATATATATTCAAACACCTTGAAAACAAGGCCAATTTCATAAAAATCGGAGATCATATGTGAAAGTTGGGTTTCGGGCCTCTTTTGCGCATTTTGTGTTTTAACAATATTTGACCTGATATTTTATATACATAATTAACCTTTTTCTTTTATTTCTTCTTCATTTGTATTCTTTGATGAAAGTTGAAATTCATAACGATCTAATTCCAAAATTATTTTGAAATCAAATAAATTAATTTGGTCCGAGTTTTCACTGACTGACTCTACAAAAGTCATGTTTTCTCGTGTTTTATTTTATTTCTTCATTTTTCCTAATTAATAAAATCCAAAAAATTAGATTAATGTGTCAACATTTATCTTTAATTTTATCTTTATTTTTGTTATTTTATCATGATTAAAAATCACAAAATATTACAAAATCGAAAAAACTCGGTGTTCTATGTACATAGAATACCCCAAAAATATCATTTGCATATATTACCTCTTTTGCTCTTGGCCCCTTCACGAAAGATGTAGATCTCATCAAGACAAGCAATTCATGAAGAAACTTTTCAATCCGAGGTTGTTTGCTATTTCTTTCATATTTATCTTACATTTTATTCCTTGAATTTTCTGGAGCTGACAAGTGGCAGCTCCTGAAGCTGCCACGTGTCACTAATTTTTGATCTTATATATTTTATTTTATAAAAAATTAATTAAACCTCTGTATGTACTGCGCACGTGCCCTCCTGCGCACGTGCCTAGCACGTATCGCATGCCTCCAGCAACCTCCAGCGTCAGCACCCCTCTGCAACCTCTGCCATTCCAGTCAACCCGCATTCCCTATGGCTCGCGCAACTACCAAGGCTCCATCACCTTATATCTTCTACCTGCTACCGCCTTCTTCACCACCATATTCATCTCCCTCGCCAACCGATCCTATAAAGACCCCATCGTTGGCCACGAGAAAACCATCTACCGCTACATGAACTCCTCCTTCTGCTCCATCATCCTCTCAGGTGACAGCAGGAAGGATCGGTGTCGAGCAATCAAGCAGAGGAGATCAGGTGTGATCCACGATTCCTTCCCGGTCGTGTAGCAGCTCAGACAAGAAGTCGAGCTCAGAACTTATCTTTGTCGGAGTTCTTCGAGCGACGACAAGAGGAGTCCCCTCTCCTCAGCCCAGGCAGTACTATCACATCCCCTCACCTTCTCCTTGCCCCTCCCCCTCTCTGATTTTCTTCTACCTCTCAGAATCCATCCCCCACCTCTGACCTTGCAAAGGTAGGATCCTAGTCACTATCCCTCGCCCTTGCAATTGGAGCTCTGCTTTGTTCCCTCGCCCCATCTTGTTTTCTTGCAGCTCCGCCCGCCGTCCTCCGCAACGCTCACCCATCAGCCAACCCTCACAGCTTTGCCAACTGCATCGTGTTATCCCCCAACTCTAGCCTCACCGACCATCACTTCATCGTAGCTGCACCTCTGCATCGTCGCTCAGTCGTGTGTCAGTCGAGCTTGTGCTCCGCCACCGTGCAGCACAGCCTCGCCACCGGCTCCGACTCCAGACTTCATCTACACATCAGTCGAGCCCCACCACCACTACCCGGGTGAAAGTCAAAAGGAGCAGCATGAGTGCCTAGGAGACCACGTGCTTCTCACGTGCTTCCTAGGACAATTGTAAGGACGCCTCTCCCAGTTTCCCCTTATTACGCAGACGTCCAGCCGCCATCCAGCACGTGCCTCTAGAGATTTTGTATTATAGCCCTCCTTGGGCATGGTAATTCTTCTCAAGTCCCTGTTCTTCTTTCCCTTATTTTATTCTAATTGTTGTAATTTACAGACAGAACCTTGTTTTCTCTCTTTATTTTGAAACTCTATTTATCATCATTTTATTATTTAAAAATTTGCATTCTATTTCTCAATTAATTCTTTACATGGTGGCTCATGATTGATATTTTATGATCTATGGTTAATTAATATTTATTATTTTAGTAAAAGTTGCATATTTTACCCACTAATTGGTCTGAAATTCATAGATAATTAATCATTGCTCCAAAAATCACCGAACATTCGTGGATCATAGGATTAATTGTGTTTTACATTGTGCCCAAAAAGATTTGTATTTGCATGCATATTTTGCTCTACAAAATCATTTTGTGTACTTTACTAATTAATTTTTAATAGGTATTAAGTTCAATATTTTTAGGGTTTAAGATTTTTCTGAGATAGATCACCTAGATATCTTTCACCTAGCGATATATCTTAGATAAATTTATTTACTGAAAATAAGTAGATTTAATATTTATTATAATTAATTATTGAAAACCTCATTGTCTGCATTCGTTAATCATATAATATTCGTATTGCATCCGAAAATTCCAAAAAAATACAGTAGCCTAATTTCAAAATATTTCACAGTCTGGCCAGGTTTGAAGATTTTTGGTTTGATCGAAATTTGTAATTTAGCCTATGAAGTTTTCCATAATTGCATCTCATTAATTATTTCCACTAAAAAATACCAAAAAATACTTCATTGAAAACCTAACGTCGAGATTGACTAAAAACCAACTTATAGAGACAATTGCCTTCCTGATTTCGACCTTGGACTTACAAGTAAAAAAGTTGACTGCTCGCTTTAATTGAAACAATAATTAAGATGTGGTTTTTGATCAATCCTAATTTGCCCGACTGCAACGAACAGAGTCAAACATTAAATCGACAAATTAACCATGGTATTTTAGGGTTACTTCATCCCCCAACCCAAATTCCATTTCTAATACTTAGTCTATTTTCAACCTAAGTATAGGGGGGCTGACCCTTCAACCTTCCCTCTACATTTCTTCTTATACTGAGGTCATTTTTTACCTAAGTATAGAGGTACCTCCGAGTCAGTTCCGCTATATCACCTTGTATTCAACCAGAGCTATGGCTTCATATCACTTGTGCTATGAGGACATAGATAAGTATAGGGGGGATATTTGGTATATTATTGTATATATACTTTATCCATAACTCATATATTAAAATTTTTGAAAACTTTTTGGGCTAGGGTTAAGGTATGTTTGTGAACTGATTTTTGAATTTTTTTAACAAAATCTTTTTTAAAAATTAAGGGATTAACTTTTTAAAGATAAAAGATAAACTTCATTCAAAAACTCCATAAAACTATGATAAATAAAAAAATCTTTGTAGAGACTCTGACTACTAGGCTTAAAAATGAGTAGCTACTCTTCAGCGATGGAACTACGGTCTCTCTTAGCAGAGTGGGTTGTTTAGAGGACATTGTCTATGGTTTTGTCCTCAAGTAACACGGGTAGTTGTCTAACGGTCTATACTTACACCCATACTGGCTGGAAGTAGACGCAACTATTTATATGAGCTTGGTATAGTCATTATATCTGTTAAAAAAATAAAATTTTTAAAAAATTACAAATGATAAAAATCACAAAATCCACTAACTAGGAGTTGGTGTATTCTTAACATATCCACAATCACTCAAGGCTTTAGGATTTAAAGACACTTGATTTCTAAGATCTTGAGAGAGTAAGTTAGCCATCCTTAGTAATTAGGGTTTTAAAACTTAATAATACACACTTCCCTAGATTGAAGATTTGAGTGTTATATTGCACTCTCCATCTCTACCTTCTAAAGAATATGATCAACACATCACTTTCACAGTTGCATGATTGATGAGATGAGTTATCACTTGAGGAACTAGGAATGGTGATTTGAGTCTAGACCCGATTTAATGATGTTCGAGGATGGGATAAAGTTAATGAAGGCTTCAAAAAACCTGAGTGTCAGCAAAACCCTAGCAAGTATGTGAACAAGTTCGCATGCTATCATTTGATATTTACATATGTGCTAGGATGTGATGCATCCTAATTTAATTGTTGATCAATGTGCATTAACTCTTGGTAAAAGCAATGGATCTAGCCAAACAATGAAATGAAAATCAAGAGAAGTTTTCTCATACAAGGAAAAGCTCTATCATTACAAATACAAAATTTATGAGCTTACACCAAAGACGAGCGCTCCCAACCATTTCAAAGTGTCCATTTGGACCAAACACTATTAGGACCAAGGAGTCAAGCTAGCACAAAAAAGGGCACTGCATCGTATAGTGATACAAGTCTAGGTATCGAAGGTATCTTAGATACTCAGAAGAGAGATACCATGATGTACTCCAGGAAAAACCGGTGCAGATGACTCTGAATTCTCTTGATGGACACATTAATCAACAACAAAAATATACATGTGTTGAGTAATAAGGCAATCAAGAGGCCCCTTGTTCTAATGTGAGGGAGAGAAAAATATACACAATCATATACCCTCCAACATCTGGCCATCCATCTACACTTTCAAGTCTGACAAACTAATGAGACGGTTGACTGAAGCAAGAACCGACTTATTCCCTAGTGTTGAGGATTAGGTCTAGAGGAGAGTCTCCTAGACTGGAACCTTGGGTGACATCTCGACTCGACTCTCATGATTGTAGTACACTAATTATCGTATCCTTATATTTTATGTACAAATAGAGAGTCTGATAATTAGAGAAGATGGATTCCTTTTGAATAGAGCATGGTTGAGCCCAGAATTTTAGAATTACTCAAATTAAGGGTCTTATCTTGACCATATGATGTGAATCCACACCCCTTGTCTATATCAATGGATTCAATGTCTCTAATCCTTTTTATGAATTTAGGGATTCCGTAAAGTACTAGTTCTTTTTATCACTATAAAAGATCATTACACAAAGAACCTCTCATGAAGTAGGAGTCTTTCATATATACTATCAGATATGATCTGAATAGATGGATGAGTTTTCATGATGAACGGGTAATGGAGTATGTGTCGTTAAGGGAGGGGCATGCATCCTTGCAGTCCTGGGTATAAGCTTAGATTACCACGACCTTAGCCATTATTATGTAGTCGCGGCGGTTGGAGCACATGTTTCTCGGCGCATCGAGGTGTAATCTGATGATGTTCAGATTCAATACTTGTGTGCCTTGAGTACAATGCTTCAAGTGTGTGCCGAGTAGTCATAGTTGGTGGTCTAATGTTTCTCTTGTTCACTTAGAGTTAACACTCGTGTACTGGCTAGTGTAGGCCACATTGATTGGTTTTCTGAGTGGGAGAATTAATATGGGATGTTCTGAGAAATATGTTAATGAACTTTGGAATGAAATACAAACCTCCTATGCATATTCATAATGATTCAGACTACGATAAGAATGATCTTAGTAATCTATGCCCTGAAGTGTGTCCTATGTCATGGTGGCCTCTTACATGTGGATAGTGGACTTGGACGGTTTGCAATGATTCACGGATTGGAATTAGTTTGTGAAGTGAAGATAAGTGGATGTAGTGAGAACTTAGTTAGGATGCATGGTACCCCAGCACATGCCTACACAGGCACTCCAATCCTAAGGCATTCTTCTTGCCTTAGAGACATAATGTAGGTCTCATACGGTGCAAGACCACAGGCTATCTGTGAAGCTTGGATTACTCATATCCAATAAAAATGATTAGAGTTGTATTTCCTTATGAGGACAGTTTTATCCATTTGTTTCATTTGCACACTTCTATAGCATCGTTCTTGCTATAAATTTACATCATACTGAGCAACTTTGCTCATAACATACCTATGTATTGGATTTATGGATTCTCAGAAGAAGCCATAACAGTGAGCGACCATTGTTGGCTCGGAGCTATTTCTTTTGTGCAACTATACGGTTTACCAGTGATACAATACTTGTAGCTTCTATTGTTCTTACTTTACTTGTAGGATTTTGAGAGACATAAGATGTACTATGTATGTATGAATATGCTTTTGATGTATACTTGTAATATTTTTATGGATATGGATTGTAATTAATGAACAATGGACATATTACGATGGAAAGGAAATGTTAATTCTAGTCTTTTGTACTATTTTCTCCTGCTTACATTTATATTACGTATTTTGAATGTGGAAATGTATGTGCATGGAAATCGATTTATCGAGTGCCTGGTTCATAGGAGGACGATCGCCACATCAACACTTTCCTTTAAGCCGAAGCATGCAATGCTTAGCTTAGACAAACATACCAAACTACATACAATATCGACTCAATGCTTACTCTGCTAGTTGCCAACTGAGGACAATGCTTCTTATGTCATGTTGGCAAAGAGGAATTGAAGACCTAGAGTATGATGACAATATATAAAGAAATCTGGATCAGTGACGAGCTTGTAAGCATTGTATCTTTATCTGTCATAATCATCAGTAGTGGAACGAATCTCCTCTACGGAGTACTCTGGCTCACAAAATATCTCCTTCATTGAATACTGCTCTGTCTCTTTAAACGATCGAATATGGAATGTCATGGGAATATCTATATGTAATGGAGTTCACAATCGCCGGAACATGTTTTGGGAATATCCATACGCGGTGGAATTCATGATCATTGGAGAATGAAACAAACAATGAATCTATCTATAGAGAACGCTGAGAAAATGGATCACTCTAATGTAGAATGCCTCAAACAATGGTAGAATTTAAAACCTCTATTAAAAACTCCCCCTTTTATCCTATGCTTATCGGAAACATAAAGATACTCGACCAAATTGAGAGAACAAAGGAAGAGGTATCAACCAAGAAATTCATTTTTTAATCCCAACATGCATTTTCTTGAAATCAAATCATGTAGGATATGGTCTGATATAAAAACTTATAACAAAATGATGTTTTTCTTCCAATCATCCAAAATTTTCCAGAGTCCATTGATGAGCGCTTCGACAACTAGGGTTAAGTATCAAAGTAAATCAAGGTCGTTGCGACCCCAATCGGTGAATCAGACTCAACAGGAAAAATAAGACCACAAGTAAAACCAATCAAGTACGAAAACAAATGTAGCAGTCTTTGCTATTTATTTAACTTGGTATAGCGACATGGGTCGAACACAAGGAGCACGGGATAAGCCTACGAAGTAGTCGAAAATCAAGAAATAAAAGACATATTTTTGTTGTTTTTAATTTGCATTTTATTATATTTTCTAATAAGGAAAGTGAATAAAAGACAAAGGAAATCACAACTCAACAATTTTTACTATGACTAAAAATACTAAAAAAATGTGAAATAAAAATATCTTTGTGTTTTTAAAATATGTAGATGTTTTTGGTAATTTTCTAAGGCTCTTATGATTTTTATAAGATTTTCTAAAAATGAAATAAGATCAAAATAGCAAAACAATGTACAACCTAGAACTTTAAAATATCTAAAATTCCCTAAACGTCTTGGTTGCAGTTTTATGTTAAAATAGAGAATACAATCTAACTACAGAAATTGAGAACTCATTTTTTAGAATTTTTAATGATTTTTATAAGATTTTTGGTCTTTTATAATTTTTAGGAGTTTTATAAGAGATAATGGAATAAAAATGCTACTGGAATTAATAGACACCAAAACAAACATGAATTTTTTTGGAACTT
Source organism: Ottelia alismoides (assembly GCA_037367405.1). Lineage (NCBI taxonomy): Eukaryota > Viridiplantae > Streptophyta > Magnoliopsida > Alismatales > Hydrocharitaceae > Ottelia > Ottelia alismoides. Next base: position 281,397 of record JAZKJV010003933.1, on the reverse strand, counting down.
TTACGGGTATTTTTATATTTTTTTATGCATTTTCCAAAATAGACATAAATGGTTTTTATGGATTTTTTATTTTTAGAAAATAGCAAATAAAATCAAATTGTGTCACAAAAATTACCAAAAATATTAAACAGTAACAGGAGCTACTGGTAATTTTTGGTGAATTTTTGGAGTAAATTTGATAATTATTTGCTTAAAAACAAGACAAAGGTTATATGACCTACTTGCAAATATCCTAAGTTTCCATATCAAACATTAACACACATATAAAGTCCAAGGGAATCGATGCAAAAAGCCAGGAAATAACACACATGCTCAATAAATCGTTCACATGGGCAAAAATGCAATTCCAAAAAATATCTCATTCAAACATTAACCATCAAAAAGTTAAGGACCAAATATGTAAGAACACCACAGTGCACGTGATTGAGTACGTGTCTCCAGATAGGAAGGACTAAAGAGCAAATACCAGAAACCTTAGGGACTAAAATGCAAATAGTTTAATCTACAACTTTATTTAACAACCTAAAACATAAAGTATAAAAAGTACAGGGGGTAAAGTGCAATATAACCTTGAAGCACGTGAGGAGCGTGTGGGGGACACGTGGAAGCTACTGGTGGGGGCGTGATCTTGCGGCTCTGATCCTATGATATGGCATATTTAATGTCTCAGGGAATGTCGCCTACGTGCGGCAGGAGGTGTCAGATCAACGGCTCAAAGGCTGCAGCTATGGACGACTCTGATGCAAACTAGTGCTAGGCTCCTCATCCGACAGTGAAGGAGGGTGGTGGATGAACTGGGGGATGGCAAACTTCAAAAAAGAATGGGTGCAAATCTTCAGGGCTGATCAAGCCTCCGACAGGTCGAGCACCTCCGGGAAGGCACTCCGCGTCGAGCAGTGGAGTCTGATTGTCTCGAGGACGTTCGGATGGACTGGATGGTGGAGTGTCGGCTGGACTAGCTCCGCCGAGCAGCTGGAAGATCAAAAGGGCTCCTCAGGGCGCAAGGTTACCTGCAATGCAAAGCCAGGACTCGGGGTTGTGCTCCGGTCCGGGTTATTAGAGCTGGAAACTAAAGAAGTGGAGGGGGGTGACGTTCAATCTTCGATGAAGGTGGTAGGGGAGATCTAGGCCCTAATCTTGACCTGATAGTCGAGGCTCAGGATGATCAGGATGCGAAGCAATATGGAGGGAGAGTGTACGGATCGATCAAAGCGGCCAGCTAGTCAGAGCAGATGGGGGTACGACGGCGCTAAATAGAAAGGTTGGATCGAAACGGGAAACGCAAGGGGAACAGGGGGTACCTGAAGATATGGGTGTGCTCATGACCTTCAAGCAAAGGTGGATGATGGGGTGATGGACTCAACCTCGATCCGGAAGTCGGGGGAGGCTGCTCGCGGCGGAGGTCCAGCCACGAAGGGTGAGTGTCGCCTCTACTACACCAAATCGAGCTCCAAAGGGTGCTCCGAGCAACTGTCACTCAGCTAGAGGTGGCTACGGGTTGAAAAGGGAGCGAGGTATGAGCTACCGCTCTTGGGAGGCTGATGAGATACTTTATAGAGTTCCTAGGAGGCTGGAGGAATCAAGTAAGGGCACGCAAACTGAGGAAGATTTGTGCCTTCCTAGGGATCCTCAAGGGTCTTGGATCCAAGGGGAAGCTGCGGGCAAAGAATCGGGGTGAGGGGATGTATGATCTGATTAGGAAAATAGTAAGAAATCAGTCTAGCGATGAGGATTCGGGTCTGACCCGCGAAGGAGCCATTGACCTTGGTCAACAAACCCTAGCGGGCCAATCAGAAAATAGGATTTACAAAAATACTTACAAATCCAATAAAAAATAATAAATTATTTTAAAAAAAGTGTGTAAAATGAAAAATGTTTATTATTTTTCAAACTATTTTTCTGTGATTTTTATTTATTTTTATGAAAAATAAATTAGTCTATATACAGTATAATGTATTATATACTGGTATAATATACCTATGTATTTTGTACAATTATTTTTATTTTGTTCTTTTTGCATAAATACTCCAATTTTATATTTTATTTATTTACAATACAATTTTTAGAGTACAAAATAATTTTTATTGTATTTTTATTATTTATTTACAGGTATATAATAAATAGAGAAGGAATCATATATACATGTGTTCTATCCAGGGGAGAGAGAATTTTATTTTTATTTTTATTTTTTTTATTTTTGTTTTATTTTTAGGATTAAATACAAGGAGGTTAAAAGAATCTTTTGTTTTATTTTGTCAAAAATAATTATTTATTTATGCCAATAATATGTACAACATAGAGTAGGCCCTATCTCTCTCTACCTGTTTTATTTAGCGATCAAGCCAATGCTTGGCATTCTCTTGGGGTTCGGGTCACTCTGTATTTATTATAAACACCTCCTTCCTTTTTCTTTATCTTTATTCTTTTATTTTTGCATAAATACATGCTAATTATGTATATTTAACAAATGCATTCATAATGCTACCTTATTGTATTTATATCTATTTACATGATGCTTTACGAAGATAATTAGTTAAAATAAAAGAATAAAGAGTGATGATAAGAGATTCATCACCTCCCTATACTTTACCTTTACTAGCCCCTTAGAAAACACTTATTTGAAAAAGAAGTGAAAAGAGAAAGAAAAGAAAAAAGAATCAAGGTTGATTATTAAACTTGTCTTCATTTAATTGGAGCATGGAGCTCAGTCAGACCTTTGGATTATTAGTTTGTTGGAATCTTATTTGGACCTAGGTTTAAGACTCAACTGCCTCTAAGTTCCACCAATCTATGATCATGACTCCTTAATGATCTAAATCAGAACAAGTCTACATACACAAACTCTAATGACCATGAACCTTTTCTTGTACGGTGTAAGTGATATGTAGCTCCCCACCTCAGAAATGACAAAGAAACAACCCCCCTCAACAAGGCAACTCTAATGCCCTAGTCCAACAGCTCTTTCCTCAGGGAGCAGGGTATTCCCTTCTAAGTTCAAGTTCAACCAGATCAAGAAGAGGGGAAAGAAGAGAATGGACCATGACCAGTGTAATGTTGTATCCCTGGGAGCCTAACCAATGTAGCTAAGTCTCCCGCTACAAGTTTCATGAGATGAGACGATAACGCAAGCTTTGCTTTATTTGACTATATACACTCCGGGAGGCATTTTATTTTCATCAGGCATGTCCACTTTTTTGGAGTTTTTCTTTCTTTTGCACAAATTGTTTTCCGATGTGCATATATACAACATATCTACATGGTGCAGTATATATACATAAGGACTTTTTCCTCTTGAGCTGGTATAGTATCCCTCTTTTTAAGCTTTATTGCAACCCACAACTTCTGTCTTTAGACCTCAACACCACTAGACCAAGTTGAGGTGCACTTCCTTCACTAAAAGAAGATGAGAGGTTCCGCCTAGAAGTACTACCCTCGTATGCTACCCCAAGCCAAAGGAAACTGCCTCCTCGCCACCTCATCCGTAGAGAGCTATGTGTAAAGTGTTGGTGCAAGTAAAGCCATTGTCTATGAGAGTCATGTGTGCATTGTTAAGTATTCTACGTAGGCTCATCAAGATGGCATGTGATCATAGCCTAGTGGACTCAAAGAATTAAGTCACCAATGGACCTGAAGAGTCTCAACCCTAAATCCTATGAGGTTACTCTTAGAGGTAGGTGGATTAAGGTCTTAACCAAGCTCCATTTCTCAATTTAATTCTAGACTAGTTTAAATGTCAATCATGATTCAAAAAAATGTACAAGTATATACAAAAATATTTTTATGCAAAATTTTTGAAAATGTGCAAAATTTTTGGAAAATGTTTGAATGTATGCATGGATGCAGAAAATTTGCAAGCTATTTACAAATATTTACACAAGGGTTTTTGCAAACTTTTATTTTTCAAATATTTTACAAAATTTGTATACTATATACATAGTTTTGATACCAAACTATTTACAAACTTTTTACAAACAAAACATTTTTACACACATTTGTACAAAAATAATTTTTATAAATAGCTGTGTATGTGCAAGAAAGAATTTTATGTACAAGAAAATTTTTAAAATTTTTATGATTTTCAAATAAAGGATTTTAGCTATTTTATTTATTAACACACTTACACAAAGTACGAGTTATGGCTAAAGTATATATGTAATATATACGACACCCCCCTATACTTAGCTCGAACGATGTCCTCAGAGTGAACAAAGAGCGATGAAGAAGACATAACTCGTGCTTAGTATAGAAGTGAAAAGGAATGCTAACAACGATGAGTTAAAGAATAGAAGAAAAAGGGCTCGGTGTTTCCCCCTATACTTAAGATCAAGTAATCCTAAGTATAGCAGACTGTACACAAAGGGAAACCGAGTAGAAGGATGTACAGGGCTTACCTCCCCTATACTTAGGGTAAAATATCCCTCAGTATAGGCAGCAAAGCAGAGGTAAAAAGAATCAAAAGAATATCAAGATCTGACACCCCCCCTATACTGAGGGTAAAGTGCACCCTAAGTATAGTATAATCACAAGATGCTGATGGGGTGTTAGACTAAAGAATGAGATGATATGGACATATGGATCTATACAAGTCGGAAGATGGTGATAATCAGGCACGAGATGCAACTGATGTGAGTCAAAGACCACATCTCATGCAAAATGAATCGGGGCGACGTCAACGATGAGCGACTCATGATCTAGATATGGTTTGAGGTGCTGACCATTAACACGAAAGGTGGACTCAGATGACATCTCAGATATGTCGATACTCCCGTTGTCATGCACCTTTCGGACCAGGTATGGTCCCTTCCATTTTCTCTGCAATTTCCCTGGAAATAATCTAAGCCTAGCATCAAACAACCATACTCTCTAATCCGGCTCAAACTGCTTATGGCTGATATGAGAATCATGCCATATCTTTACTCACTCCTTGTAATGTAGGCTACTCAAAAAGGTTGTATCTCTAAGCTCCTCCAAGGCTGCCAATTTTGCCTTCCTTTGATCTCCTATACTCTCTGGATCTTAGTATCTCAGTGACTACCCATAGTGATTTATGTTTGATCTCAACAGGTAAATGGTAAGGCTTGCCATAAATGAGATGAAAGGGAGATGTACCCAAAGGAGTCTTGAAGGAAGTCCGATATGCTCACAAGATCGAGTCCAAAAGCTGTGACCAATCAGTTCGGTTTGGACGGACTACCTTCTGCAATATCGTCTTGATCTCCTTATTCAATACTTCAGCAAGACCATTGGTCTGAGGGTGGATATGGAGTGGCAATACGATGGTCTATGTTGAACTCATTAGCAAGGACCTTTACCTTATCGTTGATAAAGTGACACACCCCGTCAGATATCAATACTCTAGGCACCCCGAACTGTGAAATGATATTCTTCCTCATAAATTTGCAAACAATCTTGAAATCTGTGGTTCTGGCAGGAATGGCTTCAACCCAACGACTCACATAGTCAACAGTAAGCAGAATGTACTCAAATCCCTTATTCTTAGGGAATTGACCCATGATGTCAATGCCCCATGCATAAAAAACCTCACAAAAGTGAATGGGCTGTATCGGCATCATATAACGCTGTCAACAAGTACCCATCCTCTGACAGTCAGTACACCTCTTTATGAATACATCAAAATCCTTGAAGAGGGTAGGCCACCATAGGCCAGATTAAAACACTTTATGTGTTGTTCTCCTCCCAGAGTGATGTCCTCCTGCCTCAAGCTTGTAATATAATGCTCCTCCTGAGGAATGCACCGATGCCAGACACTATCCCCTCCTTCATGATAAAGGATGGGATCCTCCCAATGTTAAGACTTAGCCTTCACAATTAAGGTCTCAAGTCACTTGTTGGGCCAACCTTGTGGAACTTTCTTGTCAACAAGATAGTTCACAATGTTGGTGTACCACGGGAGCGATGCGATAGCAAGGATCTCCTCATCTGGGAAGGTCTCTGAAATATGATCAATCTGCTCGGATTCCTCAAGATGCTCTAATCGGGAGAGATGATCCATCACCACATTCTTAACTTCAGGTTTAGATTTAATATCAATATCAAACTCCTGAAGTAGAAGGATCCATCTAGTCAGTCTCGCTTTGGCATCCTTTGCCATGAGGCACCTGATGGCGGTATCATCTGTAAAGATAATCACTTTGGATCCAATAATATATGATCTGAACTTGTCCAAGGAAAAAACTACGGTTAGCGTCTCTTTCTCAGTGACGGTGTAGTTCCATTGCACAGCATCCATGTACGACTAGCATAGTGAATGGTAAAAGGTGCTCCATCCCTACTATGTCCCAGCACGACCCCTATGGCAAAATCGGAGGCATCCGTGATGATCTCGAATGGGAGAGACCAATCAAGCGGCTGAAGGACAGGAGCCTCAACAACTAGACTCTTGAGAGTCTTAAATGACACAAGACACTTATCATATACAATGAACTCGGTGTCCTTGGTTAGCAAATCATTCAACGGTCGGGCAATCCTGCTGAAATCATGAATGAATCGTTGGTAGAAACCGACATGCCCCAGAAAAGACTGTAACTGTCACAGGTTGAACGGTGGATTGAGTTTCCTGATGATATCCACCTTAGCCGGATCAACCTCCATGCCCCTGTTGGAGATGATATGACCAAGCACCGTCCCCTGAGTCACCATGAAGTGATTTCTCTCCCAAGATAGAACAAGATGGACCTCAATGCAACACTGAAGGACACGATCTAGGCAGTCAAGACAAGCATCATACCCATCGCCATAGATCGAAAAATCATCCATGAAGACCTCTAAATAGCCACCCACTGTGTTCGAGAAAATGGACAACATGCACCTTTGGAATGTTATCGGGGCGTTGCATAGACCAAAGGGCATCCGTCCGAAAGCATATGTCCCAAATGGACATATGAATGCCATCTTGTCCTGGTCCTCGGGTGCAATGGCCACCTGGTTGTAGCCGGAGTACCCGTCAAGAAAGCAGTAATGACTCTTCCCAGCTAGCCTCTCTATAATCTTATCAGTTTAAGGCAGCTGGAAATGATCCTTCTTGGAGGCATGATTCAATCGTCTGTAGTCCACACAGACCCTCCAAGAAGTGGGTACCCAGGTAGCTATCTCCTCTCCAGACTCGCTCACAACTGTAGTGATGCCCGTCTTCTTGGGCACCACATGTAATGGACTAACTCACTTGGAGTCGGAGACGGGGTAGATAAAATCAGCGCTCCACCATTTCGAAATCTCCTTCATGAAAACCTCTTGAAGATTCGAGTTCAACCATCGTTGGAACTCACGCAATGGCTTAGCGTTCTCTTCGAGATAGATATGGTGGGAGCACAAAGCTGGACTTATCCCCTGGAGATCAGCTATAGTACATCCTATCGCGTTACGGTTCCTTTCAAGAACCTCCATCAAACGAGATTCTTGCTCTCCAGTCAAATCTGCTGAGATAATGACTGGGTACATCTCATGATCACTCGCAAGGAATCTATACTTCAGCGACTGTGATAAGGGCTTTAATTCAGGACAACTGGGAGCTGGCAAATCTGGCCTCTGAAAGGTTTGAATGAACGCAACCAGATATATATGAGAAAACTCTCATTGATCATGCAAAACTAGTAAAGACGACCCTGCTGGTGTATCTGTAGTCGGCGATGGCACGATCTCCACCCTAGCTACTAGCTCTGTGGAAATCAGACACGGAAGTAAATCATCAAACTCTTCCCAATCTATGTCTGAATCCGAGGGATCTGAATCTGAATTACAAGAAATGTACTCTGTCTTGCTCTCATGAGCATTGTCTGTAGCCTCGAATGTGTCCTCTGCCAAGAGTGTGCTCTCGAACTCTCCTCCACTGGAATGTGTGAATCTGTGGAATCTGAAGGTAAGAGAAGGGCTCGTGAAACGGGATCGGACCAAGCGGCTTCATCATCAATGATTACAAAGTCATACTACTGGTGGACGTCTTGCTCTGCTCTGTTATCTTCTCTACATCACTGGACTGCTCTGAGTAAGCTGAATCGCGTGCTCTAGTCTCGTCGATCGTCTCTATTTGTATACTCTCACCATCGACGTGAAAGTATACCTTCACACTGTCATGTTCGAACATCTCCTTGGCCGTGGCCAAGAATGGTCGTCCTAAAATGATGGGGGTATTGGTCATAGACTCAGGGATCTCCATGTCCAACACAACGAAGTCCACGGGAAAATTCAGGCCCTGAATTGTGATGACCACATCCTTCAACAACCCCATCGTCCTCTTGAGAGATCTATCAGCAAACTCAAGGACTGTCCTGCTCTGTTGAAGAGGGCCAAACTCAAATCGATCGAGTAAGGCTGTCGGAAGGAGGTTGATGGAAGAGTCACTATCTAATAGAGTCCGATCAAATATCTGCTCATGAATATCGCATCTGACATAGGGAGCTCCTACATCTGGCCTCTTGGTTGGCATACAGTTCTGGATGGAGAAGCAAGTGGCACGGGTCAGCACATGGATCTCTGCCTGATGGTTCCTCTTCTTTCCGCGGATGGTAGTCTTCTCTCTCAAGTTCTTCTGGAAGAGAGGGATGTGCTCAAGTGCCTCCTGTAGAGTCAGCTGAATTTGGAATCTATCAATCATCTGCTGGCTGAACTCTAACTGATGTGATGTTTTTGGATTTTCTTTTTTATACCCCTTAACCAAGTGGAGTGCTTGAGGGAAGGGGATGGTTGGACCCTCCTCAGATAGAGCGTAAGGAATGGGTTCCTCCTACTGCGAAGGAGTAGAATCCACACAAGTATCATCATGCATCACATATGGACTCAAAAATGAAGAACCCTTTCCTTTATTAATCTTTTTAGTATTTTCTGTAAAATCCCATGGTACAGAAACTGGAGGAAATACAATTGGAATAGAAGAGGTGGCTTCAGTACCACCCACGGAATCACAAACTGCAGCATCAGCACCGCTTTCTGGCACAACATCTGAATCTCTGGTGGCATTAGTACACCCTCTGCATCTGGGGACGTGACGGCCTCAGTACTTTCGGCTGGATCAACATCATTGGTGGCATCAGCACCACCATCATCATCATCATGAGCGGCATCGGCACTGCTATCCTCCTCGTCTGGCGCTCCTGTATCCTCATGGTGTCATCGCTCAGACGAGGCACCGCCAACTGGAATCCTACCACTCCTAAGTGTAACAAAGTCAACATCAAATGTATATGAAGCAATGTCACCCAAAGAATCACTAGGAGTGGTGGTCTCTGTGAACTGTACCTGCTCAGACTTTCTCTTCAGGTTATTCAGATTGAGATCAATCTAAGATGGTATGGCGGCCTTGCCCTTGATAATCTCCCTCATATCCTGACAGAACTCATCCATCTCCCGCCTGAATGTAGCCTACTAGTCGGAAAGTAGGGGGGCTAAATCGTCAAGTGCTGGGTTCTCATAGACTGGACCATGAGAACCGGACGGGTTGCCTCTCTGGAAGTGAGGCTTCTGTTGATCAGAGCTCTAACTGCATTCCTCCGGCTGAGTGGATGGTACTTGTTCAAGTACTCGGTCCGGAGCTGTTCCCACGAAGTAACATATCTCCCAAATGCTTCAGCCAGTTGGTTGCTCTGTCGACCAGAGAGAATGGAAAAGTCATCATCATAATGGTGTCCTCGCCCGCGTATATCTCATGGATAATGTTGCAGATCATCTCGAATTCCTGGAGGTGAAGGTGAGGCTCCTCGGTGGCAAGCCCATGGAACTTGAGCAACAACTGGATCGTCTGAGGTGGGGGCTTCAAATCTCTTAAAATCGGCGAAATCATAATCCAACAGTATGTAAGAGTCGCACCAGGGTTGTGCAATTCTCTCATTGGCCTGGCTGGTTGGACTGGCTCCTATGGCTCCTCTTGATGGTCTCCTTCTCCTCCTCCATTCTCGGGTATCTCTCCACCACCGGCTCGGTTCTGCTCTCCTTGGTTAGCTTGCATCTGCTCCATCTCTCCGCGTATATCTACCATGAATGCTCCCCGGTCTCTGATATGATGTTGCATCATCTCCAGGGAGGCTAACAGTGTGTTGTTGATGGCACCCTAATCCAAAACGTAGGTAGTAGTCTGGGGCTATCCATCGAAGTGCTCCTCGCTGCTAGCCATCTTTTGGGTCTCTACAAAGGAAAAAGACCCGAACTCAGGTGCCATCAAATGAATGGATATCTGCTCTGGTCTCTGCTCTAGCACCTCGAGACTGGTAGAAGGGCAGTCGAGAGGGAATAGGGGAGAATCAAACTCGGGTTCGGAGAGCGGGTATGGGCTCTCAAAAACCAACCTAGATGAATGGGGCGAAGTGCTTGAAAGCGGTGCAGCCAAGGGATGCCTAAGGGACCTCTGGCCCATCATCGTGATTTGGAGAAAGGCGGATGGGATCTGGAAACAAACAAGATCAGCAAACAAACCCCCAATTCACCTACTCAACACTAAGATCTGATGAAGTAAATGTTCGGTCTTTTATCTTGTCAATTTTTATCTAGAAAATTCAATCTAGCAGGGCGATTAAGCGAGCTGGTAGGAATCCGATGCTCCCAACAGATTGTCCCGTATAAAAGGCTGGTAATCTGCCGAGAGTTTAGGTGTGGCTCTATCCTAGTGTGTGAGTCACTCTATCGCGCAAGAAAACCAAATAATGAGGGGATTGCTCTCCCAAGATAGATTTTTAAGTCGTGTCTTTTAGGGACAAGTGTGTTTAGCAGTCTCAATTTTATTATTATCACTTTTTTCAGGTATTTTTCAATAAGAAAACAAACGCCTAAAGAATTTTTCGATCTCTTGATGATTTAAAGTCCAAAAATAGGGGGAGAAGTCAAAAGAGCTGATGCACGATCAAACACGATGATGCATGCAAAGTAAGAGATGTGTACCTGTCGGCAGCACTCTACATGCAGGGTGATCAGTGCATAAATTTAAAGACTGAAAGTAAACTAATCTAAATGATGCAAGAAGAAGACGAACTTAGACGAGCAATTTCTACATGAGAAGAACTATAGCTAGTGAATCAGACTAAGTTCGGAGTCCGGTCTTGGGAGTCACTCGGTTCCCGCCATAACGGGTCCTGCTAGCATTGTATGTGGTTCCTCACGACGCATGGACTCAAGCCTAATTAAACTAACTTTTTAGTCTGATTTATTAATAAGGTCCAATTACGAACTATAGGTACAAGAAAATAATTAAGGATTGGGCCTTAATCAATTACGTCAAAATCAGAGAAATTCTTACGTCTAGAGGCGAGAAATCAAAATCGGTGAAAACCGCAGTAAGGTCCCCAAGCACACCGGTGCTCGGCAAAACAAACTCTGATATAGCCACATATCCAAGTGTCTAAGGTCCCTGTATTATTACAATAATAATAAAGCTGAAAATAAACTAACTACTTTAAACTACTCTATGAGTTATAACTAAGTCCTTAGCTGTTCCTACTTCTCCTCGAGTACGGGTATTCTCCAAAGCGGCTCTCTGGCGGTTCCTCGCACAAAAATCAAAATAGGAACTGGTCAAAACACAGCTGTAACAGATAGATCTAGAAGCCGATAAAAGATAAAATCTAAAAATCAACTATTGAGTCGTACTCCTCGGCAACGGTTCCATTCTGAACAGTACTTCGCCAACTAGGGTTAAGTATAAAGTACATCAAGGTCGTTGCGACCCCAATCGGTGAATCAGACTCAACAAGAAAAATAAGACCACAAGTAAAACCAATCAAGCACGAAAACAAATGTAGCGATCTCCGCTATTTATTTAACCTGGTATAGCGATCAGGGTCGAACACAAGGAGCACGGGCTAAGCCTAAGAAGTAGTCAAAATCAGGAAATAAAAGACATATTTTTGTGGTTTTTAATTTGCATTTTTTTATATTTTCTAATAAGGAAAGTGAATAAAGACAAAGGAAAACACAATTCACCAATTTTTATTATGACTAAAAATACTCAAAAATATGAAATAAAAATATTTTTGTGTTTTTAAAATATGCACATGTTTTTGGTTATGATTTTTAAAATATTTTTTAAAATGAAATAAGGTCAAAATAAAAAAATAGTGTACAACCTGGGCAATAAGGCAACTTTAAAATATCTAAAGAGCCCCAAACATCTTGGTTGCAATTTTATGTTAAAATAGATAATAAAATCTAACTACATAAATTGAGAACGCTTTTTTTTATTTTTGTGGAATTTTTAATGATTTTTATGAGATTTTTGGTCTTTTATGATTTTAGGGGTTTTATAAGAGATAATGGAATAAAAATCTACTAGAATTAAAAGACACCAAAATAAACACATAGGATTTTTTTGGATTTTTTTACGGGTATTTATATATTTTTTATGTATTTTCCAATATAGACATAAAAAATTTATGGGATTTTTATTTTTAGAAAATAGCGAATAAAATCAAATTGCATCACAAAAATTACCAAAAATATTACACAATAGCATGAGCTACTGATAATTTTTTGGGGATTTTTAAAGTAAATTTGATCATTATTTGCTTTAAAACAAGACATATAGGTTATAGGGACCTACTTCTAAACATCCTAAGTTCCATATCAAACATTAACACACATATAAAGTCCAAGGGCATCAATACAAAAAGTCCAGGAAATAACACACATGCTCAATAAATTGTTCAGAGGGGCATAAATGCAATTCCAGAAAATATCTCATTTAAACATTAACCATCAAAAATTTAAGGACCAAATATGCAAAAACACCACAGTGCACGTGATTGAGCATGTGTCTCCTGACAGGAAGGATTAAAGAGCCAATACCAAAAACCTTAGGGACTAAAATGCAAATAGTTCAAATTACAACTTTATTTAACAACCTAAAACATAAAGTATAAAAAGCGTAGGGGGTAAAGTGCAATATACCCTCGAAGCACGTGAGGAGCGCATGGGGGACACGTGGAAGCTGTTGGTGGGGGCATGATCGTGCAGCTCTGATCCTCTGATATGGCATATCTGACACCTCAGGGAATGTCGTCTACGTATGACACATATGCGTCAGGAGGTGTCAGTTCAACGGCTCAAAGGCAGTAGCTACGAACGGCTCTGATGCAAACTGGTGCTCGGCTCCTCATCCGACGGTGAAGGAGGGTGGTGGATGAACTGGGGGCTGGCGAACTTCGAACAAAGATGGGCATGAATCTTCAGGGCCGATCAAGCCTCCGATAAGTCGAGCACCTCCGAGAAGGAACTCCACGTCGAGCAATGGAGTCTAATCATCTCAAGGACTGTCGGATGGATTGGATGGTGGAGTGTCAGCTGGAGCAGCTCCGTCGAGCAGCTGGAAGATCATGGGCTCCTCAGGGCGCAAGGGTACCTGCAATGCAAACCTAGGACTCAGGGCTATGCTCTGGTCCGGGTTATTGGAGTTGGAAACTAAAGAAGCGGAGTGGGGTGACGTTCGATCTCCGAAGAAGGTGGTAAGGGATATCTAGGCCCTAATCTCGGCCTGATGGTCGAGGCTCAGAGTAATCAGGTTGTGGAGCAAGATGGAGAGTGAGTGTGCGGATCGATCGAAGCAGCTACATGTAGGAAAGTGGGCTTCGACCAGCTGGTCTGAGCAGATGGGGGTACGACGGCGCTAAATGGAAAGGTTGGATTGAAAGGGGAAATGCAAGGGGAATAGGGGGTACCTAAAGATCTGGGTGTGCTCCTGACGTTCAGGCGAAGGTGGCTAACAGGGTGATGGCCTCAACCTCGATGCGGAAGTCAGGGGAGGCTGCTCACGGTGGAGGTCCGACCACGAAGGGTGAGCGTCGCCTCTACTACACCAAATTGAGCTCCGAAGAGTGCTCCGAGCAGCTTTCACTCAGCTGGAGGTGGCTACGGGTCAAGAAGGGAGCGAGGTACGAGCTACCGCTCCTGGGAGGTGGATGAGATACTTTATAGAGTTCCCAGGAGGCTAGAGGAATAGGACAAGGGCATGCGAGTCGAGGAAGATCCACGCCTTCCTAGGGATCTACGAGGGTCTTGGATCTATGGGGAAGCTGCTGGAGAAGAATCGAGGTGAGGGGTTGCATGACCCGATTGGGAAAATAGGAAGAAATCGGTATGGCGATGAGGATTCGGTTCTGACTCGCGAAGAAGGAGATGTTAACCTTGGTCAACAAACCCCAGTCGACCAATCAGAAAATAGGATTTACAAAAATACTTAAAAATTCAATAAAAAATAATAAATGATTTTTAAAAAAGTGTATAAAATTAAATATGTTTGTTATTTTTCAAACTATTTTTCTGTTGTTTTTATTTATTTTTATGAAAAATAAATTAGTCTATATACCGTATAATAGATTATATACAGGTATAATATATCTATGTATTTTGTAAAACTATTTTTTTGTTCTTTTTACATAAATACTCCAATTTTAAATTTTATTTATTTACAACATAATTTTTAGAGTACAAAATAATTTTTATTGTATTTTATTATTTATTTACAGGTATATAAGAAATAGAGAAGGAATCGTATATATATATGTGTTTTGTACAGGGGAGAGAGAATTTTATTTTTATTTTTATTTTTCAGATTTTTATTTTATTTTTAGGATTATATACAAGGAGGTTAAAAGAATCTTTTATTTTTATTTCGTCAAAAAAACTATTTATTTACGCTAATGATATGTACAACATAGAGTAGGCCCTATCTCTCTCTACCTGTTTTATTTGGCGATCAGGCTTTCTCTTAGGGTTCGGGTCACTCTGTATTTATTATAAATACTTCCTTCCTTTTTCTTTATCTTTATTCTTTTATTTTTGCATAAATACATGCTAATTATGTATATTTAACAAATGCATTCATAATGCTACCTTATTGTATTTATATCTATTTACATGATGCTTTGTCAAGATAATTAGCTAAAATAAAAGAATAAAGAGTGATGATCAGGGATTCATCATCCATATCACTTTATTGGACTATATTCTTCTTTTTTTGATGAATCATTTTTTTCTAAAACACATGAAATTTACAACCATTCCTCCTTTTTTTGCCCTTTTCTCTTTATTTCAGTTGTGGCCCAATTGATCCATGTATTTGCATTTTTTATGTTATAGCTCTAGCCCATTGGGCCAATAAGAAAATTGAGAACAACCGTCTTTCTTCTTCCCCTCCCTCCCTTTCGTAAAATGAAGCAGACTATGGCCCGCTGGGCTTAAACTGAAAATAAAAACAATAGACAGTTAAAAATGGGACCAAGGCCCAAGAAAAAGTAGTAGTATAAGAGAACGGATCGTTTGTTGTATTACAATAGGTGCAGTAATGCAGCAGGTTGTCCGATGGGGATCGGATGATCCTCGTAGGGGGTCGGGGATGGTTGGCCCCTTATGAGGGTCGTCCGATCCCCATCGGACGACCCACTGCATTAGAACACATGTTGTAATACAACAAACGATCCTCTCATTCACAGGAAACCCAACTACTAAGGCACCGCGCTGCTTTCTCAAAAGATCGCTACTAGGAGGAGATCACGTACTGAGAGCGTATGTGGATGGCTCATGTAAGCTGGTCTTGGTCCATGTGAGCGAGGGGCTCCATGCTCGTAAGAGTCACCTTGCGCAAGAGGAGGGTCTCGGAGGGCCATATCTGGGAGGTTCCTGCTACTAGTGTTCACAAGCGGAGAGGAGTCCTGAGGCGCTGCTGGAGGGAACCTGATCGGGGTTGATCGCACGTTGGATAGTAAGATTGCTGCTTGAGGCATTGTGTACGCCCAAGAATTGACCGCTCGCGATCACAGGACAGAGGAGGGCATTTTGCCACGCAGAAACAAATCATCTGAATAAGGATGATACTACCCTCATGGCAACGGATCCTATGTGTTATAGCAAATGCTGTAACAACAGAGACCTTATTCTTATCTAGGTTTCGCAGACCCAACAACAACTTGACAAATAAAAGATAATAAAAAAATCCGAAAACCAAACACAAAGTCAATTTTGCTTTGAAATATGAAATGAAGAATAAAATAAATAATCAAAATAATAAAAAAAGAAGCACTTTGATTTTACGTGAAGCCTGAATTCCTAAGGAACGAGATGAAACTATGAGATAATGCTAAAGGACATGATACTCTATTCAATTTTCTCAACAATTACAATGGGTGTGTGGTTTTTTTGTATAGATCGACAAAGACACCAAAGTCTCGCCACTCGCAATACTTGATGTTACAACATAAAGAATAAATCGAGATTTGTAAGAAATAATTCAACTTTGATACAACACGAATTAAAGAAACTTCTGAGCTCAAGTCCTTGAATGGCTTAAGTTTTGTGTAGCACGATTAACTTGCATTCGTGCAAAACAATCATGCATGCAAACGAGTGACTCACGATATTGTGTCATCTTTAAAATCAAATAAAATAGAAGATAAGAAACAAAGAACTAGCATTAATAACATATTCAATTGATTAATGTATCTATCGTATGATATTGTTGTTCAGTTAACACATATCTTAGTCGATTAATTTATTTATTCTATTGATTAAATTGAATTGAGAAGATTAGTTTATTGCTTTAGTTGGCCCGTTTTGAACAGACATTAGTTATCAATTTCTATACACTCCTAAGGGTCATGTGTGGAGATCAATGTTGTTCCTCACGTTTGATGGGCTCTAGGTAAAAGAAAAAAGGTTTTTTTATAAAAAATTTCGATCAACAATGTGTCTTTAGATAATTTCATTAAATTTTGAGCTTTATCATCAAGCTGTTCAATGAAAATTTGATTCTACAATGACCCATTTTTCGTTAAGTTATTTCAACAAAAATTTGATTCCATATGGATTCATTTTTCAACGAGTTATTTCATCGAAAAATTTGATTCTATAAAGGCTCATTTTTCGATGAATTATTTTGCTGAAAATTTGATTCTATAAGGTCCCATTAGGAGAAATAATAATTTTTGTAAACTAAAGGTTGAATACATGTAAAAATAGCCCCCTAAGATTGATGGACCCTGAGCCATTGCACTCAGAAACTACCCTCAAGGACGACCCTAGTGGGGATGTAGGGATTGGAGGGGAGTTGTTAGGAGGTGGAGGAGCAACCCTTCTTGAGCTTGAAGGTCATGGACCCAAGAGATATGTCGGAGTTAAGGGTGAAATTCGGTGGAGGAGGAACATGGTGCGGGCGGGGGATGGGAGAGGACGATGTTGGGAGGGTATGGTGGTGACATGGAAGGGGAAGAGTGGCAGCGGCTCTAAAAACAGGAAGGGGAGGATCTGAGAGGGGGTGGTAGTGCTAGAGATGGAAAGGGCCAATGCTATGAGGCCGAAACGCTTGTGCATGGGGGGAGAGGGGGCAACAATATTGCGGAGGGGGAAGGTGGAGGAAGGGGAAGGGGAAGGTATTGTTAGTAAACATGAGGGGCGGATATCTTGTATTTTTTACAGAAGCCGTTTATTTTAACGATCAATATATGAGAGTTAACCACAATGTATTTAGACAAAGGATTAAACAAACACACACAGGTAAAATGGAGCTACACTACGGGGGAGCCAAGTTAGCTTCCACCTCATCTTTTTAAAATTTTATGGTATTTTTCAAAACAACCAAGGTATTTTAGATCATCTAATATTAACATGTTCTCATTTAAAATTCAACTCATTTCGCTTCTTATCACATCCATTAATCCAATCAAATTTTAGTAGTCTCAAAATTACTCAAACCATCCTCTTTTGAGATAAATGGGCTAGGAAATCTCACGAAATTTGAATCACATGCCCCTCTCACTAATATAACTTAATCCCTTCCATGTGTTTTAAAAAAATAATTGAAAAAGTTTTAAAAAATAGGCGATAGAAGATAACTTGGCTCCCTTGTGGAGGTAGCCCTCGACAACCAGCAAGTTCCCCTAGGGATAGCCAATGAGCTGCCCCTGCCTCATTTTTCGATATTTTTTTTACTTTTTTCAAAAATAACACTATATATTTTTATCACTGTATATCATTAATATGTCACTCTAATTTCGTCAGAAACATGGACGCATATGCCCTCAATCTAGAATAGATCGATTACACAATTCTAAGACTGTTAAAATTACATTTTCTAGATGGAGGGCATAGGAATCTCTATTTGTAATGAAATTGGAATGACATATTATAGGGATATAGTGATGAAATACATGATGATATTTAAAAAACAAAAAAATTCACCAGAAAATGGGGTGGGGCAACCCCATTTTCCCTATATATAGGGTTTAATGGGGTTACCCCACCCCATGTTTCGGCGATTTTTTTTTGGAAAATACCATCATGTATTTTTATCACTATATCCCTTTAATATGGCATTCCAATTTCATCAGAAACAGAAACTCATATATCCTCAATCCAAAATAGATCGATTACAATAATTTTAAGACCATTAAAATTATCTGCTCTAGATGGAGGGCATATGCATCTTTATTTCTGTGAAACTAGAATGACATATTAGAGGGATATAGTGATGAAAATACATGATAGTATTTTCAAAAAAATTGTTGAAATATAGGATGGGTACAACCCATTGGCTACCCCGAGGAGGCAACCTCATTAAACCCATATACACACACATACATATATACATATACATATATATACATATATATATGTATGTATATATAGAGCTCATCTTGTGAGAGCTAAAAATTGTGAGAGCGTGAGAGCAGTGATTCTGGTCAACTAGATTTTGCTCATCTCTCTCCTCCAATCAACCATGAGAGAGATGACAGAATCTAGAGGTCCAGAATCATTGCTCTCATGCTCTCACATAGGGTTGATTCCGTGAGAGCCAAAAATTATGAGCGCATGAAAGTAGTGAGTCTGGACTATTAGATTGTGTTGATTGATTGGAGGAGGAGAGAGATGAGCAGAATCTAATGATCAATACTCGTTTTTCTCATGCTCTCACAGTTTTTGGCTCTCATAGGGTCAGCCCTATGTGAGAGCCAAAAACTAGATTGTGTTTGCAGGAGGAGAGAGAAGAGCATATTCTAGTGGTCCAAATTCATTGCTCTCATACTCTCACAGTTTTTGGCTCTCACAGGATCAACCTTGTGTGTGTGTGTGTGCGTGCGCGTGCACGTGCGCGTGCGTGCGGGTGCGTGCGGGTGCGCGTGCGTGCGCGTGCGTGCGTGCGTGTGCGTGCGCGAGCGCGCGCGCGCGCGCGTGCGTGCGTGCGTGTGTGTGTGTGTGTGTGTGTGTGTATGCATGCATGCATGCCATGCATGCATGGATGATGGATGCATGCATACATGGATGATGGATGCATGCATGCATGTATGCATTATGGGATTGGAGAGCATATACCCATGTGCATGTAACTTCCTACACCCACCCTTTCCCCTTTTTTTGGTTTTTTGTTATGATTCCTTAGAGGATTTACTTAGAATATTAAATAAAATATGTATTTCAAATTTTGTACAAAACAAACATTCCTAACATCTCGATCGGAAGAGGTCGATTTCAGCAAATCTGAGACCGTTAAAATTTGACTGTCATGATGGATAAGTTAGAAGTCTCGAAATAAGTTGAAATTTGAGTGATACAATGGTGATATAGTGTGATCTAAATCCTCCAATGATTTAATTAAAAAAATAGAAAAATTGATGAAAAAAAGGGTGGGTGTAAGAAAGTTACCTACACATGGGAGTAAGTTCCCTTTTCCCATACACACGCAAGGGGTCCTTCTAGTGAGGTGACTCTTTCCTGAAATTTAAAGATACTACCAAATTTGTATTTTTTTAATAATTTTGTAAAATATCGACGGTATATTATGAAATAATGATGATCATATTATTCTGTAAAATATAGCATCCATATTTAATTAATATTTTTTGTTCAATATAATAATATTTTCGTAAATCTTTCTTAATATGCATATTACGTTAATATTTATTATTAAATTTATAGAGTTAAAAATCGTAAAATAAATAGAAAAAATACCTAAATTAGTGTGATTTTCCGTGCATCCAGGAAAGGCCTACCTCATTGGAAGTATCCCCTGTGTGTGTGTGTGTCCTTGTCAAATTTTAATGGTCTCAAAATTGCTGAAATTAACCCTTTATTGATAGACGGGTTAGCGATGTATGTTTTTCATGAATTTTGAATGACAACATGTTGTCATTTAGTGGATTAAATCCCAGAAAGTGTTTAAAAAAACTTTAAAAATAAGAAAAATAGTGCGAGACCAAGTTGGCTCTCCCTTGAAGGTAGCCCCGTTAAATCCATATATAAATGTATCTAATTTGCTATTGTAGATATTCATTTCAATATCTTTATACATTTTTGACAATAGTTATAAATTTATTTGAAATCATATCATTTGATATAACATTTATGGAAGAAATATATGTTGTATATGTGTTCCATCTACGTATCCATTATGAAAACTTTACTCTACAAATGGGCATCATACACTTATATTAGATCTGCTATTATTCAATTTTATAAATATGTATTCATATCCATTTCATTTTTGGAAATATTACTTTGATATCCATTAATATTTATACCGATATTAGTATATCAATTTAGTAATAATTATAAATTCATTTGTAATGGTAACTGCTATGAATAAATATATTTAATATATTTATTTCATTTGAATATCCCTTATTTCAACTTTAATGTGAAAAATATACGGATAAATTCATTATCCAATCAATTATCATATCCATATATACATATTACAACTTATGCATCTGAGTTTATCTTATAAAAAATTATGGAAGCAATGACTTTGATATCTACACGCATCTATTTTAAATTAGTTATAAATTTATATTTAATTGTATTTGATATAAATGTTACGAAATAAATATATTTAATATGTTTGTTTGATGAGCGAGTCATACTAAATATCTCTATATAATATTATGTATACAATATTTTTGCTATTCGTTGTATTTAATTGTAGTGAAGATTGGATAAGATAATTTTCGGAAGAAATATTTTTTACATACTCGAGACCTATTTTGAAACATGATGGAGAAATTATTGGAAATGTTACTTATAGAATACATGCAGGCTAACTAAAGTGGAGAGGATTCTTTAGTGATTAAGGAAAGTTGTTGTATCTTCAGCAGAGGATAAGATGAAAGAAAACGATTAAAATGGTTTGACCATTTGCAAAAGAGGTCAGTCAATACACCGGTTAGAAGATGTGAGAAAGAGAGGGTGAGGGATGATCAAGAAATGTTGAAGGAGATTATCTTAAGGTATCTTAGTTTTTTGGATCTAAGTACAAGACTGAATAGACCTAAATGGAGGCAAAGAGTCCATGTAGTCGAATCTACTTAGTGTGAGAGAAGGCTTTGTTGTTGTTATTGTCGTGTCGTATCTAATCGATCCATTTTAAAGAAATTTAGTTTTCAGGATATCCATGAATATTTGTATTCGTATATGGTATTCATTTTTTAAAAATGGATAAGGATATCATATTTGACCAATAGAAATCCATAGATGAATATGTTTATAGCAATAGACGAGGAATTAACAAATGTTGATGAAGAGTATATTCCTTCCTATGAACATCGCAGCATAAAATTGGAAGGAATGGAATCACAAATCTCGTGGGGTATCAATGAATGACAATTATCATGTTTAGTCCTATTATTAAAAGTAGATAGCTCAAAGAACACTTCAAATTGAAATTATCTTTCACGGAGGAATATTTTGGAATTAAAATGAATGGCATAGTTAAATAATTCTCTGAATAAAATGATTTAGATGGAAAAATAGGAGGGTCGTAGATGTGTCAACATGAAAATCATGTGCGGAACTGTAGTTGGAAGGTTATGAGGATAATATTTAAGGAGACGCTCGTTTCGGGAATAAGCAGGAATAAAGATGAAGAATAAGGAAATTAAGAGCTTATTCTTTGTTCAACTGGAAAGATAGGAATAAAGAGAATAAGGTGGAATAATGGTATGTAAGATGGAATAAAGATAGGAATAAGATGAAATAAAGTGAAATAATGACATGTGGATAGGAATAACCATACTTTTGAGAACCGTACCAACAAGGAGTTGTAGAACTTTAGGTGGCTTGCGTGTTTCCAAACCAACGTGAGCATGGGTTGATTGATTACGGATGTATTGAGGGGTTATTTAACTTTGTTAGATTAATTTCACATGCATCAATCTTACCTTTCTTTGTCTCAGTCGGCTCAGTCCGTGTGAGTTTGAGCCCTAGAAGCCCACCTTGATCCTAACTGTAAATTAGTTTTTCATAAAAGACTTATTGACATATATATACACTTCCACACACACACACACATACATATATATATATATATATATATATATATATATGTTGTAAATTAGGTTTTAAAATTCTTCTATACATGCATACACACTTCAACTACAACAATTTAAGCATTTATATCAACCAATATTTTCAAAGACTACCGCTATATCATCAGATGTTTAGTGTATATAAATGTATATCATTAAACCATTCTCATTGACATACATGGAAGAACATATATTCAGAACTATATATAGAATGCCTATCATTTGTATTTTCACTATTGTTACTTGGAATATCGCTAACAATATAGTTCATAACTTCATATAGCAAGAAAATTTTGTTAACACTCTTTAAAATATGTATTGATCATCATTATTTTTTAGGAACTACTGCAACAACAACAAAATCTTTTCCCACGTTAAGTAGGGTCGGATATATGAATTCTTAACCCCCATTCATATTTGTTGAGTCATTCTTAAGCTTAGATCCAAAAAACTAATATCCATTAGTATAGTCTCATTCCAACGCTTTTTGGACCTTCCTCGCCCTCTATTATCTGGCTCAACATCCCACAACTCGCATCTTCTCACAAGTGCATCAGCTGGCCTCCTTTGCAAATGGCCAAACCACCTTAAGCGATTTTCTAGCATCTTATCCTCTATCGAAGCTCCATCGACTTTCATTCAAATTGCATCATTCCAAATTTGATCTTTATGTGTGTGTGTGTGTCCACACATCCACCTTAACATTTTCATTACTGCTACTGCCATTCTCTACACATGTCTACGATTTACATGACAACATTCAGATGCATAGAGCATACCATATCTCACGACTTAAAACTTTCCTTTGATTTTCAAAGAAATTTTCTTACCACAAAGTACAAAAGAGACTCCTCTCCACTTTAGCCAATATGCGTTTATTCTATTAGTAACATATCCATCAATTTCCCCACCATGTGGTAAAATAAATCCTAAATATCTAAAAAAATCTCTCTTCTGAAATTTATCGTTGCCAATCTTCACTTTGATTCCTTAGCCCTATTTATACAAAATTCTTTAGTCTCCATATCTCCGGACCTCAAGCTTCCCAATTACTCCAACTCTAATAACTATTGGAACAAAATATAATGCAAAAGGAAAGTGACATCACTAATATATAATTGTCAAAATATAAACGGTAATTTAATATTTACTAAAATATATATTTTTTAAATTATTCGTTGTAGACTCATGGCTTACTGCCAACACCTCTCCGTCTGGATCATGGAATGATATTGGAAGACATAATGATCCAAAAATAGGACTTGCGAAATTATGTCAGCCATCTCTCAAGAAGAATGAAAAGGAGCACATGCACAACTGCTGCAATGAATACTAACCGCCACATAAAAGAGCCTTCTTTTGTGTCAACATGCAAAAATTGACACAGAATAATCTAAATTTCACTGCCAAGCTAAAAAATACTGTTGAAGCACGAAGATGCCTCATTTTATGGACCTCTCTATCATATTTATACACATTTCAAGTGTCGTCGACGGACTACAGATCTCCGGATGTCAAATTCGGTAAGGGAACTTTTCCCTATAAACTAAGCTTTTCATCATTTGCAACTGGAAACTAGACCTTGCGGACTATGCTCGAAAACTCTTGTCGTCTTGCCACACTGAGTGGGGAGAGGACCACTTATATATAATTATGTTTGGGGCTGGGTGGATCTCTTAGTTCTCCACAGGTCAGCAGCGAGGAAGCAGTTAGCAGGATCCTCGAATCATCACAGCAAAGGTTTCTGGAGGACTATGACTGCAGTGAGCGAATGGTTCTGGATGAACCCGACGACGACAGAAGTTCCATGGAGTCGAACGGACCAAACAATCCATCTTGCAGAAGACGCAATGCAGCACCTTTCGAAAATTTCCTGGCAAATAAGAAGCAGGGTACAGAAGTTCCATTGCTCTGACACCACTCAGTCCGGTATTCTGTCTCGTAGTACACATGGTTAATGTTCTGCATGGCCAGGGAAAACATGGAGATTCGAATAGCATTCATGTTGCGGATTCAGTCACATAAAAAAGATCACAGTGAGAATGAACTCTTCTCCATTCATTATGGAAATATGTATATTATTGAGAAAAATTAATGGCTGTTTGTACCTTTATCTCATCGATTTGTTGAGGGCCTGCACTTGCATACTCAAATGTGAGCGGGTGCCAACCTTGCTTTTCCATTTGATTGTTAGTCTGATTCCAAGAAGTGTAGGTTAATGTTCTCCTCTCCAGTTCGTCTTCCAATCCAACCATCTGCACATCAGAAGTAGATGAAATATGATGGATCCCCTTTCATGTTTACCTTTCAAATGACCTGCAAATGTACTCTTTAGGGATGTTTGTCGCCAAATTCTTCTCCAAAAGTTATGGCAAACCTTTTCTAAAAGGAACTATAAATACGAAATACTGCTCAGAAGAATATAGCATGTTTGCTACGTTAAGGAGAAAACTTTATTGTTTTTCATCAAGGTGGCATATTTCATGGGAAGAAAGAATTGATTTCATCCTGACACTAACTACACACCACTGCCTGTGAATGTCTTGATGACGAGAATGGTTGTCGTAACTGGTTCCTTCGAGTTTCGATACGCTAACTTGCACTAATGTAAAACAGTTCCTAACCATGAAAATGCACTAAAGATCCTATGAGAATCAGCCAGACAACCATAAACTGCCCACCAGCCAGTCTACTCGAAGTTTTCATTGAAATGTAAAATGCAGCAGAAAATTGGCAAGGATTTTCGGATTGTTTTCTTCCTGAAAGACATCAAAATACGCACATCCTCTAAATTACATGTCTAGCAAAATTCTCTCCATACAGTACCAGCCACAAACATGACCTGGTTCTGCTATTTCCACATAGACTATATAACTGCAATGCTATTGGACCAGTCCCCAAAACCCACATTTTCAACTTTCCTCCCAGAGTAGAAGTGTTAAGGATGCCCAAAATATACACCCTAGATACTTCTTTCAGGACTACATCAGAGAGAATGTATCAAGCCACATGTTCTATCACATCTACAAAATGTGACAAGCAGCAATAATTTCAACTGCAACTATAGCACTCACATTACATATCAGAAGGCGGGGTATATTAAAACAGATGTGATGAATTTTCAAACCTGAACATCCAAGGACACATCCTGATCATCAACAAATCCAAGCCACTCCAACTCCGTTTCTCCAAATCCCCTACCAAAATAATATCCGTTCTTTAATATATGACTATCACGTTACAAACACTCTCAAGTTACAAACAAAGGAATCCCGAATCTAGGAACCAGCCAGATGTATTTAACAAGATGAAACATTGCACATATTCCAAGTCTAGCCTCCAAAAACTCATCTGCAACTGTGGGATCCATAATCCCCCATTTCAGCTCCAAAGACCTATCCCAGCATGAGACACCTCCACATTTCTCTCCCAGTCCCCTATACACCCAGGCAGTTTAGGAAAGCTCGGGGAAGCTTACCTTCAACATTGTGTTCACAAAATTGTAAATACTTAGTGCCCAACGGATGGCCATTATCCATGAAATTCATCCAAGAAAATGAATAAAAAAACAAGGAAATCATAGCTCTCCAACAAAACTTCTCCAATAATGTGAAATGGACTGGACGGCATTATACAGTAAAGAAGGTTTTAAATGTCTTTTCATCCATATCACAAAAGGGCATGCGAAGGGCATTGCCACTGTCCACCGACATGACAACAAAGTCCTGAATCATGTCAAAACTAAATAAAATAAGTTAATTTCAAAAAAATAACAAAGTTTCAATTAATTCCCAAATGTACATGTATTTATACTATCATCCTACATTTGGAGGTCTAAGCGAAGTCAATACGTAAAATTATGTACATTTATTATATTAGAAGGTCATTATCAATACATTATATAAACGTTCATATATCAAACATACATGCCACTAAATTATTACATTATTTGACAAGAAATGACTAGTAATAAAAGTAGAAGGTTACATTGTGAAAGTAAAAAAAGATCTAATATTCGAATACCAATTGAAGATAAATATTCGAAAAAGCAAAGAAGAACCAATAAGGACATCAACAACCATCCTTACAGAGGTGCATCGGCCGTGAAATCTCCAAGACTAGGCATGTCGGTAGTAGTGGTATCACCCTCATATTACCCATATTGGTCAATGTTTTAGAGTATCAAAGAAGATGCACCTAATTTTGCATGTATGGTTGAAGTAACCGATATACCGTTAGATATGCTGCCTGCATTTGGGAACAGGGGCATTCCACTCGTATCGAAACCGAAAAAGCTGGAGAAACGACACGTTGCTGGTACGTAGTCGGCAATGCCACACCATCTGAAACTATGGTTGTAACTGAATTGTGCGGATCACAGCAAGTGGTCTAAGCCACTCAAATCTTCTAAGGTAAATTGCAATGCTTACATCACTCTGCCCTTCCTGAAAGAGAGCCAAAATGTAGTGTGTTGCGATACCAGCCACAGACTGGATGACATTCTCCAAATAAGGACTCTCATACACTAAGATAGTCTAAGGTAAACGACACCGCATCAATCTCTTCTACTTCCTCCCAAAGACTGTCCATAGTAGGCATATAATAAAACGTAACCTAATGAGACATCCTCATGTTTAACATCTCGTGGGAAAATGGATTGCTAAAAATAAAGATTGCATATTGATTGTCACATTTAATCTTTTTAAGTAATGTAATGCAGCGTGGAATGGAAGATTCGGGCAAATTAGGACATACGCTGGTTCACTTTTGCCCAATTAGGTTTTTTGTCAAATTAGCTTAATTAGGATAAGTTATATTTATTTCCTGCTAATTGAGCCCATTGCAATTTTTATTTCAATTTAAATAATGAGATCGCATATGATCTCCAACCAATTGGTTAGTCAATTAGAGATATTTAGCGTCCATTTAAGATATGTTAGGACTTGATTTTTGTTGAGATATTTGTATCTTTTTATATTTATTTCTTATTTCTATTTTCTTCATGTACCTCCTATTTAATTAACCTAGGAATTTTCTCCTATATAAAAGAGCTCTAGGGTCTCTTCATTCATAAGCTATTCAATTTTTCTCCAACATGGTATCAGAGCAACGAATCCTAGACCAGGGTTCCCATATCCCACAAAAAACCCTAATCCTACCCCCCCACCCCTCGCCGGTCATCTGCCCCAACCCCAGCCGCCCTGTAGGTCACATGTTGTCTGCCCTAGCCACCGACAGCCCCCTCCTCGTGGAACTGCCGCTCGCAGCCGCCTTGTGGGTCGTCCCACACTCCGTGGGTTGCAGTTCGGTCGCTCCTGCAGGCCTATATGGTCTGATTTTGCTCAGATTAGGTGATTTCAGACATATAAATCACATTTTCCGACCCTATACTACAAGGAATGAAGAGGATGGAGTCTACATGTACAACTCCTCCATATGATTATGTAGACTCGCTCAGAGTAGTCAGCTCAATTTTATTCTGGATTTTCGGTATTCTTTTTATCATGTTAGAGAACAAGGGTGGCGTTTTTTCGTCGTCCGATGCCTTCAAGGGCCTGGCTCCCATCGTAAAGATAGATGGGACCAACTACGAGTCGTGGTCCATGCAATTTCGCACCCTTATGCAGTGCCATAACAAGGGGCACATTTTGACAGATTCCGAGCCGACGGACAAGACTGGAGCTAATGCTTCTTGGAAGCAAGATGAGCCTATGCACAGATTTGGCTCTCCGGGAAGCTCACCACGGTGATTGCCAATGACATCGACAATCAACACACAACCAAGGCTATGTGGGACATCTTAGCAACCATATATGGGCAACCAAGAATGAGAGCAAGATCCTATAGTTGTTGTATGACATATTTTTGACGAAGCAGAATGGTCGGCCTCTTCATGCCCACTTCTCGCATCTTCGAGGCATGTTTGAGCGTCTCCATAGCTTTATGCCCATAACTACCAGCACTGAGCAACAACAGGCATACCGGAATGACACTATGATCGGAGTCTTTCTGTCCTCCCTTGACTCCAAGTACGATACAATACGTACTCAACTGCTTACTGGAGAGACAATACCAGCAATGGAGGTCTACAAAAGGCTGAGAAGGATCACTTCTTAGTCTATTACCGTGGCCCAAACTCCTTTTGTGACGGAAGCTTCTCATGGCAGAGGAGGTAATTCACGGTTTCGCGGGTGAGGATCCCATGGTCGAGCACGACGAGGAGAAGGACGTCAGTGTGGCCCATGCTCACATTGCCACCTTCCAGGACATTCGGAGGAGACATGCTATCCAAAGCATGGATATCATATGTCTGGTCGTGTAGCTGAGCAGACAGAGACTACCCCGGCTCCTTTCGATGTGAGGCTTGATGACAGTGTATCTAGACTGAGAGATGATGACTACACCGCCTATAACAACAACAGGATCTTCAGATGTTGCAGCTGCTGCCAGAGCTTCTACAAATCTTATGCACTTACCAGTTGTAACAATTCAGATTTGACTGATTGGATCATGGATTCCGGAGCTTCTTATCATATGTGTGGAGATCGAGCTCAGATTACTTCTTACAGATCTATCCCTACTCGTAGATCAGTGGTGATTGCTAATGGGGTTCATCTACCCATTGTTGATCAGGGGGAGATTGTCCTATCCCCCTCAATGCGCCCGTAGAGTGTCTTACATGCTCCAGCATTTAGATGAATCTTTTATCCACTAGTCACAAAGATTTGCACTGTCGTGTCATATTTGACCCATCTTCTCTTGTGTTTCAGGACATACTCACAGGCAGGGCGATTGGTTGTGGTCGTGACTAGAGAGGACTTTACATACTTGTCCAACCTCCATGTGTTGATGCTGCTACCATTCCTTCTGGCCAGGTGTAGCTTCTTTGCCTCTGCCCCAAAGAAAAAAATGTCATCAACATACTGCAATAATGGGATGGAAATCTCCTCCGTCTTGTACCCAGAGCACCATTCCCTACTTGTTGCCAATCTCATTAGCACAGCTAATGCATCAACCACAATCATAAAAAGAAGCGGAGCTAGCAGGCATCCATGCCGAATTCCCCTCTGGGGATGAAAGAAACCCCCCTCCGATCTGTCATTGACAAGCACATCAAGAGAAGCAGTCATGATACACCTCTTGACCCAGCCAATCCATAACCCTGGAAAGCCACGCTTCTCCAAAGGACACTCCTGAAAGAAGGGGAAGGAGAGGGGTTTGGAAGTACAAAGCAGCGAGGGAAATCGTCTACTATCTACAAAGCCGTCGACCATTCCGAGTCTGAGATGCGTAAGATGAAAGAGTTCGGTTCAATCTCAGACTATTTCACTGAAACAGAGGGGTGTTCATCCGATTTTCCGACACTAGGAAAGTCAGGATTCCCACGGACCGCGCTGAACCGCCTCGGCTTTTTTTGAGCTTGGTGAAATTCCGGCAGAGCCCACAGGAACCTCCAATCTACATAGTCAAATGCTTTGGAAAAATCCATCTTCCAAAGCACACCTTTAACCTTGTTTCTTTTCCAGTCTGTCACCATCTCAGAAGCCATAACCAACCCATCTGCCAGGGCTCTCCCATGTACAAATACGGACTGCTATGACGAAACGATGCGGTGTAGTACCTTCCTCAAGCGGTTCGCAAGAATCTTCAAAATAATGAGATAAACCGCATTAAACAACACAATAGGCATGTGGTGTTCCACCCTAGTCAGAATATCCTTCTTCGGTAGCAGATTAATGAATGCCTTGTTCAACCTCTCGAACCCTTGATTCTCTTGCCGAAATTCCTCAAATGCTTCCATCACATCTTGCTTGACCACCTCCCAAAACTACCTATAAAAATTCATCGGAAACCCATCCTGACATGGTGCCTCGTCCGTATTAAGCTGAAAAAGCGCCTGCTTGGTTTTCGTCTCTGTGAATTCCCTCACCAACGAGCATGCCTCTAACTCGGTGATTTCTGACACTCCTCTCCTATGCCACCCCCATCCTAAACACTCGTGCCTCCTGCTGAAAGCTTGGAAGTGCGACCACAAAGCCACCCCCCACATCCCTGTCACCCTCAACCACCACCCCTCCAATTGCCACAGAATGTTTCAAATTTTGACACCTTCTCCCACTAGCCATGGCATGGAAGAACTTTGTATTTGTGTCTCTCTCTCCCAACCATCGTTGCCTCCATGTTACCTCTTTTTTATCTTCTATAGGAATCTCCTCCAAGTGATTGCCATGCGCCGCCAGTTACTCTGTCGTCAAAGCCCTCTCATCCTCCAACTTGTCAAATCTGCACACATCCTCATGTGCCCTCTTCCGCCAAGAACGATGCTGAGCCCGGTTGACCCTATTGAACTCCACCAAGTGCCTCCTGAGCAAAGCCAACTTGCTCGCAAGCCTATACGTCGTCAACCCACCAGACCGGCATTCCTC
Organism: Ottelia alismoides; assembly: GCA_037367405.1. NCBI lineage: Eukaryota > Viridiplantae > Streptophyta > Magnoliopsida > Alismatales > Hydrocharitaceae > Ottelia > Ottelia alismoides. Next base: position 250,688 of record JAZKJV010003933.1, on the reverse strand, counting down.
CCAGAACGTAGCAACAGACTCATGAAAACCCTCCTCCAGAAGCCAAGCCCGCTCGAAATGGAAGAAAGACGAGGTTGGACATCCTCCCCCGAAGACCAAACCAACGATGTGTGATCTGAATGCGCCCTTGGCAAGGCCCAGGCCCCAGCCGGAGGAAAGACATCCAACGTTGCCCATCATAAATCTATCAAGTCTAGACTTGGATCTTGCGCTCATCCTGCCACATTCACCACCTGCAACCCAAGCTCATTAACCACCGCCACCAATTATGTCGAACCATTATCTCTCCCCCTTACGGCCCCCAGGACGATCATCCGGATTCAAGGTCATGTTGAAATCCTCAGCCACAACCCAAGCCACAGAGGGATAGTTAGCCCTATCCAAGAATTCCCCCACCATGTGATTCATGTTGGCCCCGTTACATGGTCCACACACATTTGTAACCAAGACACAGAGCCCATCTTCCTTCTGCCGCAACATCATCATGAGAGAATAGCAACCCTGCACTTCACCCTCTTCCATCTCGAATATGTCCACATCCCATCCCAACGCAATGTCACACGAAGCACCTTCAGATCCAATTTCCCTGCATTCTAGCAATTTGTTTCCCCCAATTTCTCTCCATGCTGACTCAAACCCCTGCGAGATTTTTGTTTCTTGCAGTAAGCCGACGTCCGATTTTTTATCAAAGAACATCTGACACGCCGCATGCCCCATGCCCTTGACGTTCCAAGTTAACAAATTCATTTGCAACTGTGGATACCCCCCTTTTGGCGGCACCAATCCAAGGCCCATCGGCACCTTAGCCTCCATACCAGGCCCTTGCATCACCCTATTCCAACTCCACTACCCTACCTACCAACTCCCCTTCCAAAATCACCACACTCTCTAGGGCCTCCACTCCAGAGTTCCACAGTCCTACTGGCTTCTCCTGTAACCCAACCGAATCCTCTCATCTACTGGCATGCCCCTCATCCGTCGACACCACACCATGCCTCTAGAATTCCCTCCTTCGGGAGCACTTCCGAGCATGCCCAGTTAACAGTACATATCAAGGGTCGCCACCTCCATTACTCCATCAACCCACAGCGGAAGTATCACCACCCAAACCAACCCACCAGTTGCATATCCGCCTGTCGCAGCTCCCTCTCAGCAGCCCCTCCCCCCCCCCCGAAAAACCCAAGCCATCCGACCCTCTCCTAGAGACCACGCCAGAGATGGATGCCCTCCCCGTCGCAACCATCGGTTTAAGCTAGAGCCTCGAAAGCGACGGAGCCTGCCCCGCCACTAGAGATCCCCTATTGCAGGTTCCCCTTCCGACCCCCACTGCCGCGAGCTCTCTCCAGACTCTACCATCGAGTCCGCACTATGCCATCAATTCAATGCATAGGACTCTCCCGGCTCTGCCCGAAGGTCTGCCTGAAGCGCAAACTCGAGTTGCCCGATTGAGTCGCTCAATTGATCGCCTAGACCCTGCTGTAGAACTAGATCCGCACTTGAAAAGCCATCCAAATAATTCAGCTTCACAAAAGACCTCCCGATCGAATCTGCAAAGACAGTCTGCTGTAGAACCAGATCACTCGGAGCCAACTGCATAACCGTGCGCGAAGACCTGTCCGGATCCGCAAAAGATAGCTCGACCGGATCAACAAAGAGTTGAAATCTCGAATACGCCAAGGAAGCATCCATGCATCTACTCAAGCAGCACCTCCACAAATGACAAGCCTCCTTATATAAACTTCAACGGTGCCTCCTTACCGAAAGAGGATGCACCGATTCGAATTCATGGAAAGGCATCCCCTCTGATTTTGGAAAAGATTTCCCTGATGGTACGTGGAACATCTCCGGTCACCTCGTCATCCCTTCATCAGCCACCCCAAACTCCCGGACCTCCATACGAAAAGAACATTCCCTGAAACTGGCATTGAGCTAAAATGACAATAGGCGAGACACCAGCACTCCTGATGCCACCACCTCGGGCGGTTGACCCCTTCGAAGACCATCCAAAATAATGTGACTGACCCAAATCACTAGCTCGAGCATCACAGGAATTACCTGTAGAGATTTCCCGAGCATCAGGACACCTCTGATAGCAAACCTCCTCTCCTCATGATGCATATTCAACATCCCATCCCGCAACAAGGGAGATCTCCAACGGATCGACCCCCCTGCAGCGAGAGAGCTCCAGGATCCGCTGTGTTTCATCCTCAGAAAGATAACGCGCATATATCAAGTCATCATCAAGCTTGATGATGTCTCCGCCAAAACGACAGCCAACCACCGAGCGAATGTCCTCTATCGCGTTCGTCAGACCTCTTCCCTCTCTCCTGCACACTCCGACGAGATACCCGCCTCTCACCTCACTGCATGTCATGCCCTTCGAAGCACACCCAACACCACTTGACCTTGTGCTTTCGGTCCATTGGTCTCGTGCACATCGAAAAATCCGATGTCCATTCCTCCCAAAAGCAAAACATCTGACTTTGTCCATGCACCTCGTCGTACGATGACCCCCTCACCTGAGGCACCTCCCTCTGAATCGTGACGCTGCCTCCCTCCTTCAACCTCCGACGTTACCCGTTGGTACCCTGAATCGCATTGTTTACTCCCTCCTACGACCTCCCGAGTTCTCCGTTTGCTCCTTGACGTGCATGTCGCATCCCTCTACCTTCGACCAGACGCCATTACCCCCCACTAATACCAGCCTAGACCAAATTCAAAACAAAACTAGATTAAAATTTTAATTCATTGATAAACTTGATTACAGTAGAGTAAACATCAAACTTATTCTTTAGCAAAAAGGTCCACGAAAATAAGAAAAAATCATCAACCAAAATCAAGTAATAATGGTGTGATCGGGATACAATTGGATCCCAAGATATCAAGGCGAACAAGCTCAAAAAGAATAGTGGGTAAAACCAGAAGTAGGAAAGGAATTTCGACGATACTTTCCCACATGGTAGGCCTCACACTCTAGTTTGATAGTGGGAGAAATCAGAGGAAGTATCCGATGGTGTTTCTAGGGTTAAGGATGATGGCACAATAGAATGTTTGAAGAAGTGGAAAAGTGAGTTCCGAAGCAAGCAGTAGAATCGGTGGACAAAACTAAGTGGTAGATGCACCCTTCTTTGCAACCTGCACCAACCATCCTCCCATCCAAGATTTCCGGGAAAAAAACACGAAACAATAACTATAGTGTGACAGTTGAGTTCTTTACAAATTTAATGGACAGATAACATGCTAATAGGAAATTCAGGAACTAACAAAACATTATTTATCTTGATGGTGGAGGCATAGTGAACGTCCCGATTTCCCTTTATAGGAGAAAATATGTCATCTGCTACTTGGACATTTCGTCCTAGACTAACTTGATGCATCTTGCGCAGTAGACTCTTTTCTCCATGAAGGTGAGTAGAAGCTCCAATAATAACAAATCAATCAATTTTTGCAAAAAAAAACAAACTAAATCAACATAAACTTGAGGAGACAACACAAATTATTTCTCAGTGATCTTCATAAGAATGTGTAGAAAAATTATTTCTTGGTGTACACCTTGATAAGAATGTGTAGTGTCCCAAGGTCATCATCTTCATGTCATGAATCAAATCCTCAAAATCCCATTTAGGGATTGTTACAAATTGACAGTAACGATGACTTGAGTACAAGGAAAGCCATATCGTTATCAATATCGGTACCATGTCGATATGATATATCATCAATATATTGATGACATATCACTGGTATCGAACCGATTTTGTGAATAAAATAGCCTTGGAAGGTCAAATATCGACCATATCAGCGATATATCGGTTACCTGTCGATACCGATATATCGCCGATATTTCGTCGATATATAGCGTTATGGCCTTCCATGCTTGAGTAGCAGGTGATAGGTGGATGCCCATTTTTGCTATAACCATATGTTGAAGTATTTGTTATCTTTTATATTCTTTATGTATTTTCTATTTTCTTTGTGTTCTTTTTGAAATTTGCCCAACAGGTTTCTCTCCAATATAAGAGAACCTAGGGCCTCTCGGTAATGTAATTATTTTTTTCATCATAACATGGTATTAGATCGACGATCATAGACCGGAGCCCTGACCTAATTCCATACCCCACCGCCTGCCTTAATCGTTGTTGTCGCCGCCCTCCGCAGTTGCGACCTCCACATGGCACCACTGCCGCCCTCCATAGCCACAAGAACGACACCCCGGCAACAGCAACGTCGCCACACAGCAGCGACATGGCGCACAAGATCGATGTTGATCTCTGAGCGGAATCCAGGGTCGCTGCCAGCAATAACATCGCATTCGCCCTCCGAATCACCACGTAAGGGCTCCACAAGCACCCAACGTTGTCTCCTAGGCCTCCTTCAAGTTATTGCGGCGAGTCAAGAGTACTTCCAGCCCTTCCTACAGCTTCGCACGACTCCCAACAGTCTGATTTGACGCTAAAACAGCATGATTCTGACCGGAAAGCGTGATTTCAAACATATAAATTGTGTTTTCCAGCCCTAGTGTACTGAGGATTGATGAAGATGGTTGTATGAGTATACATATATCATTAATCCTCCATGTGATTCTGTAGACTTGTTCAGATCGGTCTACTTCCCAGTCGAGTTCCATTTTCAGCCATTCTTCTATCATATCAGAGAACAAGGGTGATATGTTTTCTTTGTTTGGTGCCTTCAAGGGCCCGGCTCCCATCGTGAAGATGGATGGGACCAACTATGAGTAGTGGTTTATGCAGTTTCTCACTCTTATACAATACAATAACAAGGAGCACATCCTGACCGAGCAAGAGTCGACGGATAAGATTGAGACCAATGCTTCTTGGAAGCAAGATGACATGTATGCGCGTATTTGGCTTTTCGGGACCCTCATCACGGAGATAGCAAATGATATTGTGAGTCACCCCACCGCCAAGGCGACGTGGGACATTTTGGCATCCACATATGCCCAAGCGAAGAATAAGGCAGGCTTCTTCAGCTTTAGTTTGATATTTACAGGACCAAGCGGAAACCGTCCTCTGCATATGTTCTGCTTCGCGCTCCGTGGCATGTTTGAGAAGCTTCACAGCTTCATGCATATTACGACATCCACAAAGCAATAGATGGCATACAAGAACTTCACGATGGTCGGAGTTTTCTTAGTTGCACTCGATCCAAAGCCTAGAGTATGATGTTACACGTACACAACTCCTCACTGGAGCAACCATACCTCCCATGGAGGCCTATAACTGTCTCCACAGGATCCTTATTCCTCCTACTGTCACTCAATAACCCTCTTCAGCGATGTCCACTTCTCGCGGTAGAGGAGGGTCTACCCAGCTCAGAGGACCCAACCCCCCCAGTGGCAGAGGCGATGGACGTCAACATGGTCCTTGCACCTCATGTCATTGGCCAAGAGGCTCAGAGGATACATGCTACCAGAAGCATCGGTATCATGCTTCTGCTCGTGTGGTAGAACAGATTGAGCCTTCAAAGACTCCTACTTCCCAAGTTGATCCACGCCTTGATGGCATTTTCTCGTATATGAGAGAATATGTCTCCAGTTGCAGGCACCACCACTACAGGATCTACAAACCGTTGCAACAAACAGAGCCTCTTCGAGCAACTCAGGTATTGCTTACGCTTTTTCTTGTAGTAGCGGTGCATATATGACAGAGTAGATCATGGACTTTGGTGCATCCCACCATCTGTGTGGAGACGGAACCCAATTGAGGTCCTACAAGACTATACCTCTTGGTAGATTGCATGTTATTGCTAACCGGGTCCACTTACCCATCACATGACAGGAGGAGGTGCATCTGAAGCCATCCATGCGCCTTCAGAATGTTTTATATGCTCCTGATTTTTAGATGAACTTACTTTCCATTAATCAAATTACTAAAGATCTGCAATGTCATGCCATTTTTGACCCTTTGTCTCTTTTGTTTAAGGACATACTCATGGATAGGGTGATTGGATGTGGTCACGAGCAGTAGGGATTCTATAGACTACTCAAGTCTCCTCGCGTTGGTGTCTCCACTATTCCTACAGGACCAGTCTCACAGTATTTGTAGCAGCTTTGATTTGGTCACCTTCCTCTACAGAAGTCATGTCATGTCCTACTGCAGATTTCCACACGATCTTCCTTCCAATGCGAGGCATGCCAGCTTAGGAAGCACCATCGTTCCTCTTTTCCATCTCATCAAAGTCAGAGCAGTTCTTACTAGTTTGAGCTCCTCCATTTAGATATTTGGGGTCCGAGTAGTGTCCTTGATTACCAGGGACACCATTTTTATCTGGTCATTGTTGATGATTTTTCTAGACTTTCTTGAGTTTTCTTATTGAAGAATAATTCTAAGGTTGGGTTTGTTGTCCAATCTTTCATCAATGGGATAAAGAATATTTTTTATGCAAATGTCATATATTAGTGTTCTGATAATGCCTTAGAGTTATGCACCTTACAGCTTTCGGAGTTTCTTAGATCTGTTGGCATTGTTCATCAAACCTCATGTGCTTATACATCCCAGCAAAACGGTATTGCCGAGCTCAAACACCGTCACTTCCTTGATGTGACCAGAACTTTATCGATTTAGAGTCGTGCCCCTCATACTTACTAGAGTGACGCGGTCCTCACTGCTTGCTACTTAGGTAGCGTTTGGTTCGCGGGTTACCTGCGGGTTAGGGGAGTTTACCCCCCTTAACCCACACCCCCTCTCTCCCCGTGGGCCCCACTTTATTCCTTTTTTAAAAAATTAAATAAATCAATTTTAATCAATCCTATCAAAAAATAATATATTATACCATCATATCATATAAAAATTATAAACTACTCCACTTCTACCCCCTTTTCCAAACTTCAATACAATCACATCACAATAACTACTCACTTTTTCAAACTCCAATAAAATCATATCACCCCAAACCCACTTCTAACCCACCCCCAGTTTAACCCTCTATCCAAACACCAAAACACAAAAGCGGGTTACCCTCTACCAGTTTAACCCGCCTTAACCCGCCAACCAAACGCACCCTTAGTGAACTGCATGTCCTCTTTTGTGTTGGGAGAGAAGATCCTTTTCTCGATTGTGTCAAGAAGGATATGTTCTCCCTTACACCTCGTGTGTTTGGTTCAGTTGCTTTTGTTCATGATATCTCACCATGTCATGACAAGCTCACCCCTAGAGCTATCGAGTGCATTTTTGTTGGCTACTCTTGTACCCAAAAGGGGTATTGTTGTTTTGATCCGCTTCGACGGGAATATTTTGCCAGTGCTGATGTTACTTTCTTTGAGTCTGTCATGTATTTTTCTGATACAGGTGACAGACTAACCCTATCAAACTCTGATGAGATCTACATGCCTCCACCTCCTATTGTCGTACCACCACCTATACATACTCCTGCTCTACCACCACGCCACCACCACAACTTGCTCATGTGCCTACTTCTGGACCACTATCACCTCATGCTCTATCACCTTAGTGTGTTATTATTTGTAAGATCATTTTAGCATTTGTTATTATTAATTTATGAATTCTACATAACTACGCTTTCTATAAATGATGGGTTCAGTAGCGAATGTAAAATTTGCAAGGTGAGAAAAAGGGGATAGAGACCATCTACCGAATCAGTTATGATTTTTTATACGTGGGCCATTGGGTCACTTGGCCTGGAGATGCATGGAACAGGACCCGATGTACTTTCGTTGCGGTAAGTCAGCCCATTTGAGAAGGGAATGTCAAACTATTGTAAGGAAATGGAAATCTATGCCGCGAAGAGGAGTGACCAAGTAGAGAGCATTCTCATTGTGGAAGGGGATCAGAACAACCTCTTGTCGATGTTGGCGATGTTAGAAAAGGTCGTATTGCCGAATGTCAATTGATAACGTGGAAACGGAGGAGATTTACATCAAATGACAATTGATAATGCATCCTCTAAGAAGCAGAAGGGATGGAAACAAAGGGGTGGGCATCTAGAGGGGAGTCCACAGCCGACGAGCGAAATTGATGAGAGATAGAGGGCTACCATCAAGGGGATTGGCGAGGGGGTTTCTGATGAATGAGGTAGGGCACTTGGAGGGGGGTTCTTGTTGGAAATGCGAGCCCACGGCGAGCCATTATGCAATAAATGTTATTGCATATATCATTCCCTGATCTGAAATGAAGAATGAATAATTTGCATAATAGGTCCCTAAGTACAACTAGGGTTATGTACCATGGCCATCTTAATAATCATACAACTGTTGATTCAACTATTGAATCATAGAGGCTGGTGCTTGGATGAATATCTAAAGGGTTAGATTGAGGACTCATCAAGCACCGTCAAATGATTGTTAAGAGACGATCTCCAGCCTGAGTAGGAGATGGCAATCCTTATCTCTGAAGGTTGATATCTGACCGACCTCTTGATGCAGGTCCTCTGCATAGGAATAGAGATTCGGAGGTGTCAAATTAGTTAGGTCAAAGAGTTGACTTAATGAGATCGAGATAACCAAAGTCCTATATCGTATGTTGTCATGATATAGGCACGCATCCTCTGACCGAAGACAGATGTGTTACTATATGTCTGAGTATGTACATTTGGCAGACCAATAGGTTGATGACCTAACCAAGGTCTATAGACCGGCGCGCTAGTGTGCATATAAGGGCATATGAGTAATACAATCTCTCAAAGGGATCATACAGGTTCAGTTACTGAACTGGAAGGCATGAGCTCACTCATGAGATATTGGGAAGAATCAAATTCCATGGACGTGGTCGTCTCGCTTTGGAAGCTTGATTGAATTTGTAGGTTTGATATATACTTTTGGAAAGTATATGATCAAGATCTAGGTATGAGATACGCTTTTTGGAAAGTGTATGATACCAACTCCCAATGATCGAATGAGAAACTTACTGATAAAACCATGAAGTAGACAGTATAAAGTTGATCCAATACTTCGGGTTTAATCTGAGTCTTCCAGTATGCAGGATGTATAGGTATTGGGAATACCTGAGGGTGATGTGATCATAAACAATTGTATAACCATGACGCTTCCATTCCTAGGGAGTGATGAAACATGTCTAGATTTTAGTGACTCCTCTCAGTAGAGAAGTGATCTGATCTTGGTCCAAGTGTTGGACATTGATCTGAATGTGATTCGGATGCAATGAGAAGATTAGATTTACGGTCTTGATTTAATCAAGCATCTATGGGAGGCCCGCGATCTGGATTTGAGATATGATTTCGATATCTATGTCACTATACGTGGAACAATACAATCGCCCTGTCCTTATCTCCAAGTATCTGCGGAGAGATTGCATTATTCTTGAAGGGTTCAAGAATAATTCCATAAGATCTAAGCAATGAAGAAATGATGATTAAATGTGATTTAATCATCTTGATGTGTGAAGAAATTATCCAATATAATTAAATGTGATTTAATTAATGTGGATAAGAATAATGTGGATAGAAATATCCAATTATTCATAATATATTATAAATGTGATTTATAATCTATTAGAGAGAGCTAATTATAATTTATATGTGTTGATTAATTATTATGTGTATTGGATACACATTGTGTAATTAATTGACAATGTAAATTATATGTTATTTTGGGTTGTAAATATGATTCACAATTTTTCCATGGCAAGATTGCAATATTCTCAAATATAATTGTGAATTATTTGAAGAATAAAACCCAACAAAACTTGTTGGAAATAAATAAAGAGATTTCCATGGAGATATGCAATCTCATGACATGTCATGGGATTGCTCTCCTCATGGAAAGCTTGGGCGGCACCCAATTCCAAATAGGAATGGGTGGCCGTCCATATGGAATGTACATGGAGATCTAATCTCCATGTATATTCTCTCCTTATTTATTTGGTGTAATTTTGGATTAATGTGTATTTGATTTTGTCAAATATATTTTGATCTAAATTTGTTGGTTTTACCAACACCAATCTTAGCCATTGGATTGACATAAATCAATCTCATCCATTGATTTTGTATGTCACATGGATTGAGATCCATGGATCCCAAAATCCTATAAATAGAGAGGCATACCATACTCTCTATTTACATGCATTCTTGGAGGCTTTCTCTCTCTCTCTTTCTTCATACACGACAGCCCTCCTTCCCTCTAATATTGGTAGTCGTCCACCATACCCTAGAGGAGAGAATCGTCGACGCACTCGCCACCGCGTCGCCGCTTCGACGTTCTTCGGTTCTCCGTCTTCTTGGAGTGCTGCACTCACAAAGGAGACGTTCGATCTCGTGCGACGAGATCAGGAGCAACCGTGCTTGGATCATCTTCTTGGATTGCGAGGACAACGCGGTTCATCCTCGCGCTCGCAAGCGGTCTCGCCGACGATCGGACTTGAGACAGGAGGTCTCTTCTCTTAGAGACTTGATCAACCACACTTCAAGAGGTATTGCATTATACTTGTTGTGGTTATAGATGAAACGATCTGAGAATGGCTCTCGGATCATGTGGTTTCATCAAATAAAAATTTTTTAAATTCCGCTGCACCGAACAACTAGTACGACTAGTCGTTCTTCGTCATATCCGATACGACGATCACGCTTCCGTGATGCGCTTGAGGATAAATTCCATATCCTTCAAGTGGTATCAGAGCCAGGTTGACGGTTTCGAATATGATTCGCAAACCGAGGACGACTTGGGTTCATTAAGGTCGCGAATGTTTTGCCGCATTTGATTTCGCAGATCTGTTTAGTAAATAATTTCGGCCATGTTTAAAATGTTTAAGCGCGAATTATTTACATGGATTTTGTTCCCCATTAAATAAGGAAACCATAGGATCTGAGTTTGCGTAAATCGGATTTCGTATGTTCTAGATATGGTTGTTTTAATGAACATGTATGCACTGTTGCGGGAACTGCAGATCTTAACATGATTAAAGAGTTAATTACTGTTTAGATCCGCCTCGAAATGCGTGAAACATCACTTGACTTCTGTCCTAAATCAAGTTAGCAATCTTTGAAAATTAAGTTTGTCTAATTTGGATTTAAATTGATTAAGATATGTTAATTTTAGTGAGTAGGGGTCACTACTGAAATTACAGTCCTAATCTAGAACCAAGTGATTGTCAATTAGTGAAATTAATTGTTAATTTCGTGAAATAATCATGAAAAATATTTGTGAAATATTGGAAGATGATTATTTACATAATTGACTTGGTCTTAACCAATTAATTGATTAGATTTGATCTAAATCTTAATTGGAAACACAATCATCAAACTTGATGTTTGATTAGTGATTGTCATTTAATCAATTGGTGAAATTAAATTGTTTAATTTCCTAGAATAATTGTGCATAAATATTTGTGAAATATTGGATGATAATTATTCCCTTAAATGACATTGTCTTAACCAATAATTAATTAAATGTGATCTAGATCACTAATTGGTTACATGATCTACATGGTCAACATTCCAACAAACATGTTGCTTGAATAGGACTTGGGATTTGTTTAGCAAATCTCATTATAATGTTAATCAAAAAATGTTTTGATTATTATTATATGGTATAATTTCGGTTGAAGAACCGATGATCATCTCAAATACAAAGTGATTTATTTTGCATTATCCTTTCCCGAGGTGGATATGGTGTCTAGACGGAGAGCATTGGGGTTGCGGGTTGCAACGTATGTGGTCCGTCCCACTCTCGTCAGTACTGGCCATGACAGCGGGTAGGGTTAGTATAATACTTAAGAAATCATGATGTATTTTTAATTATTAAAATTCAAAATAATATGTATTTGAGATAATACCATAATTCAAGTAACAATTAAAAAATGTTTGTTGGATATTAATTGGATCATTAATTTAATATGATTAAATTGATTGGAATCCAATTAAAATTAAAACACTCTATTATGAATAGAGATGTTATTTCCCTTGGAAGAATTAATCATAATGAATATGATTCATAGTGATTAATTAGAATTTGAATATGATATGCAGGATCACATAAGTGACATCCATGGTCTCCCGTCAAGGCGGAGGGTTCCGTCGCCAGGGATTGTATGTGGGAGACGTCTGTCCGAAGTGACAGCTCCTGTATGCAAGCGCATCTGGATCGGGCTCTTCGTTTCTCGAAAGAGTAAGGACATATGCGTAGTGACCCCAATATCGGGTCCTCATATTACTGAAGCGATATTGGATTGCGCATAGCGAGTTGTATTCCTGTTGACGGTTGGTTCAATTAATGACGGGATTGTATGTGGGAGACACCTGTCCGAAGTGACATCTCCTGTATGCAAGCGCATCTGGATCGGGCTCTTCGTTTCTCGAAAGAGTAAGGACGTATGCGTAGTGACCCCAATATCGGGTCCTCATATTACTGGGGCGATATTGGATTGCGCATAGCGAGTTGTATTGCTGTTAACGGTTGTTTCAATTAATGACGGGTCAACATTGCCTTAGGGGTGGTGGGCCCGGGTGTTAAAGACCGAATTGGGAGATGCAAGTTGGACTTGCAAGGCGGAATATGTTCCCGCTTCTTTTTATCCGAGTTGTAGGTTCTCATATTATTGGGGTGCAACAAAGATAAGGAAGGAGATCCCAGATCTTGCTTGAGATATAATGGTAAGTATATCTCTTACATTGAAAGTGATTAAGGGAATGAACTTTCAATGTTGACATGGCAAGACAACTTTGATATGAAAATTCCTGAATCAAAGTAAAATATGTATATATATATAAATACATACATCTATGCAAATTTCTTATTTCTGATAATCCTTCATTAAAACCCACTCAATGATATACTCAATAGTAACCAGTGAAATATCTTGGATTAGACTCATGATCCAGATATTGTACTTGCAATTGAACACATAATGTATGTGACTGCAATATGCAAGTTTCCTCATAATAATGAGGAATGACAATTAAATAGATAATAGGACTGCAACCCTAAGGTTTGTATGTCTATAGTCTTAGTATCATCAAATGTACTTTGGAAGTGACATGTTGATGATGATCATAATTGTCATATAATCCTTATAAAATCTAAGAAGATATTATGGCATACATATGTGCTCTTGACATTTATCATGAATGACATGGTTCACTGCATCATGCAGAATGGTGGCTCTATAAAGAGATGATGTATTCAAATTGTTTGAGTACCTACCTGAACCTTTGTTTTAAGAGTTTAGATGGATGTAGATGATGAGTGTCATCATTCTATTGTCTATACTCTAGTCACTCATGAAGCTTCATAATATTCATATTGTATGAATTTAATGAAGCATGTATAAATGTTAAAATTCTCTTACATTGAAATTTTTTTGAATTCAACATGAGAGATTCTTTGTCTTGAACAATGCTTGTTTATAAATGAAGAGAGCACAGTGGAAGCATGGGTCGGACCCGAGTTAGAAAGAAAGTCAAAGAGTTGACCGTACTTCTATAACTTCCATATGACATCCAAAGAGTTGGATGAATGCTAATACTGCAATAAGTTGATGTGTTGATAGTTTGACTGTCAAGTCTGTCTAGAATCCAGAGGACTCGGATAGAGCATCAAAATAATCTACATAAATCATTGAAATTGACTTTCTTATTTGATAAGATAGAGTCTAATAATTGTATCTCAATCTTCTGACAACACTTGCAATGGGTTGCATATGTTTTAGAAGACTGAAAAAATTTGATCTTAAGGTTTATAGTTATCCAGATGGACATTGATGCAATTGTTGCAACAATTTCCATTGGATCACTAGACTTCATAATTTCAGTGGGAGAGCCCTTAGTCTTAGAGAATGTCTCTATGACCTAGACATTAGAATACACTCATTGTTTGTTTCTAAATGTTGGAAATAAACATGAATTCTGGAATGGACCTATCATAAAGAGTTATGATGAAGATATTTCAGACAGTAATCTAAAATCTAGCGGACTCCACTAAATTAGAAAATTAATGAATGGTTCATTAACATTTCTAAATACTGAAATTAAACCTCAAGATCAATAGGAGGATGAAGATCATTTGACAATGATCTAGCATCAAGCCTTGGACATTTGTCTATTGATTTGATCAATAGACTAGTAAGAGATGAAACTTTAGAATGTCTAAAATTTCACAAACTTACATACTTATGAATATTGTATTCAAAGTAAAATGTCCAATACACCTTTCTTTGGGAATGGTGTAAGATGTCAAGGTATTCGGGATCTCATACATATTGATGTATACGGATCATCTATATCATAGTAAACATTATGGATATGTGATATCTATTGATGTTTATGTATGATATGAGATTTCTTCTCTTCACTTAGAGACCTTTGAAATGTTCAAAGATTTCACATAATTTTGGTTTACAACAAAAGTTTGAAGGAAGATAAAATGAATCTGATCTAATCTAGGTAGCATGTACCTGTTAGATGAATTCAAAGGATACCTTGTGGAGATATGAATATCACTTCTATCTCAATCCTCCTAACACACCTTAACTCAATAGAGTTATAGGGAGATAAAATTGGATCATGTGTGACATGATCTTATCAATGATGGATTTTAGCATAATTATCCCTTAGTTTCCAGGTATATATGTGTAGTGGAGACTACATTATATATACTTAATAGGATTCCATGCAAGTAAGATGGAATTGAGCACTAGAGAGTGTTGCTTCATTAGGAAAATAAAGAATGGTATTGGATACCTACTTTATGACCTTGACATTCTTAAAATATCTCATCTCTGAGAATGTGATTCTTAGAGGTTGAGACTCTTGAGAATCAAGATGAAAATGAAGTGTAGGAACTCATTTAATCTTGAAAAGATAATGAGGCTCCTAAAATTGGAAACTAAAAGGACAATTAAAGATGAAACACTAATACCTCTTCAAATGAGTTTGAGGATGGATTCCATGTGTTAGAGAAATCTGACAATGATCGAACTTCATGTGATGAAGCTTCTGAATATCATAGCATGGATAGATGGATGTTAGCAATAAAAGTCTAATGTAGACTTCATATGCAAGTGTTGTATATGGACTCTCGAGGATTCACCTATATGGATAAGACCTGTAAAGGTATAAATGGATCTTCAAGAGAAAGGGAACCTGATGAGAAGGTAGAGACCTTCAAAGCACGGTTCGTAGCCATGAGTTACACACCGGAAGAGAAGACATTGCTTGCGATGAGACTTGCTCTTCGGTGACCATGCTTAAAACCATCAGAATATTGCTAACCCTAGCTACGCAACTTGACTATTGCATCTTCAAGATGTAAGTCAATATTGCATTTCTCTATGAATACCTCTCTAAGGATATTCACATGAAGTAGCCCCAGGGCTTCATGGTTGAGGAAAGCAAGGTGTGGAAGCTAAGGAATCCATTTATGGACTCAAATAAGCTTCTTGAAGTTGGACCATAAGATTTGATGAAATTATAAATGTTATGATTTCAGATAAACTCTTGATGAGCCATGTGAAGCTTAGTGGGAGTGCCTTTGTGTTCTTCGTGCTAAATGTAGATGATATCCTAATCATTTAAAATGATATAAGGATAATAATAAGTGTTTTATAGACTGGCTATTCCATATCTTGAAATATGATTTCAAAGATACCTCTTATATCTTAGTTCTGAAGTTGTTCAGGAGCAAAGAGAAGAGGGTATTGGGACTGCCACATTGGCAGTACACCTTGGACATATTCTATTCTTAGAAATTCCAAGAAAGGCTTCCATCCCTCAAGATATGGTACTGACCTATCTAAAGGGATAGCACCTCAAAGAGTTGAGGAAGTGAATGCTAGTACTGCTTGCACTTGTGCATTAGTTACGAGAAGCTAAGTGTATGCTAGATGTGTACAAAAGCCAGATATCTGCTATGCAGTGGGAGTAGCAAAGTATTGCTAATCCTACTATGGAGAGAAAACACTTGATTGCAGTAATAACAAAAACTTCATAGATGACAAGATTTTTGAGATAGTGAACCCAAAGTATTATCTTCAAAGCTTAAGACTTTATAGATAGAGATCTAAAAGGTCTTAACTGTAGATACCTTGAGAGATAGTGATCTCTAGGAATATGGGTATTCTGATAAGGATTATGAAAATACTGGTTATGATAATCGTTAAGCCGTAGTGTCAAGGACACTATAGTTTTTAACAAGATTGAGTATTGATTGCATAACATGCAACATTCGCATTAGATGCGAGCACTGTTACTGGGGATATGCAAGTGCCGTAAAAGGACTTGGTGTAGTCTCGCGGGAACAGAGTGACTGATCAGCTTACCTAGCTATTTACTAAATAGCCTATGATTGTCACATGAGCGCGGGTTTAAATGATTACCCCATTAATGGCTCTTTGGGATAGTGGGAGATTGTTGGAAATGCGAGCCCTCGGCGAGCCATTATGCAATAAATGTTATTGCATATATCATTCCCTGATCTGAAATGAAGAATGAATAATTTGCATAATAGGTCCCTTAGTACAATTAGGATTATGTACCATGGCCATCTTAATAATCATACAGTTGTTGATTCAACTATTGAATCATAGAGGCTGGTGCTTGGATGAATATCTAAAGGGTTAGATTGAGGACTCATCAAGCACCGTCAAATGATTGTTAAGAGATGATCTCCAGCCTGAGTAAGAGATGGCAATCCTTATCTCTGAAGGCTGATATCTGACCGACCTCGTGATGCAGGTCCTCTGCATAGGAATAGAGATTCGGAGGTGTCAGATTAGTTAGGTCAAAGAGTTGACATAATGAGATCGAGATAACCAAAATCCTATATCGTATGCTGTCATGATATAGGCACGCATCCTCTGACCGGAGACAGATGTGTTACTATATGTCTGAGTATGTACATTTGGCAGACCAATAGGTTGATGACCTAACCAAGGTCTATACACCGGCGCGCTGGTGTGCATATAAGGGCATATGAGTAATACGATCTCTCAAAGGGATCATACAGGTTCAGTTACTGAACCGGAAGGCATGAGCTCACTCATGAGATATTGGGAAGAATCAAATTCCATGCGCATGGTCGTCTCGCTTTGGAAGCTTGACTGAATTTGTAGGTTTGATATATATACTTTTGGAAAGTATATGATCAAGACCTAGGCATGATATACGCTTTTTGGAAAGTGTATGATACCAACTCCCAATGATCGAATGAGAAACTTACTGATAAAACCATGAAGTAGACAGTATAAAGTTGATCCAATACTTCGGGTTTAATCTGAGTCTTCCAGTATGCAGGATGTATAGGTATTGGGAATACCTGAGGGTGATGTGATCATAAACAATTGTATAACCATGACGCTTCCATTCCAAGGGAGTGATGAAACATGTCTGTATTTTAGTGACTCCTCTCAGTAGAGAAGTGATCTGATATTGGTCCAAGTGTTGGACATTGATCTGAATGTGACTCGGATGCAATGAGAAGATTAGATTTATGGTCTTGATTTAATCAAGCATATATGGGAGGCCCGCGACCTGGATTTGAGATATGATCTCGATATCCATGTCACTATACGTGGAACAATACAATCGCCCTGTCCTTATCTCCAAGTATCTGCGGAGAGACTGCATTATTCTTGAAGGGTTCAAGAATAATTCCATAAGATCTAAGCAATGAAGAAATGATGATTAAATGTGATTTAATCATCTTGATGTGTGAAGAAATTATCCAATATAATTAAATGTGATTTAATTAATGTGGATAAGAATAATGTAGATAGAAATATCCAATTATTCATAATATATTATAAATGTGATTTATAATGTATTAGAGAGAGCTAATTATAATTTATATGTGTTGATTAATTATTATGTGTATTGGATACACATTGTGTAATTAATTGACAATGTAAATTATATGTTGTTTTGGGTTGTGAATATGATTCACATTTTTTCCATGACAAGATTGCAATATTCTCAAATATAATTGTGAATTATTTTTGAAGAATAAAACCCAACAAAACTTGTTGGAAATAAATAAAGAGATTTCCATGGAGATATGCAATCTCATGACATGTCATGAGATTGCTCTCCTCATGGAAAGCTTGGGCGGCACCCAATTCCAAATAGGAATGGGTGGCCGTCCATATGGAATGTACATGGAGATCTAATATCCATATATATTCTCTCCTTATTTATTTGGTGTAATTTTGGATTAATTTGTATTTGATTTTGTCAAATATATTTTGATCTAAATTTGTTGGTTTTACCAACAATCTTAGCCATTGGATTGACATAAATCAATCTCATCCATCGATTTTGTATGTCACATGGATTGAGATCCATGGATCCCAAAACCCTATAAATAGAGAGGCATATCATACTCTCTATTTACATGCATTCTTGGAGGCTTTCTCTCTCTCTCTTTCTTCATACACGACAGCCCTCCTTCCCTCTAATATTGGTGGTCGTCCACCATACCCTAGAGGAGAGAATCGTCGACGCCCTCGCCACCGCGCCGCCGCTTCGACATTCTTCGGTTCTCCGTCTTCTTGGAGTGCTGCACTCACAAAGGAGACGTTCGATCTCGTGCGACGAGATCAGGAGCAACCGTGCTTGGATCATCTTCTTGGATTGCGAGGACAACGCGGTTCATCCCCGCGCTCGCAAGCGGTCTCGCCGACGATCGGACTTGAGACAGGAGGTCTCTTCTCTTAGAGACTTGATCAACCACGCTTCAAGAGGTATTGCATTATACTTGTTGTGGTTATAGATGAAACGATCTAAGAATGGCTCTCGGATCATGTGGTTTCATCAAATAAAAATTTTTAAAATTCCGCTGCACCGAACAACTAGTACGACTAGTCGTTCTTCGTCGTATCCGATACGACGATCACGCTTCCGTGATGCGCTTGAGGATAAATTCCATTTGCATTTTGCATCTCAAATTTGCATTTTGCATCTCAAATTGCATTAAAAATTACAAAAAAGACCGCCTCGAAAACCGTGCACAAACGTGGAGCGGTTGTCGAAAACCGACGCATATTTACCGACGCCCGAAAAGCCGCAATTAAATTAAGATCGAGTCGAGTCGTGAGAGAGTGCAGAGTCTAGGATTTAATTTTCTGCACATTTTAAATTTTGTAATGTGCTCATTTACAGCGGTGTCCGTTTGGACTCTTACGTGTGTAATAAAAAACCTTAAGCTTTTCTGTAGTGTGTCGTAACCTGTTTCAATCTCCGGTGAGGGTAGGGTCCGGCTTGAGTGGCGCTTAGGATAGACCTGCACATACAGCTCGTAGAGCTTTTAAATTTTCGATGGTGCTCGTAGGACCTAAGGCTACACTTCACTTTAATTGAGATGCATATTAGATCGTTCAACTTAGTCAAATTAAACTCAATTCTTCCCGGCTAATAGAACTTTCTGCTGGGTGTGGTTTTTCATCGGCTTGCATTCATTTAGAATAAATTTTCAATTCTTGTATTACATCCCACATGGAGATTGCGAGGAATCATTGTAAGTCTTCTATCTGAGCATACATCATTGTTTCACGTGCATCGGCTTTTTCCGAATTTCTCCCTCCTTTTTGTAACATAATTTTAAAGAAAATTAGGATTGGACGGTAGACGTGTATTTGTGCTCACTTAAACTTTCAATGATCACCTAATTAAAATTGGGAGTGCTAAATATAACCGACTAAATAACTCATAAAATTGAGAATTTTTGCGGGAGAGCAACCCCAACCTTGGATGCATTTGTTTTTTTTTTGAGGGAGCGAGAGACGACGCTTAAGGTTAGTGCTCAGCTCCGAAATTTTCATTCAGACTACTAATTGTAAAAACGATTAGCTACTTCTCAGTGAAGATCTACGGGTAGCCGGTAAACGATCCGGATTTCCTTAACAAAGTGGGTGATTTAAAGGACACTGCGTAAGGCTCCGTCCTTAAGTAACACGGATAGCTGTTTTACGGTCCGTACTTACTCTCATACTGGCTGAAAGTAGGCACAACTAGTCGTAAGGACTCGGGACAGTCTTTAAGAAAATCTTCGGCATCTAACAGCTTGTTAATTATTTTCCAAGATTGTCTTATCAACAACTAAATTTGAAAAGATAATAGCCGAACTCTTGCAGCTTCATTGTGTGAGTTGAACTTGGGGGTTTGATTTGTATTTGATTTGTGTGCGTGAACCGATTTCGAAGATCAAAAGTTGCACAATTGTGTCATCAACCTCCTTGATAAAAATTTCTTTTGAATATCCTGTGCACTTGCATCGAGATCAGCCATGTCGATTCATCATCAACTTCCTTTGACAAACACAGGACAATGGTCCAGTACCCATCTGATCTATATTATGCAAGGTTGCAAAAGTCGGTAGTCGGTACTCGGTCGGTTGGCTCACGGACTAAGGATTAATCGGCAGTCGGACGACTAATCGGATTTTGTCGGGCTTTAATCGGTTTTGAATTTTTAATATTTTAAATATATAAATCATTTTTGTATATATATTCTTATATATTTACATAGATTTTACATTTTTTATATCATCATAATGAAACAAAAGATGAAATTGAATCTAAATAAAACATTAAGCATATTAGAATAAGTTTGCTTTAAAAAATTGAAAATAAATGGTATCTCCAAGCAAAAATCGATCGACTAGTTGACCTTAGTTGGAATTAGTCAGTACTCGGTCGGCCACCCCACCGACTAGACTAGTCGGACCTACTAGTCGGGCCAGTCGGGGGATTTTTACAACAATGATATTATGAAAATGAATTTGTCTCGGTCAAACCCAAATCGACTAAATTCTCTTCTTTCAATAATCCCCCAACATTTGAGATAGATTTTGACTCTCAGAAGAATTCGGTCCCCTCATTGAATTACAAGTCATTCTACTCGAATCATCCTGCCACGCATGACCACTTACTATCTTGGACTGAACCGTCTTATTCTCGATTTCTCTCTAATGAACCATTTCAAGATCAAATCACTGTTGAATCTCATGATTGGCCGAGAGACCAAACCCAATCACACCAAATAGAGAGGCACGCACTTAATGATCATCAGCGTTGGATTGACCATGACGATCAAATCCCTATTGACCAACCCGAGTACCACTCCTTTGAACAGACTATAAATACAGAGGACCAAATGGATGATATCGACGTATATGCACCCTGTATGACTCCATTATTTGAGGATACGATCAATCATGACCATGGAAGTAGACTCTACTCAAACCAACATTACATGCCTGAGTCACGGCATGTTGAGTATGAGACCTACAAATTCCCGCAAAATCCTTTCTCTGAGCAGGCTCCTTGCATAATTTTTTAGGAGAAATTTTCAGAAAATGACAATCATATATTGGATATTTCAAGAGAATCTCCTCCCAGCACATACAGGAAAATATAAGATGAAATTATTGAATCTCAAATACAAAAACACACCCCGACTGCTCCCGTAATTGATCATGAACAGATTTTTGAGGATGACATTTCGAGGATAAATAAGAGGTATGAATTAATGGAGAAAAAAAATTAAAAAGCTCACCGACCGAATAATTTCATTCTATGGTAGCTCGGATACGAAAGTAGAGAATGAAATGATTGGATCTCATGTTGAAAATTATGAGGATATTCAGAAACCCAGATACTATGATCACCCTAGGGACGACCATGACAGCGACACATCTTCCTACTACTCTCCTAGGGATGACTATGCCTCTGACTCTTACTCGAGACATCAAAGCCCCTTCTCATCTATGGAAAATACCACATCACCACACCACATCACCACACCAAAAAATTGAAATATTCAAAAATAACTAAAAAATCGAAAATCCAGAAAAATACATAAAAATTGAAACTGAAGAAGATCTGAAGAATTTGGATCTTACTTTACGGAAAGCACTTGGAGAAGACACTGATTTTTGAACTTCCTTTTATACAGGCCATTGAATACTTCACCAACCTTAAAGGATTTGTAATGGACAAATTAGTGATGAAAAAGTCGGGCAGGATAAGAACAAAGACTGAAAGACATATCTTGTCAATGGTCTCCTCCTTGGTGTTGAGGAGAAAAACCAAGAGCCGCATAGTGAAGCGGTTGCCCAGATTTAACTGTGGAATCAAAGACACAATGTTTACCCATGCTCGAATTGATGACGACTCACCAATTGGTTGATCTCTGTATTTCACAAACTCGAACTCGGACCTATCAGAAAGATACGAGAGATCGTTCAATTGGCTGATTGATCAATAAAGCGGCTGAGAGGAATCATTTCTATCATCATTATATTCCAAGGTGCTCCGCTCAAAGTAGACTTCATGATCATTGATATTGAGCATCAAGGACAATTTACCCAACGTCCAATTATTCTCGGAAAGCCATTCTTAGTATTGGCTAAGGCAATTATTGAGTATAACACTCGGGAAATCAATTTTACAGCATTGGAAGCACTTCGATCTCACCTATTCTTTGAGGAACCACGATTTTCTGAGACAACCCACGAATTCATCGACAACCGTAACCATCAAGCGGTAAAAGAGCCTAACCCCGTTGTTACACCTGAGTAGTGGTTGTTGATGAAACTATTGGTTTAGAGACTCTCTCTCCTGCTCCATTCCTAGATGCTCTCACCATGGAAAATCAAATATATTACTCATACGATCGTGAGACTTATGCACATTCGCACCCTGGGTCAACCTATTCTGACTACCTTGATCAAATCAACTCGACACAGGAATGCTCCAACATCAAATCAAATGAGAACGAACATGTAGTGACTCTCCCCACTATTTCAATTCCTGCGAATGTCACAATAGAAAAGTGTTTCTTATATGATCCTGAGACATATGCATGGGCTCACCCTAAATCAACCTACCCTGAATACCTTGACAAAATCATTACAACTCAGGAGTGCACCAACATTAAGAAGACTAAGAACAAGCACGCAGGACGAACATCGACTAAGGAGAAAATTTTCAATGGTTATTCATCTGGAGACTCAAGTGGACCAACAACTTCACGAAACAAAATGACTACTCCTTCATCGAAAAAGAAAGTCACCTTTGACCTTCCAATAGAGGAATCATCTGATGATCGCTCGTCAGGTCCGGAGAAGGTAATCTACATGCGTGAAGTCTGTTCGGCGGTCTTAAAACCCTACCTTCGCAAGGATCCAAACTTCAATTCCCGTTAGACGACTCCCGTCCCGCACTATTATTCATCCAAAGCCGATGCTCCTGGTCTCATCAAATACACTGGAATAATTTCTTATGAGCTAGCTGAGACTGGTGCTTCAGAGTATTCATTTGAGGACAAATCGCTTGATCCCAAGAAGGAACAAATTCTGAGAAAACAACTGAAGAAACAAAAAAACAAGAATATTTGGAGTGTAACCACTTTCAAATACTATTCCTCTGAGGATAACTCCGATAATGATTACCTTTCATCTGACTCATACGCTTCATCTACTATCCAACATGATTTCTCTGAGGACAACACTGATAATAATTGGGAATCATATACTTCATCTCCTTCTCATCATTACGATCTCCCACCACAGGCTCACAAAAAGATCGATCCAAAACCGCCTTAATCATTGGCTACCCACCCTCCCTCCCGACCATGGAAGGCCATATCGCGATATATCGTCGATATATCAGTATCAACAAGTCATCGATATATCGCCAATATGATTGATATTTGGCCTTCCAAGGTCATTTTATTCGCAATCTCGGTTCGATGTCCATAAAAAAATACCTTACAAAAAAATTCACAAACAGAAAAAAAAAGATGTGTCTGCATTTCACACACCCACACTTCATCCAGCATTACATTCATTTGCATCTGTGAAAAGTCCTTGGGTTCTGAACCGAGTTGTGAGCAGAAACCAAGAGTGATATGGACTTGACCTTAATCCACCTAATTTTCAGAGGAACTTCACCGAGAAATAGGATTTTAGAAGCTTCAGGTCTTTGACTTAATTCTTTGAGTTTCACATGACAATGTGCAGCGTTTGACTCTTAGTATCTAACACGGTCTCTTCATTCTGGGTACAACTCTGGAATAAGGAATTAATTTGTACTCTCGCACTATGCACTTAGCTCAACTAAGACTGTGTGAGTTTCTTTTCTGGTAGCATGGAAATCTAAAGACCGGAGTATGGGTTGAAATAAAGCTTCGAAAAAGGGTTGGACGGCTGGACACAATTTATTCTAAGACCCCAAAAATATGTACGGAAAAAAAAAGATTCTATATCCGTAGGGGCATAACAAGATCCAAGCAGAACTACCAAAAATCCAAATACAAAGAAGCCACTATCAAATAAATATATGACCAAAAAGGTCCAAGCTTCAAGAAAACCTGCAGATCTTGGTGGAGACTCGGCTGCACTGGCCAGCTTCACAAGGAGAGGTGACTACACTGGCCACCCTCTAGTTCTTTTCTCCTTCTAACTTCTCCTCCATTTCGATTGTGAACACAGCGCGACAGACCTTAGAAGGAAATACCAGACTCCCTGAAGACGAGTTACTAGAGAGGAGGTTTGCATGGTAGTCCGGCATTCTGTATGGGAGGAGCTAAAACCTTTCATACATATGAGTTGATTATTCAATGTTCATAGGATATGCTTTACGAAGAGGATTGATCTAAGATGACTTCTGAGCCGAAACTGTGACAAAGATGTGTAGAACTTGAAGGCCGTTGATTTTAAAATTCCAAGTCTCACAGAAGTTCCGCCAAACTAATAATCCAAAGGTCGAGTCTAGTTTCATTTTCACCTTCAGCTCATGGTCTTGGTATGGAACCCAATCTCATTTCACGTCATGGCATTTTTTTCGATGCTCAGGGACAAGCATGGTTTAAGTATAGGGGGATGATTCTCAGATTCATCGCTCTAAAAGTTATTAATTAAGCTCTAGTCCCTAAAAATCACTGGCATTTCTTCATTTATTCTGCATAATTAGCATTCATGCGTGTTTTGATAAGAATCGCATTTTATCACTTATTTTCGCATAAAATAAGAAGCTAAAAATACCAGCCAAAATTGACCTGTAAATAGCCTAACATCCTTGATTTTTAACTAATTCATGCTAACTCCAATTAACCCGAAACCACCTTTACTGGGTACATATCACAAGAATAAATGAAAAATACAAAAAAATCACCAACCTAAATAAGTGGACCAAAAATCCAAACCCTAGTTCTAGGATTTACGGACTAAAACCCTCATATATTCCTCATACAGTGTCCTATTTGATTCTACTCATTTTTGAACTAATGTGCATTCAACTACCTTCAAAACAAGACCAAGTTCAAGTGAATCAGAGCTCATATGTGAAAGTTGGTTTTGGGCCTCTTTTGTACATTTTGTATTTTAGCGGTTTTTTGACATATTATTTTATGTACATAATTGACTCATTTTATTTTAATTTTTTTTCATTAGTCGTCTTTGATGAAAGTTTTATTAAAATACATAAAAATCCAAATCCAAACTGAGCTTGAAATCAAAAAAACTAACTGAGTCCGAGTCTTCACTAACTGTCTGTACAAAAATTATATGTTTTGTCTTTTATTTTATTTCTTCTTTTTCTTATGCAATAAAAATCCAAAAAAATAGATTGATGTATAAATATTTATCTTTGACTTTATCATATTTTCTGGATTTTTATCTGGTTTAAAAATGACAAAAAATTATAAAACCCAAAAATCAAGGTATGCTATATACATGGGATACCACAAAAATATCACTTTTTGCAGAATGATTGATTTCGTTTTGGTTCATTCATGAATGTTGTAGATCTCATCGAAACGAGCAATTTTTGTGAAGGAACTTTTTCGATCCGAGGTAATTTACTATTTTTTACATATTTATTAAGGTATTTATTTTCTGATTTTTGTGGGCCGACACGTGACAGCTCCTAGAGTCACCACGTGTCACCCATTTTTTAGGCTTTTAAAATTTGTTTTATAAAAAAATAAAAAAATAAAAATAAATAAAGGGCTCGCACGTGCGGAGCACATGCCTCCCGCGCACGTGCCCTGCATGTGCTTCGCCCAAAGCTTGTCCTCTTGACGCCACGTAGCGCTACCAGGGTCGTCCGATCTCGATCGATCGGACAGCACCTGTAGCCCTTCGTCTTCCTTCCACCTTTCCCAATTAGCCCAGCGGCGCCACCCCCAATTTCGTTGCCTCGCCCACGAATCTCGTCGTGCCCCCCAAATCTCACACAATCGCCATCTTCGATCGCTGATCAAGCTCTGATACGAATCCCCATTCAAACCAATCCCCCCGATCCAAACTTCCATCTCCGGCATCACCTCGCATCCTATTTAAACAAAGCCACCCCTTCCGATCAAGCATCCGTCGGTAGCCCTACAAATCGGAGGTGTGGCGATGACAACATCGTCCCTCCACCACCAACGACGGCGAGATCCGAGGTTCGACCTCGTTGTAGCGCGGCTTTTCCCTTCGTCGCTACTGCCTCTGCTCCGGTGTATCTCCGTCGAGCCTACGTCCGCAACTTCAACCTCCGTTCACCACTACCACCAACAAACTCCAAGCTTCATCGACAACCACCAGCGCCTGCTCCGTCGTTCAAACTCACCCCCGGTCGAGCCAGCCGTCGCTCCGGTCGTCGTACAGGAGCTCTTCACCGTCATCAGAACGTCAAAGCTTCAACGGCCTCGCCTACCGCCTCAGCTAGGCCCTCTCCGCTCCGACATTGTCGTAGAGCCGGGCACAGGTCCCGAGACCCTCCCCGCGTGCGAGGCACGTGATGGGAGGAGACGTACTGCATTGGCACCCCTGAAGAGCTGCCTTATTTATGCCAAAAGCCCAAGGTCATGTGTATTGCACGTGACCAGCTAAGAAATTTTCAGAAGTGCCCCCAAGGTTCGCCAGCTTCACATATCAGTCCCTGCCGGCCAACGGTCAAGTACTTGGCACGTGACCTGTTAGAAATTTTGCAAAAGATTCCCCAGAACTTGCGGTAATTACAAATAAGTTCCCTTTGCATTTTTATTTTATTTTTATGTATTGTAATATTACATAAACACCCATGTGTTCCCCCTCTATTTTGAACTACATAACATTATTTTATTTATCAAAATTAGGCATTTTGTTCTACAACTAATTCTCTACATCTTGGCATATGTTTGACATTTTGGTGATCAGTGGTTAATTAATAATTAATTATTTTGTGAAAATTACATATTTTGCCCATTCTATGCTTGAAATTCATAACTAATTAACCATTACTTTGAAAATTGCCAAAAAAAATCACGAATTATAAATTTAGTTGTGTTTGACATTGTACCCAAAAAGAATTGTATTTACACGCATCGTTTGCCCTATAAAATCATTTTGCATATTTCGATATTTAATTTTTAGTAGGTATTAAATCTTGTATTTTTTAAGTTTAGGATTTTTCTGAGATCTATCACCTAATGATAGATCTTGGATAATTTTATCTCTTGAAAATAAATAGGTTTAATATTTATTATAATTAAATATTGAAATTCGCAACATTTGCATTCGAAAATTCATAAAAAAAATCATCTTGCATCCAAAAATTCGTTTGATTGCTAATTTGCATTTTGCATCTTAAATTGCATTAAAAATTATAAAAAAAAGACCGCCTCGAAAACCGTACACGAACTTTGATAGACAAATTTCTAAGTTGTTCCTTTGCCTCTTGAGTTCGACCTTAGGACTTGCCCAAGTAAAATAAACATAAAATCACGCGATTAAAAATTGACTAAATAATTGTGGTTACTTTATTGACCGATTCCGATTGCCCGCCTACAACGAAATGACTCATCATTTTAAGCGAACGATAACCCACGCATTTAACATCGGCTATTTCGGACTCGTCAGTGAGATTCATGAAGATGTTGAGCAGCAATCGAGTTTGTTTAAGGACTTTGCAAGGGCATTCACGTGTGGGTTGTGGAATGTCTAGGGATCAAGTTGCCCGCAGCTAACCCTCTGAATGGGTCAAGAAGATAGTCTCAGTTGGAAAGTTAAGGGGTTGGACGACCGGAAGAAGAGAGAAGCGGTTGGGGCTCTCTTAGGGTCATGTAGGCTGATGTGGCATTTCCACTGGAAACAAAGATTCAGGATTGGGATTGTAGTGTGTGGAACTCGATTTCTGGTTCTAGGCTATCAGAGTTTAGATCGGTCCTTTCAAAGGGAAAAGCTTGAGGTGTGGTGCCGGCATGGTATGGAGATAGTTTTTCATTGTTAGAAAAGAAGATGGGGCATAAATCTATGTCGATAGTCTCGAAGCCAAAGTCCGTGAATAGGGAGTTTGCTCTTGTCAACTATTTGCGAGCACTCTTGTGGTCCCCAACCCCACGAAACTGTAGTTTGGGAAGAGTTGCGACTGGTTAGGGAAGCCTTCCCAAACATACCATGTATCAGTAGCGGTGACTTTAACGTCACCTTGTTCGCCACTGATCATCCCAATGAGAAGAGGGGACAGGATCATGGATCGATGAAGTTCATATTGTAGGTTAGGGAGATGGCATTAGAAGGGGTGGACGTCATTAACGATCGATTCACGTGGAGAAATAGTTCATCCAGATCTCATACAAACCATTTCTTGTGTCTCACAATAGCTTGGGTTCTTTCGAGATCCCGCTCGTAACACACCTACTTGCTGGAATTTTCGAGAGGAATCGTACCCTCACTCAACATCCACATTCGAGAGATCATGACTGCTATAGGTGGCCATCATGTGGTGGGTTCGACAGCACAAAAAATGGCTAAGAAGATAATAGACATGAGGGAGGTGTTGAAGATGTACAAGACATAGATGCTCCAGAAGAGAAATGAGCGGCATCTAAGGTGGTGATGGAGGTCGCACATTTGTCGTTGCTCTGTGGGAGGGTTGAGGCAGGAGGATTGACAACAGGTTATATAAAAGATTGAGAGTGTTAGTAATATATCCTACGGTTTTTTGTTATTCATTGTAACCCCGTTCAGGGCACTTATGTATTTTTCTCAGTTTTCGAGCTCTCTAGGGTTTTCTCCTATGAAAGACCCCTAGACCTCTGGAATAAGACAAGTTGTTTCATTCTTCCATTCCTATTCTACATGGTATTAGAGCAGCAGTCTTAAACCAATGTTTTAACCTAAATCCCTCCGCCACCATTGGCCCAAGTTCCCACAACCGCCACTACCCAGCTTGCACCGCTTCCAGGCACATGAGGCGCTCTCGCACCGCCTCTAATTGCTCTACGAGTCCCCAAGGCCTTCTCGCGACACTGCCTCGCCGCTAAGCGACTTCAGCACCTCCACCTGAACGTTAACCCACCACCTAGGTCTCCGCCAACAACAAAGCAACCCTCCTAGGGTGCCTCCCAGACCCAAACACCACCAACAGGAGTCCCTGCGCATCACTCCACTTATTCGAGCGGCGCGGCCCTGAGCCTCCCCATGATATTATTTCTCTCTTGTTGTCACAAACAGGCTACAGCACGAGTAGTTCAATGATGTACTGCTAGGTCTCCAAAAAATGCTTGAGTAAGATTGCATGAACTATCCATGTCTTTTTCTTGACTTGTGCGGCCACCATGTCATCTACAGAGCCCAAGCCCATGTACCCGACTTCTTCTATGATGGTACAAGGCACTTATATCAGACTAAAAGGCTCCGAAAATTATGTATTATGGTCTCAATCATTCAAGGTATTTATTGGTGGCCAGCGAAAGAACTATAATCTTACCAAGAATCCATGCAAGGAGACGAACACGGACTGCGATATCTGGTATTTGGATAACTGCTAGGTGATAGCATGGAAGACGAACAACGTTGATCCGAATATAGCATCCAATCTTCTATATAAAGAGAAGGCAAAGGCAATGTGGGAGAGCATTGAGAATACCTACTCTTAAAAGACAACCATGTCCAGGCTCTCGGATATCTACACACATATTTGGTTTGCAAATCAAGAAGATACATCATTGATCAAGTTCTACCGGAATCTCACAAACCAGTTTGAGGAGCTTCTTATCTTTCAGCATGCTTGTTGTGACAAACATATAGGAGAATGCATAGAGTGGCAAGTGTATCGCTTCTTATCAGGATTACATCCGCGATACAAGCCGGTGAAGGACCAATTTCTGATTGTTGTGACCCATACCTGAGACCATCTTTGGTAGATTACATGAACTTGGATCTCCTTCACCCCATCCGTCTGTTGATACTAAGGCATATTTTGCTAGAGGATGACCTAACTACCAAGGGGGACGGGGATGTAAATTTGGTTGTGGTCGTTGACGTGATTTTGAACGAGGATATGACTCAGGACGCGGACGTGGACGTGATCCTACTATTGTCCGTTCTCCAGCATTTTCACACTGTAGACACTTGAATCATCCTTCCGAACGTTTCAAGGCAAAGTTTGGCATGCCTCCTAATGCCAACAGTGCCTATAACACAACCTCATATGAAGGCACATATGATATTGCAGACACCTCTCATGATCAGCCTTCTGGTGGCAGTAAGACTTCTTTTACTGCATCTAAGTATGCTCATCATCAACAGTTGCTGCAAAACTTTGCCAGGAACAAAACTGCTTCTGCTCCTACTGCTAGTCTGGCCACTACATCAGGTACAATTCCCAGCTCTGCCGCTACATCTAATCATGCATGGATCATTGAATCGAGTGCCTCAACTCACCTGACTGGAGAAGTTAGTCTTCTAACCTCTTCATGAACATCGTCCTTTGTAAAGACTATTCTGTTGCCAATGGAGCTCATTCACCTATTACTATTGTGGGCATTATGGAGTTTTACTCCAAACTCCAGCTTACTGGTGTTCACTGTGCTCCTGACTTTCCTCTTAGTCTATTATCTGTAACTTGTGCACTGACCTTAACTGTCAAGTTATACTTGATGAGTGTTGATGTTATTTTCAGGACATCCGGACGAGATAGATTTTTGGTGGGGGACATAAGAACAGACTTTATTATCTTGACATCCCCTCTGACTCTGGTTTTGATGGCGCTTCGTCCATCTCCGTTGATCCTCTTCCCTGGTACCTTCGTCTCAACCATCCATCTTCCAAAGCCCTCTCTTTAATGTTACCCGAACTCTCTATGTTCAAGCCTTTAGAGTGTCAGGCGTGTCAGTTCGGAAAACATCATCGAGCATCGTTCCATGCATGTACTGAGCCTCATCGTGAAGTTCCTTTCTCTTTAAGCCATGTGATATTTAGGACCTTATCCGGTCCGTACGCTGAGTGGACATAAGTATTTTTTGTTTTGGTCGAGGATTACAGTAGGTCGCCTTGGGTCTATCTTTTATTAGCATTCAGTGATTGCTAATATTGTCAGAAAATATTTCATTATGTTAAGAATATTTTCTCCTCTAGTATAATAATTTTTTGTTTTGATAATGCCTTGGAATTCACCCAACGTGATCTAACAAACTTCTTTACTTCCCAAGGTACCATACATCAAACCTCTTGCCCATATATGTCCCAACAAAACGGGATAGTAGAGAGAAAATTAAGACGTCTTCTAAATATTGCCCGCTCACTCCTTACTCAGATGGAAGTTCACAAAACCTATTGGGGTAATGTTGTTCTGACCGTCGTCCATCTTATTAACAGAGTTCTCTCTCCAACCCTAAATGGATCTACCCCCTTTTCTCTACTTCACCCAACTAAGTTACCCTTTCCTCTTCCCTTACGAATCTTTGGATGTGTGTCCTTTGTTTATAATTTTCATACTTCAAACAAACTTTCTCCTCATGCAATCAAATGTATCTTGGTTATTCTCGTACTCGAAGAGGATACATGAGTTATGATCCATATGGATATCGCTATTATATCTCTGCATATGTAACCTTTTTTAGCAGACCAGTTTTTTCACTCAATCTGTTATAGATGTTCCTCTGGATCTCCCATCTCCACCCATTGTCCATAAGCGCAGAAACATATCTCCACCACCAGATGTTCCTTTACATATTCCTTTGTTGCAGGATGATATGTTTTCTACATGTGTCCCATCCACTTCTATCCCGAATGATCCTCATGAGTTTCCAATTGCTCTACGTAGAACCAAAAGGCAATGTACTTCTCATCCCATATCTCATTTCACTTCTACTGTTAGTTTATCTTCCACTGACAGACTGTATGCAGATGCTCTCCCGACTATTTCTATGCTGAGAGACCACCATAGTGCTTTACAGGATTCAGGATGGCGACAGGCCATGAATGAAGAGACGGATGCTCTTATTTCCATGGGGACATGGGATCTTGTGCACTGTCCCAAGGGAACTAGACCTGTGGCATGCAGATGGTCTTCACGAACAAGCAGTCACCAGATGGGTTCATTGATGAATTGGAAAGGTTGCCTTGTGGTCAGAGGCTTTACACAGACATATGGAGTGGATTATTGGAGACATTCTCACCAGTTGCACGAATGGGATCAATAAGGATTATACTTTCAGTGGCAGCTAATAAGGCCTGGCCTATCTTTCAGTTAGATGTGAAAAATGTGTCCTATATGGAGACCTTGATGAAGAGGTGTGCATGATGCAGCCTCCGGGTTATGAAGTCGAGAGGGAGTGTGTATGTCGACTTTGCAATGCAATATGTGGTCTGAAACAGAACCCAAAGGCATGGTTTGACATACTTACTGCAGAAATCAACACTCTTGGCTTCCAAAGAACAACCTCTGACTATTCTGTGTTTGTCAGAAGACGAACAACTGGTATTGTTATACTTGCAATCTATGTGGATGATATGTTGTCACATGTGATGATGATAAAGGGGTACTAGATACCAAAGACTTCCTCTAGAAGGTTTTCATTACCAAGGGCTTTGGTCCACTACGCTACTTCTTGGGCATAGAAGTACTATGCACTAGCGAGGGCCTCCGTCTCTCGTAGAGAAAATACTATCTCGACATCCTTACTGAAGCCGGATTACTTGGATGCAAGTCCTCTGGTATTCCTGCAGATCCAAAGAAACAATTCACATCCTATGATCTTATCTTCGAACATGTTACTCGATACAGAAGTCTGGTTGGCAAACTTCTTTACCTTATTGTCACCAAACCAGATATTTCTTATGCAGTAAGCAGAGCTAGCCAACACATGGAGCAATCTTGTTACAATCAGTGGCAGGATGTTCTCCAGATTCTATGATACTGGAAGGAATCACCAGGCTGAGGCCTCTTTTATGGGGCAAATGGGTACACCGATGTTATCGCATATGTTGATGCTGATTATGCAAGTTCGCAAAGGATCTACGCTCCACCACAGGATATGCTATGATGGTTGGATGAAACCTAATAAATTGGAGAAGCAAGAAATAGATTGTTGTACATATCCAATGCAGAAGCAGAGTACAAGGCGATGGATCAAGCTACCTGTGAGATCACGTAGCTATTGACTTTTCCCAAGAACTCGACATTGTTTTAACTACTCTTATTCCATTATACTGTGATAACCAATCTAATACATACATTGCCATGAATCATGTTCGTGATGTTATCAGGATTGGAAGGATTACTACTCCTCACATCAACACAGATCTTCAGCTTGCAGATGTATTCACAAAGGCCTTACCCAAGAAGCGCCTTTTGAGGATAGTTTCCAAGTTGGACATGACTGATAAATATGCTCCAACATGAGGAGGAGTGTTAGTAATATATCCTACAGTTATTTGTTATTCATTGTAACCCCATTACAGGCACTAATGTGTTTTTCACAATTTTGAGCTCATTAGGGTTTTGTCCTATATAAGGAACCCTGGACCTCTAGAATAAGACAAGCTATTTCATTCTTTCATTCCTCTTCCATAGAGAGGAAGCTGACATAATGGAGTGTGTCCTGCCTCTTAGGGGTAGGATGGTACTGTTGAAGGTTGTATTATCAATGATTCTTGTGTTCTTTCTCTCTTCAATGGTACAGTGGGTGTCCGTAAGCACCGGAAGCTCTGATGAGGTATTTTTTCTGATAGTGATTGAAAAGGAATTGCTTTAGTGGATTAGGATGTGGCGACGAAAACCAAGGAGCGGATCTTAGGGTTCTGTAGATTGGAGACATGAATAAGGTGTTGCTCTGAAAGTGGATTATCACATTATGGCTAAGGGGAAGGCCTTAAATATTAGTTTCTGACAACATATTGATGATCAGTTGAAACAAAATTTTGGCCATTTTAGTTATCAATCCTTCTATCGACAACCCTAAAGGTTCAATTGTCGACCATTCCGATCAAATTTCGGTCACTTAACAAAAATGAAATTCGATAGAATTTTCACAAAATATGATAACATGGGTGACGGTTCGGATTTACTACCTTGACTAATACGAACTATCTATTCCGCCTTATACAGTTTATGAGCGTGTGTAGACATTGTGGTCTCACCCTCAACGTTTTATAGGGGAATCAATTCTGTTTTGCTAGGCCAATCATGGGAAGCCGTTTGAGAGATGATTGAACGGAAGAAAGGGTCCTTTGTGACACACATCCTAGATTGTTCTCTTGGCTTCGGATAAGGAGGTAAGAGTTGTAGATGTGTGGTGGGATGGGTTGTGGATGCCAAATTTTGTGGCGGAGCTTTTCGATCAGAGAGTTGAGGAGTTAATGAGGTTATCTAACATGTTAGCCAAGATGGAGTAGCCTTCAAGTGGACGAGACTCATAGTATTGGCAAGATAGGAAGTTTACTGTTAAGAAAGCTTATGAAGTTTTGTATGCCGCTCCAACGCCATTAAATGATGAGGCTCTCGCAATTGTGTAAGATTCTGGGAGTGGAAGATCCCCATGAGGTAAAGGTTTTCCTATGGGACTTTGAGGAGCGAGAATATTGAGCTCGAAGAGCTTGGGTGTGATGAGACCTACAAGCAGTGTGGAGAAACTGCTGAGGACATCAATCACCTTTTCTTCCGTTGTCAAGGGTCGAGGGAGGTTTGGGTGACTTCCTATCCTGCTTGGTGTTCAGTGGGATAGCATATAGTCTTTTTCAAAGCTCGGTAAGGAATGTGTGGAGGGGTTCGATGGAAGGACAAATAACGGTGGTTGTGTACATTTGGGCCATTTGGTTGGCGAGGAATATTTTTTCAAGGAATTGAGATTCAACAATGACAATGTAATTAAGCATGTTGTCTATGTATGATTGACGGAGCTTGTAAATTTTTGCCTATACTTTTATATACAAAGTTTGGATAGTATTCTCATAAGGTGCGTCTTGTTTTTTCTCAAAAAATACGGCATTCTCTAATGAATATCAAGGCAGGATAATCTCTCGTATATGTTATTAGGCATCCCTAAGATCTATTCATTTGCGTAAGATGATCATTAACCATTCTAGAAGATGTTTGGTAGTTTGGAAATACAAGCCAGACCATAAGTCCCCCACACACACAGCACATGTGATAAGTGTAGTTTATTTCAAGAAATTACGAGTATGAGATAAAAGGAGCATCATGAAATTTCTCCCATTATTGCTTGATTAGAACCATGGCCTCAAACTTCAACAAAATTCAGTCGAATTTCTGTCGAATATCGATATCCAATCAAAATCAAAATGCAACCGAAATGGCCGAAATGATCGAAATATTGGGGTTCTAGTCCAAAAAATGACCGAAATGATCCAAATTTTGGACGAATTTCGACCGAAACTCCATTTTGGCCAGTCACCGAAATGGTGACCGAAACCGACATTTAGGGCCTTGCTTAGAACCTTGTTTTTTTATATCTACATGCATTTCATGGACCACAAGTAGCAAATATATTTTCAAATTGATTTATCACTGTATTTAAATTTAAGGACTTGGAGAGGAAAGATGTGTTCAAGCTGTGGTGAATAATTCTTCTACAATTTCACCAACATGGCAATTGAACGATTGTTGTAGACAAAATACCCACGCGTATAGTGGACTTTATGTCTTGCTTATGCATTAAACTTGTGTTAAAATAAATAAGAATAGAATAGAGAGTGGAGTACAATCACAATGGCAATGGTAGGTACAATTTCATTCCAGAATTTTGAACTTGATGTGGGAGATCATAAAAAAGAGACATCGTCTAACTTGGACATGCCAAATTTTGAAATTATTTTTCTTTCCTTGCAAAGAAAAAAAAACAAAAATGGAGTATATTCTCTTCGGATGAACAGAGAGATTGTAAATGGTTGAGCGCAAGAAGAGGAGAGAGAAGAATCTAGTTTCGTGCCCTCATTTCTGGACCCAAACTACAATTGTGTGTGTCGTAGTGCGTAAGTGGTCCTTTAATGTGATTGCAATCCAAAGGATGACTTGATATCCCGCTGCACCTCACAATGAATTTCTACAACGAGGGCAATATGTTTGAAGCAAATATTATTATGAAGAATGGATCTCTAAATTACATGGAAAAATCTATCCAGATTTGAATAAACGAGACATGTTGAGAATCCTTATCAATTTCTTATCAATTTCTAAAATCCTTGATCAACAAAAACCGAGGATCCTTTTTTCCCATTAGTTGTACCAAGGAGCTGAATCACCCCTTCTCAATAGGAAGCTACAAAGAAGCATTGTATTCGTGACTGAACCTCCGATGTGTATTATAATAGCATCAAGATCTGTGCATAGCCTCATAATGTCCTCGACAATTGTACAATTACTTTCCTCCGATTTTTTTAGGAAAAAAGGTGTGACGGTGAGGAGACATCCACATGTAAACTTCTATATATTTGCATTATTTCTTCCGAAAAAATACATATCCTTTACAGATTTAGTTTCAGTTAGTTCCACAAATTTTCGGTAGCCTGCTTGTGATTGAAGTGTGTCTAATGTATATGGAATTCGTCAACACAAGGAATATGTATATTCCAATTCATTCGATGCACATGAAAATTGGCATGTTCATTTCAGATTGCCCTCCATTTATGAACTGATGGCAATTAAAACAATTGACCATCGACCGAGCTGAACATCCATATCAAATGGCATCTGCTCTCTTCAAAAAGATATTACGCCGAACGAACAAATTAAAGACGCTAAATTATGGCAGATAAACATGAGCACATCAAACTTTTCATTAATTTGTGTATACAAAAAAACGCTTGAGAAGTTCAAGAAGAAACTCACAGAAAACAATGTCTGAACATAATGTTCATCAGGTATGCAGTTGTGCTCCTTCTGAATGAAAAGCTGCCATGTCATAATAGAATAACGTCAACCAAAGTTTTTCTGAGAGTAAATGTGAACAGATCATTTGAGGAAGCCAGGAAAATAGAACCACCTCACAAGCTAAACTAAACACAAACTTTTTGCTATATAAAAAATTGCAGATACTAGTTACCCAAGAAAAAAAGAAACGTATTGCTGTAAATATTTTTTTATTTTTTTTACGATTTCATTTTGAAAATCTAACCTTATGGAGTGGCTTTCACGGTGGCAGCTTCACTTGCAAGAAACATGTACTGAGGTTGTTCATGAACCAAGCTGTAGTAATCCATGAGACATCCATGTTGGATGTCTACTTACATCTACCATTGTCCTCAATAACATCTAGACAATCCTTTTTAGGTGGGTATATCCTAGGAAATCGATTGAATTGATGAGACTCATATGCATAGGGTGATTGAGCTATAGTTTAGTGATATTGTAGGGGTTGCAGTGAGCGCAGGATGGCAAGCCTTGGTAGCATGTATCAACAAAGGGTGTTCTTAACTCATTGATCTGCCAATTGGTGCGGTATTTGATTTCATATTGAAGTTGGATGCTTTGGTAAGGTCTTTAAATATCAAGTTCAAGGTGTAGACATGATTATTTTTTAAGATAATGGATTATAAATCTTGACGTCTTGCTTAAATCTCAAAGGGATTTAGACTGGAATAATAGGCGGATGCTTCCCACAAACTATCATCTTTATAGTGTTGACATTAACAACCAACTGGACAGAGGAGGTATGGCCTCAAGCTTCCACATTTCAACCAGTTGCATTAAGTGTTTCCCTAAAACATCATCAGCATTGTGATTGACTTGTGTTGGTTGTTGCGGGCTTTGGGTTTGCCGTCATAAACTTGCATGAGAGCCATCCACGATTGTAAGTAGGGTCACTGCCTCAAATGTCATAAACTACATTATATTGCATGATGGGTGAATCATAAAGCGATAGATTCGTTGCAGATATGTTTTGCAGATATGTTTTTTCACCATCTAGAAATGAAGTCTTATTCTTAACATTTTCCTGCACGAATATGTATGTTCAGAACTTTCATCAAAATGCATACGCGTAAAATGCTGAGTATGGTGCTTAAGATTTCGGTGTTTGAATACGTTTGTCAAGAAATGGAACAGCCATTGAACTTTCAATTTTACCTATAGCAGGGCTTGTTGTAACTCCTTAATTCCTCACACGCTATGATACCAATTCATTGCACCCATGCAGCGCATGGGTTTCCCACTAGTTCTATTTTAATAGTAGTTGGTACTGTCCACCTGTGATCCTCTGACAGACAGTAACACCTCCATGATTGCAAGAAGGCCAACATGAGGACCTTCTTCAGAATCATGGTGGGGCAATTAGAGAAGAGTGGCTTCATTGATGGTAGAAATGGGCGAGTCCGTCACTTTTTGATAAATTTGAATTACTGTGAAACCGAGGACCTCGGAATTTGGGCCCCACCCTTTGCAAGAATGGGAGTGGAATTTCTTCATGGTGGATACAAAATGTTATAGCAACATCCCCAAGAAAGTGAACAGGAACTCTTCTATGTTTGTGGAAATCGTCTGGGAAAATATCATGACAAATATAGTTCTACATAGATTCCCAACATCTTCAACAAGCTATGTACATTACTTTTGCAAGATTTCACTCAATAAAGTGTTTTGCACATATCGGAACTCTTCTATGTTTGTGGAAATTGTCTGGGAAAATATCATGATAAATATAGTTCTATATAGATTCCCAACATCCTCAACAAGCTATGTACATCACTTATGCAAGATTTCGCTTAACAAAATGTTTTGCACACATCCCCACAATCAACACCCTATGTACACCCTACGTATATCATTTTTACAAAAATCTCAGTAATATCAGCCAAAATACAATGAAATTTCCATAATTTCCACATATCACAAATATATTGTGATGCCAAAAACGAAGCTGCTGGTGCAGAACTTCGAGGGTTGTCATACTGGTAGTCGATGCTTCAAAAAAATTTCTTGGATGGTTTTTTTGAAGATTTGATCCTCCAAATAACATAAACTATAACTTCATCGAAACAGAGCATGTAGTTCAGATTGAAAATGAACCTATTGAAAGCGATCAATACCAAAGTAGTCCAAGCATATACCCTGACCAATACTGAGAAACTAATAGGGGAAAAAACTACCTAATCCCTGATCGAGGGAAAACCACAAGAACCCGCCTATGGCTCTAGCATCTCTAAATATTCACCAACAATCAGCCCATCCTCAACCAACGTCTTCCCAGAGGTGGAATGAACAAAGTAGATAGGTAATGGCAACAAGGTATATTGCACAAACATCAAGTATATAGAAGCTTTGCCTCATCAAGACCCATTAAAGTAGATCATTCAATAAGCAGCAAAACCAATACTTATGAACCTTCTATTACTATACATTATTGTTTTATTTATCCTCAGCCATCCAACTAATGAACGGGTAAAGGAAACGGTTAGCTAGGACTACTGGAGAATACTTCTTTTTTGAGAAAATAGGGTGCTCACCGTTGAGATGTGTTCACCCAAAGATCCATTTAAACCAATAAGAAGATTACAAACACTTTGACCAAGACTCTAAAAAGGTCACATGAGTGCAACTATGCAAGAATACTCTAAATAAAATGTCTTCTCCTAACAGAAAATACGGGTGTATCTTGCTAGCCAAAATGGCCCACAAAACAACAAACATTTGGCTCAGTAGTCGGTAGTCAGGCAGGCATTGGGTCAAAAGTGTTCCAGAAAAGCTCAGCATTCAAGACCTCCACCTAATACACATTGGCCCTCCTCCACACCTCCTTAGCACTTGTGCAGCAGAAGAACAGATGGTTGAGTGGACCTGAAGGATAGTTGGTGTTCGGCGGAGGAGGGAACACCTTTGATGGAAGGTAAGAGGGGGGATGGAGGAAAGGATGAGAGCTACCAACAGAGAAGGTGAGAGGACAACGACTGTCGCCCTGAATGAAGCTGAGAGGGAGGGAGGAGGTTGGTCCATGGTCTCGCACCATACGGGAGGCCAACGATGCGGGTGCCATGGACATCGAGCTTCGTCATGCACCCTACGGCAACGGTGTTTCTGCTGCGGTCTTGAGGGCCATCGCAGAGCATCCTGTCCACTTGGTGATGGCCCCCTTCGGTTATCCTCTGTTGATGCTGCTAGAAATTGGGAGATGAGAATTCTGATTGCTCGCTCCTACGCATCGATGATTGAAGGGGAACATATTGATGAGGGGAAGAAGAATGGGGTACTCATGGGGTCAATCGTTCAGAAACAAGTGGAGGCACCCAAGCTGTAGGGGGAGATTGTAACAGCTCTAGGACCCTCCTTCTCCGACGACGTTGCATTGGACGACGACCACTGGTGTGGTGTGTAAGAGGTTTGTCAAGGAGGGAAGAGGCAATCTTGTTGTGTGGCCCTCAAGTACATGGGATGAGATGGCACCCTTTACGCTTCATAGACGGTGAAGCTTCCAAAACTAGGTCGAGGGTGCCATGCATCCTGGGTATCCCCTTTCTTTCATGCTTGGTAGAGAGGCTCGGGTGATGAATTTGTGATTCATCACTCTAAAAGATGAAAATAGAGCTTTGTTCCCAACTCATTAATTAAATTTAGGCATTTAAATTGCATTTTTATCATTCATACATATCTAAATAATATTCATATTTTACCATGCATAATTGCACTAAATAAGAAGCCCACAAACCTTGTACATTATCACATGTATATTATCATAACTTCTTCTATTTTTATTTATTTGTTACTAACTCCAATTTAAATAAAATCAACTCCATTGTATACATAGTACTAATATTAATTAATGAAAATATCAAAAAAATATTAACTTGTATAATTGCAGAATAAAACCTGAACCCTAGTTTTGAGACAAAAAGCCGCAAATGTGAATATCTCTCTCATACATTCTCATATGGACCCTAACTCACTTTTGAATTAATATATATTCAATTATCTACAAAACAAGATCAAATTCAAAAGAATCGAAGTTCATATGTGAAACTTGATTCTGTGACCTCATTGTATATTGTGCATATGGCCTAATTTTTACCTTATTATTTTATGTATAAATTTAACCCATTTTGATTTCTTTCTTCTTATATAATTTCTCTATTATATATTATAA
This sequence comes from Ottelia alismoides, assembly GCA_037367405.1. NCBI lineage: Eukaryota > Viridiplantae > Streptophyta > Magnoliopsida > Alismatales > Hydrocharitaceae > Ottelia > Ottelia alismoides. The sequence continues at coordinate 209,429 of JAZKJV010003933.1, read as the reverse complement.
TAAAGTACATAATTATATAAATCAAAATAAATTATTTTACCATTGAAAATAATGCAAAGTGGCGTACTGTTCTTTCCTCGTTTTTCTTTTCTTTTTCTTATTTATTAAAAATCTCAAAAAAATATTTGTGTTTACTTTATTTCTAGTATTTTATTTTTATTTTGTAAATATCTTTTTATTAAAAATGTAAAAAATAGAAAAACCGTAAAATTTGTGTTTTGTTTAAAATTCTTACCAAAAATATTTTTTACTTTACATTTGAGATCTACATTATTCATGTTGATTTTTTGTTCGATTTTCTTTTCTACTTCTTCTTTTATTATTTTAAGTAGTGTGCTTTATTTTATTTTTTATTTCTTTTACACATTCTCTACACCAACTTCCCCAATTCTCGATTACCCCTACTCCGTTCCTAACTCCCATTCTTCCTCCTTTCCTCTTAATACTCCCATCCTCCTTCATTTTCTTTATCTGCCATTACCTGAGGCGAGGGCCACTAGCTTCACTTCTCCTCACGGGTGACAGCGATGATGGGTTGAGTTAAGACGACGATAGCCACCCGCTCCAACTTGGCGGGATCCAAGGTGGTCATCTACCTTGCCACAGAACTCCTCGAGTCTCTATTAAGCTTTTGCCTCTTCTCACCAAGGCCTGGAGCTCAACACCCTACGGTGAACATTCCAGGTAATCCACATGCTCTTCCTCATCTTTTTGCTTGTGATTTCATTTCTTTGCTACCTAAGCCTTATCCAAATTCTCAATCCATTTTCCTTTTCTTGATTTAAACCCGAATCCGACTATCTCTAGATCGCAACCACCTCTAGATCTCCACACTTCCTCTTCTTTCCGACACATATCTCTCATCCTCGAGTCGTCGGAACCGAGACCTTGTTCCTCTTCCTCCATCGTTCGAGGATCTCCAATCCGTCCACGTTCCTAATCCTCATCATTTGAACGAAGATTTCGCCCAATAATTACCCCTTCGGCCGATATCTAGAATCTCGAGCAGAAGCTTTGCATTTGCAGCTCCATTATCATCTGTTGTGTGACCAAGCCATCAGGTTCCCCTAGCGTAGCAGAGAAGGAGGGATCCCCTTCTTCCTTTGAGCTCAAAAATATTTGGACCCTCACGACGTAGCTGCGGGCAAGGCGTTCTCTGTGGCACGCACCCACAGAGCCACAACTTGCAGGCATTCTCTGTAGACATCGCACAGCTGGGAACCTCCAACATCAGCCCTCACAAGCCAATCAATCATCAAGTCCAGTTGAAAACTCTACACGAGAACCATCTGGAGAGCAACATGCCGATCTCCAACTATCCCAGGACATCGTGCCTTACCAGCGAAACCAAATCAAGGGTGATGTTTAGTCATCCTCACTTCGTAAATTGAACGACACCTAGAGGAGCCACCATTGATCCCTGCTGCCCATCTCTCCCCAACTCGTGGTCACCGTTGATGCAATTATTCCCAAATCGACAGGGCAACTCGAATTGAAGAAGATTGTTGATTTGGGGATTTTTTTCAAATTAGGGATTTCCGCCCCTAATTAGTTATTTTAATTAGTTTGATTATTTTATTTAAATAAATTGATATTGTAATCTCGATGTTTTTGGTAGATAAAATTAATTAAGTGTCAATTAGAATCTGTTAGAGTCAACTAGGATCAATTATGATTTTATTTGAATTCAAATTTCTTTCTAATTTTGCAATTCCTCCCCACCGATATAAAGGGGATGGTAGTCTATTGTAAGGGACAGTTCAGAATATATTGAAATTTGAGTTTATCTCTCCCTCTCTCTCTCGTTTTTCTCTCGCAATGTGGTCTTCACGATTCATCTCCAAATTCATTCGCAACCGACGTGTTATTCTCTTTCTCTGTCCCCTCTCTAGATTTCTTCCAAAATTTATTTTCTCCATTGCGACAATTCTTGTCTGCACCAAGTGTATCGATATCCAGTCGAAATCGAAATTCGACCGAAAAGACCGAAAAGATCGAAATATGGGGGTCCTAGTACAAAAAATGACCGAAATTTCGATCGAAATTCCACCGAAATTCCATCGAAATTCTGTTTTGGTCGATACCGAAATGGTGACCGAAACCGACATTTAAGGCCTTGGTGGTATCAGAGCATGGCAACCGAATCGTTCTTACGATTCAACAATCCGATCGCATATTGGAGGATGTAATTCGATCTTAGTCGTCTCTCCCATGGCTCACATGTGCGCTCACGCCAACAAAAATCCAAGCATCGCCTCCTATCAAGTTTCAAAGTGCAAGCATGGTTGAACACGACAATCGATGAAGATTCGCTCGTCAACAATAAAATTCATACCGTTGTAACTGCAATTCAACCCAATTGTGATCCAAAAAATGAAGGTATTTTCATCCAAGATGAAGATTTATGTGATACAATGGATTCATGACCTATATTCGGCGAAGATCCAACGGACGAAGAGTTCGAAATCCTCCAGTAAAAGTTGCTATCAATGAACAAAAAGACGAAAATCTAGAGCCCAAATATGATAAAGGCATTGCGGAAGAGATTGTTGGAATCTCTACCAAGGTGCTCTCCGATGCAATCCAGGAGTCCCTGGCTTCATTGTTGCCATTATCAATTACTCCAGGCTCGACCCAATGCCACCGTAGGCCAACCAACCCTCACCTGCGTGCCAGCCTTGCACCTCCTCCCCAATGACGTCGTCGGTTCAACGCTGCGAGCCATGTCGCCTTCTCCGGAGTCATAGCCGGAGTCATAGCCATGTCACCACCGCACACACATCAAGATAAGTCATCTTCACCATCAAACAGACTATTCACACGGTCGCCGACGTGTCCACAGTTGTCGCTCAAACCATCATGGGTTGCGATGCACAAAGAAATGGCTTCGTCTTTTGCACTTCTATTCCCTCATATCCCAACCTGGTTGTTGTCGTCGTTGTGAGAATCCTCGCTATCTGCACAAAGCTCGACGTTGTCGGTAGTGCCACCTTCATTTGCACCGCAGTCATTGGTGGCCTTCGATCGTACCGCCGTGAAAGAAATCGAATCCCTAACCCTAGGGTTCGACGCCATCGAAGACGAGGGGAGGGAGGAGTCCCGCACATGCCTCCAGCTTTTACACCCACGAAGAGTCAATCCCATAAAATTAGGAATTTAAGCTTGCTTTGTGTCCCATCAAATTCCTTCTTCCCCAAGAAAAAGGGAAAGGAGAAGATTTGGGAATTTTGCAGGAAATAGCCCCCACCCAAAACCTTTTATTTAAAGGTTAAAGTTGATGGCCACTTAAGGTGTTCTATTTTAAGTGAAGGGGTAGAAGTTTTACAACCATACCCCTCAGTGGAAAGATACTACAAATGTAACATGGAAAAAGACCAAAACTGGGGAGATCTAATCAACCAATCCAGATAAAATTTTCCATTGATGGATCAAAGATCGAACAATTCGTCAGGTGATGAATTTTTCAAGCGAGGGAGAATTGATGCAATTATTTCCAAATCGGCAAGGCAACTTGAATTGATGAAGATTGCTGATTTGGGGATTTTTTCAAATTAGGGATTCTCGCCCCTAATTAGTTATTTTAATTAGTTTACTTATTTTATTTAAATAAATTGAGATTGTAATCTCAACGTTTTAAGTAGATAAAATTAGTTAAGAGACAATTACAATCTGTTAGAGTCAATTAGGATCGATTATGATTTTATTTGAATTCGGATTTTATTTTAATTTTGTAATTCCTCCCCTCCTATATAAAGGGGATGGTAGCCTATTGTAAGGGACAGTTCAGTTGAAATTTGCGTTTATCTCTCTCTCTCTTTCTCTCTCTCTTTCTCTCTCTCTCTCGTTTTTCTCTCAATGTGGTCTTCATGATTCATCTCCAAATTCCCGTGCAATCGGCGCGTTATTCTCTTTCTCCTTCCCCTCTCTAAATTTCTTCCACTGAAATTTATTTTCTCCATTGCGAAATTTCTCGTCTGCATCAACCGCCCACCATCTCACCGACACCTCGCCACCGCCTTCCCCTTCCTAGGTGAGCTCCATTACGGTTGCACCCTTCTCTAGCCACCATTCCCAGATGGCTCACATGGCCCGTACGCAGTCTTGCACCGTTGTCTGGACCCGCATCAGTTGCTCCCTCTACTGACATCACCCTTCATGAATGCCCAACGTACGTCACGTTCAACCCATGCACGTGAAGCTCATCTACCTCCACCGTCAGCCCTAGCGCACGGTCGTGTGTTGTCGCACCTTCAGTGGGTTGCCATTTCTTGGAACCCATGAATGGAGGAAGGGAAGAAGAAGATTCGTTCCGACCACTCGCGTGCGTGGACCTCCCAAGTTGATAAAATTTGAAGAAAAAAACATCCATGCCCTCGAAGGTATATTTAATTAAAGAAGTGCCCTTAGGCACAACTTCTTTTTGTTGATTTTGTTTATTCACGTATTGCATTGATACCCCGATATTTAAGCATTGTTTTGGACCTTCTTGTTTGATCATATTCAAAAGTAAAAATATCAAGATGATCATAATATCATTGTCTATCAACTGACCTTGAGTGTATATTTTTTATATAAGGTTGATTAAATAAAATTCAGATATTGAAATTCATTGGTATTTTGCCCATTTGTGCTCTGAAAATCACATTGAGTCACTGCTTGCTCTGAAAATTCCCATAAATTTGCAGATTGTGCATTTAATTGCGCTTTAATTTATGTCCAAATATCACTGAAAAAGGAAGTATCATGATCCTGAAATAAATTATTGAGTGAAATCGTGATTGATTTTTAATTTGATCTACACATAATATTTTTACGCAAACTCAATTTTCCTGGATTGCTTATTGATGGATCTATTTGAGATAATTTTGGTTTGGCGTGCATTTTAATATGGATTTATTAAAAATAAATTGTTCAGATTCATTCTAATTGATTAGAAAATTCATAAAAAAAATTCAAATCACACCTAAGAGTGTCTCCCCCTTTTCTGGCTTAAAAAAATTCAAATCATAAAAAATTCTAAAAAATTATAGTAGATACATTTCATCATATTTGGCATTATGTCCAAGTTTCATTAATTTTGTAGCCTGTTTGTTCACATGATTGCATAAAATCCCTAAAAAATACTCATTTTTTCATTATTGCATTCTAATACCAAAAATCCACAAAAATACTTTTTGCATGCATCGTTGAATTACGTTTTCAGGAAAATTACGATTTGCCTAATTTCATCTAATTTTGAACTAAAACTTAATTGGGATAAGTTGCATATTTTCCTTAAAAATCAAGTTCATCCGAATTTTGCATTTACATCCACATCACATAAAAATACCAAAAAATCCCACTTTGAAAACCATACATTAAGTTCGATAAAATTGAACCCTAAGTTGTTCCTTTGCCTCCTTGAGTCAGTCGTGGGGCTTGTCCAGGTTAAATAAACACAAAACCGTGCTTGATTCACTCGATTGTATAATTTGTGTGGTTGATTTTTTATTGATCCCTGATTGCTAGACTACAACATAATTTGACACAATTAACATAGGATGATCTGGCGTTCATCAAACGGTGTCGTTGCTAGGGAGGCACGGCTAAGGTGGATTTCTAGACAATTTAGACAGTAGGTTTTCAACCTCCCGGGTAGTCTGGCCCGGGGTTTCTTGTGATTATTACTCCATTTATTTTTTTAACCTGTATTTTATTTCTTTATTTATTTCTTTATTTTATTTGAGCCATCTCTTTGACTACCATCTTATTTGTTGTGAGAGGGACCCGATGCATCTGGAGTGGTTTCTTCGGAACAGGTGCATTGGAAGCTGGTTCTTCGTGGGCTGAGTCGATTGAAGGAAGCGTAATAAAATTTAAGACCGGATCGAGTCGTGAGAGAGTATAGAGTATGTAGGATTTATTTTTACACTTTATTTGATTTTTATATTTATTAATTTGTAATAATTTAGGTAACTGCATCATTTACAACGGCCCTTATTTGAAAGCTCGCACGTGTACCAAAGACTTACATAGGTCATTTATCATTTGCTTGTGCTCGTTTCATTTATCCATTTAATAATGCATACTTTAGAACGTTCTACTTAGCCAAATTAAACTCAAATTCTTCCCGACTAATAGAAATTCTTGCTACGTGTGGTTTCATCGCTTGCATCTTTGTATTTATCGATTCAATCAGTTTTTCTCGACTCCTTCCCCCTTGGTTTTACAACTTAAGATAAAATGAAATCAGGACTGATCCTTAGGCGTGATGTATTTAGTGGACTTAATCAAGTGATAATCTAACTTAAAATCGGGACTGCTAATACGAATTTGACCAAAAAATGCATTAATACTGAATTTGTATTTGGGAGAGCAACCACATCCTTGAACAATAGTACTTACCCCCAAACAGAGTGGGTCAGGACGTAGCTAGATTTGTTAATTGAACTGAATCATTCGAACTCGATTAGGATGCGTACAATAAAAATTCAAAAAAACTTTGATTCGAAACCAAATGAACAAAATTTGAATTTAACTTGTGGATTCGATTCCCAAATGAATTGATTATTAATTAACCTGAATTCGCTCAATAAAATTCAATTTGATTCGATATTTATATACATACATATATGTATATATGTATCCATGTATTTATATTTATATACATAGTACACACACACACACACATATATATATGCATGCATAAAATACATACATATTTGCATACATACATACATCTAACAACCCTGCTCTGGGTCTATTAGGATCCTTTCCAAATATTCTTGTGCAAAGAATTATAGCATAATTACATCAAAAAATGGCATGCATTTATTCAAATTCATTTATAAGTAAATGGATGCAGAAAATAATATATGAATATGTACTAAAAAATCTACGACGTTTAATTTACATTGAACGATCTAACATATGCATTATATCTCTAAGCATAACATGTGCATAACATGTGCAGGCATCTAAGGATACTTTAATAGCAACTTACTACAATTATTAAGTGGTTACTTTTAAGCTTATACTAATATCTAGGCACTATTGGTATGATTTATCATGTCCAGACTTCATTGTTATGATTTCGATATTCCCAAAATACATCGAGGCGACTTTTCAATGCGAGACATATATATGCAACATTAGGCACCATTAGTGAGACTAAACCTCTTTCCTTTCCCTTTGTAACTAATTTCAAGTGGTTTGACTCTGAAATATGTTATGAGTCAAAGATATGTGTCATTCCTTCATCGATTATAAAAAACATCTAAGTTCACATCTTTACTTCTTATTTTAGTTTAATGACAAAAGTTTAGATATGAGTTACTTTGTATAATCAATCATAGCACCTGATTCAGAAATTTTGAGGCATTAAGAGATTTGCAAAGCTCTTTAAGTCATACCAATTTATTATGTATGTATGTATATATGCATGTATAATCCTATTAATTAAAGATTAAATATAAAAAAGAGAAAAATATAAGTCATAAAATCTACTATGAAAAAACAAATGTTTAAGATTGTTATTCTAATTCCTCGCATACACATTTATTTTCATATTCCCACATTCCTTACACTACCTTTTCCGTTTCCCTTTTCATTATCTACCAAAGATTCCAAAAACCCATGGTAGATTATGGTGGAATTTCTCCTAGCACATGAAAATGATGATTTTGCCACTTCGAGTTACTCAACATTTCTCGTTGCTCGAAATTTATCTATATATCTCTCCTTTATTTTTTTTATTTTCCATGAATGACAATCCATAATGATTATCATTGTCAAAACGGCATTTGCCATCACATGAGTAATATACAACTTCTTCTAACGCTGATGTAAGTTGTTTCGTACATCAAAAATTGTCTATATTCCATTTCATGGCTTAGTTTTTCTATATTGAAGATCCTCACGCTTAATGAAGATGTTTTGTATTGCTATATTATTTTTTATTATTCCCATTATTTTAAATAATAAAGTTAATCTGTATTAACTTTCTATATAAGTTTGATCTTGTCTCGCTTTAACATGCAATAGTAATTAATGGGTTCAGCTTTTTCGTCGATGATATTTTAACTCTTTGATAGCCTCATATCAATTACTTAAATGGTCTAGCGGTAGTGCAATGTGCCTACCACCCAAAAGACCAAGGTTCAAATCCTCCCGTATAGGGGTTGCATTAGGTAGTCGATAACCAGCATAAAAAATAGTTGAATTTTTCAACATGGATTTGAGCAAGAATCCATGTAGCCGACCCTACTTAAAGTGGGAGAAGGCTTTGCTATTATTTGATAGCCTCATATATTTATATTGTATTTATATATTCCTTCTCATAGAAAAAGTATATTTGGATTGTAAAAGACAATAATTGTAAAAATTAGGTACTTTTTCCATTGTATTTGTTTGATAATTTCCTTTATTGTATAGTTTTTCAACTTATCTTAATGATATATATTCAAAATTACAATTGTAGAATAAATTATTTATATTATATTATTCTTCATATAACATTAGTTATATAAGCTCTAAAACATCAATTTACATTTCAAATTTGAAAAAAAATGAATCAAATTTGAATATTCTAAGTTAAAAATGAATTGAATCTAAATATAGTTAGCAAATTCGTTTAAAATTCGATTCGAGTTCGGATTAAAAACTTTCATGATGAATTGAATCAAAATCCTGGTGGATTTGAATGTATTTGATTCGATTAGCACCCCTAGACGTAGCCATTAAGGATAGAGCTCAAATCCCTATACTTACCCCCTAAGTCTTCATTTCCGACTCTTGCGGATTTGGGGGTTGCAAGGGCTCGCCTTTGACCTTAGTATACGTTTCGGTTGTATATGCATGTGTGCCTCCTTTGGGGTGTGATATTGAACCTAATAGCTCGGGTGGATCACCTCATTGATCAGGAGAAAACAAGAGCACAGTTGGGCGTAAGGCAATACCCTATGCGTAACGGATTAAAAGATTGTCTTATCACCAATTAAAATTAACAAGATAATTCGATCGAACCTTTACGGCCTTCACCGGGTGCAGCTGGTGAACTTGAGGTTTGCTTTGTGTTTGTATTTAGGAGTCTTATAGCCTTTGTGATCACTCCTTGTTTGATATCGTGCTCTCTCCTAGACCTCTTGACATAGAGAATGGCGGATTGGGTGATTTTTGCTCGGACTTTGCGAGCCTCTCACTGAACATTCCAAACCGATCTTCCTTGCGGAATAGGGATGACTCTATTCCCGTGGCTCCTTAGCTTCAAGGCAACCCTTTCCTCGAAGCCAAGACTAAAAAGTCCCTTTATTTTCCCGACGAAAGTCAGACCCAGACTTCTCTTTTCCCCTCTCACACCGAGGAAGACCCTCACCTCGGTGTTTCTAGATCGACTTCTTCTACATATACTAAATCTAATCCCTTTGATTCCGAAGGGGAACAAAAACAAGTGAGTAAGATGCCTCCCACGAGGAACCCTGATGATGAGGGAGATGGTGATGCGTTGAAGGATATCTTAGCTAGACTGGCACGGGCAGAATAACACAGTGAACAGTTCAGAGAAGAGCTGGGCCATTAAGAAAAGGGAGAGGAAACGAGCCTGAGGAGGAATCCATAAGGGATGCTTACAATCCTAATTCTGCACAGAATGAGAACCATCTTAGGCTAGTAGTGTCGCTCAATGATGGAGAGTTTAAGCGCCATTTTCTGACACTCCTGCCGAAATTCTATAGCAATGCAGTTGAGGAACCATACATGTTCCTGCAGGAGATTGAGCTAGTATATAACAATCTAGGATGACCTGGTATCTCTCAGGACTACATCCGTCGGAGGGCCTTTCCCATTCGTTGTAGAAGATAAAGCTGCTTACAAGCTCAAGAACTTAGGGAAGGTTGTCACCACATGGGTTGCATTGAAGGACATGTTTCTAAAGAAGTTCGACACCCAAAGTAGGACTAATCAGATGAGGTCGTAGATATCAATCTTTACACAGATGTCTCACGAACCCTTCCACGAGGCATGAGAGAGGTTCAAAGACTTGATTCAGAAATATCCTTGCCGCGATATAGATAAGATGATCTTGGTCCAGAACCTATACAGTGGTTTGACTCCAGGTTCAAGTATTAGTGAGTGTTGCCTCTGAAGGTAGTTATCTGAACAGAAGAGCCAACACGGTTTGGATGATTTTTTTAGCAGATAGCAGAGACCGACTGCACCAAAGCCATTGTTAGGGCTTATGATAAGCCACCTTCCTCTCACATACATCAGGAGGTGAGGAGATCAAATGTCGACGATCACGCGAATGACTTACTCCCCAACATGGAGATTATCAGCGACAAATTAACCAAGGTCGACCAGATCGAGAAGAAGGTAAGCGAGATACACAAACTCGCTGAGTGGGAGAACCTCGCAAAGCTTCATAGACAAACGGTCGAGCTAGCGGATAGGGTATCTGAGATCAAGATACATGTCCTGTTGCACCCTCTTCTCCCATCTACATAGTGCATCACATTCAGGAGCAGCTAGTGCAGGGCCTCACAGCACATGGACTCGTGGTCGGTCTGAGGTTCACGAGAGCTGGTTCACAGAGCCGACCATCGAGACAGTAAATGAGGAACCTCCACAGGTGTGGATATGGTACACCAATGATCCCATCACCACCTAACGGCAGCCGCAGCAATGCCCGTAGTACCCACAACAAAGCCAGTATCCCCTCAGTCCCAGTACTGCCCGTTTTCACCCCTCAATAGCAGCAGTCGGGCCATCAAAGCCCCCTTCAGTACCAGTAGTACCCCCCTTAACAGAGCCAGTACCGTCAAGAGGTCCATCAGGAACCTAACAGACCTCATCAGGGTCAGGAACAGCCTTCCTAGAGGCAAGATCACTGGGCTTCATCCTCAGGTACCTTTGATCTTCAGAGGATCCTAAAAGAACTCAAACTCATCCGCAATGAGCATCACGATTAGAGAGACAACATCAATTGGCTTCCACGTTGGCACGATGAGTTCACTGCCCCCAGGACCTCCACCCAGCACAAGTTCAGGTTAACCCCAACAACTTACAAAGTCGCCAGAAGGATCTGATATACTATTCTGATTATCGTGAACCATATCATGAGATTCTATAGCATGGTATTCACCATCATACTCTCCGGAGCAATAGGAGCGTGCAGACCCCTGATCTAGCACAGTGGAGTGAAGTCGAGGATACCAATGAGCCAGACCCTATGGAAAGCGAGATTCCATATGTTGTCCACTACGGAAGCAAAGTACTCAATCATGCTCAAAAGAATTATACCGTCTCGGAGAAGGAAATGCTTGTCGTAGTGTTTGCCTTAGATAAATTCAGGTTACATCTTATAAGGTCCAAAGTCACTGTGTTCACAGACCACACAGCCATCAAGTACCACATGGAAAATAAGGGCGTGAAGGCGTGTCTTCTTAGGTGGATTCTATTACTCCAAGAGTTTGATTTGCAGATCAAGGATAAGCCTGGAGTGAAAAATGTGGTGGTTGATCACCTCTCCCGCATAGAGTAACAAAGTTTCCATGAGATTGACCCCATTAAGGACTCCTTCCCCGATGAGTCGATCTGTTCTGTCGACTCTCTCCCATGGTATGCCAACATGGTAAACTTCTTAGTGTGTAGGACAATTCTCCATGATTGGCCCAAAAGTAGCATTGATCGACTTAAGTCGAAATCCATGAAATACCATTTTTTGAAATCCAAGAAATACCGTTGAGAGGGTCCCTTTTCTTCGAAGGTCCGAATTGTAACTGATAGAGGTGTATTCCTCAGGAGGAATACATGAGTGTCCTCATCCACAGTCATTCCTTGGAGGCAGGAGTGCATCACTTCGGGAAGAGAACCGCCAGGAAAGTACTCCAGCATGGTTTGTACTGGCCGACCATATTCCGCAATGCATATGTATTTGTTAAGTCGTTTCCAGTGAGTCAAAGAATGGGAGGGTTCGTCGGTCCCAAAGATGAAATATCCATGCAACCAATGATTATGGTTGATATTTTTGATGCATGGGACATGGATTTTATGAACCCATTCCCTAATAACAACCACAACTTTGAGCATACTCTACTGGAGGTAGATTATCTCTCTAGGTGGGTTGAAGCTATCCCTACACGAGCCGCAGATAGCAAAACTGTATGCAAGTTCGTGAAAGATCACATCATTTCACGGTTCGGGGTCTCCAGAGTCATCATCTCTTACGAGGGTAGCCAATTTATTAAAAGAGAAATGAAGAAGTTAACAAAGGACTACGGCATCAGGCGCCGTTTCGCTAGTCCATACCATCCACAGTCGAATGGTATGGCAGTGGTGTCGAATAGGAAGGTGAAGGAAATTTTGCAGAAGCTAGTCCACCCTGACAGGAAGAACTGGTCTCAACTCTTGGACCAAGTTCTATGGGCAACAGAACTGCTTACAAGACCCCGCTTGGAATCTCTCCATTCCAGATGGTATATGGAAATTTGTCATATGCCTGCTAAGTTGATTCACAAATCTAAATGGACATTAAAGAAAGCGAACTGGAACAAGCATGAAGGACAGCAGAGCAGAAAGATGGAGCTAAATGAGCTTCAAGAAATCAGAAACAGGGCATATGATAAAAATGTGATATATAAGGACACAATCAACCGTTGGCACAATCAACATATAAGACGCAAGAGTTTTATCCCAATGCATAAGATATGGTTATTTAATGTCAAGTTGAAGATCTTCCAGGGCAAGTTGAAGTCCAAGTGGATGGGACCCTTCATTGTCAAGGAAGTGCACACGAACAGCAGTGTAGAGATTTCAGAGATTACATATGGTGCACGATCGTTCCTCGTGAATGAGCAACTGCTTAAGCATTTCATAGGATCAGATGAGCAGTTGGCTCATGTTGACGAGATCCCATTCATGTGTATCTCAGAATCCCATGACCCAATCTTACGGAAAGCATGAATATTCACTTCTCCCAACATCTCCAAGCATCTCCCTCCTCACTTTCATTTTTATGTACATTCCCCAACCCCATCGGTTCTTGCACTTACTTCATCTATACTTAGGCTGATCAGAGCCTGAGTATAGTAGGGACGGATGCCCTTCATGCATATTTATTCATCCATTTCTTCTTCTCTTGACTTCGACCATCCCATTTTTTCTCCTCTTCTATACTTAGGTTGACCAGAGTCTAAGTATATGGGGAGGGGTCAACTTCTATATCTCTATTTTTTTCACTCTCTTACGCTTAGCACGAGCTGTCTCTTCCTCACTTTTCGTGCTCTGAGGACATAGCACATGCTAAGTATAAGGGGTGTGTATGTATTACATATATACTTTATCCATAGCTCGTACTTTTGCATATTTTATGTATATAATATTCAATAAATAATGGGTAAAAATGCAAAAAAATGTGTGTAAAATACATGTAAATTTGTAGAAGGTGTATAATTCGTAAAATGCATGTATATAAGTTGTATAATCTGTACAAGTTGTATGAATCATACTCTCTTTGTAAAATTCTTGTAAAATTCTTGTAAATAATAATTTTTTTGTAAAAACTGTGTTAAAATAGGAGGTATAACAAAAAAATCGTAAAATAAAAATGAATTCTCATTCATTCTTGCAGAAAAAAATCAATCAAAAATTTGAACTTCGTTCATATGCATTTGTCTTTTTGCATATGCAAAGTGGAAACTCAATGGATTCTGAATCGAGTCATGAGTAAAAATCAAGGGTGGGTGTGGCTTGACCTTAATCTACATAAATTTCAGAGAAACTTCATTGAGAAGTAGGATTTTAGAAACTTCAATTTCATAGACTTAATTCTACAAGTTCATAAGACAGTGTCTAGACTTTAACTCTTAGTGTCTAGCCCGATTGCCTCATTCTGAGTAGACTCTTGAATAAGGAACTAATCTATACTCTACACCGCATGCATAGCTCAACTTAAACGAGGTGTTGGAAGATCGTGTGTCTCTTTTTTTGGTAGCATGTACATCTAAAGACTGGAGTACCGGGTTGAAATAAAGCTTCGGATGAGGGATGGACTGCTAACGTAATTTTTCTAACATCCCAAAACATGAGCGGAGCAAAAGATTCTATATCCATTGTGGCACAAAAGATCAATGCAAAGCAACCACAAATCCTACCAAAAAGAAGCCAAAACCAAAAACAACAATATCTGGCCACAATGGTCCAAACTTCAGATAACATGCAGATCTGGTGGAGACTAGACTACACCAGCCAAACTTCATAAGAGAGGTGATTGTACTGGTAACTCTCCATTTCTTTTCCCCTTTTTCTAGATTTATTCCCCCACTCGTTGTGAACTAGCACATTACTGAACTTACAAGGAAATACATGACTCTCCAAGGACAAGTTATTAGAGGACGATATTGCATGGTGGTTCGAGCTAACACCCTTCACTTACCAGAAATAATTATTCAGTGTTCATGTGGGATTCTTTAAGAGGGAGTTGATCTAAGATGACTTCTGAGTCGTGTCGGGACGATGACTTGTGCAACTTGGAGACAGTTGTTCTTAAAACGCTAAATTTTCATAAGGAATTCTACCACATTATTAGTCCAAAAGATGAGTCAAGCTCCATTTTACATTTTGTTCATGACCTTGGTATGTAACCCAATATCATTTCACTTACGCATCTCATTTCAGTTGATCGGGGACGAACAGGTCTAAGTACAGGGGGTGATGAATCTGTGATTCATCACTTTAAAAAATGAAAATAAAGCTCTGTTCCCAAGTCATTAATTTCATTAAGCATTTAAATTGCATTTTTATCATTCATGCATACGTAAATAATATTTATATTTTAGCATGCAACATTAAATAAGAAGCTCAAAAACCTTGTACATTATCATCGGTATATTTTCATAACTTCTCCTATATTTATTTATTTTTACTAACTCTAATTTAAATATAATAAACCCCATTATGTACATATTACTAATATTAATCAATGAAAAATACCAAAAAATACAAACTTGTATAATTGTTCAATAAAATCTGAACCCTGGTTTTGAGATAAAAAGTCGTAAATGTGAATATCTCTCTTATATAGTCTCATATGGACCCCTGCTCACTTTTGAGTTATTATACATTCAATTATCTACAAAACAAAATCAAATTCAAAAGAATCAAAGTTTATATGTGAAACTTGAGTTTTGGGACCTCATTGTAAATTGTACATATTCTCTGGTTTTTACCTTATTATTTTATGTACAAATTAGCTTGTTTTGATTTCTTTCTTCTTCTATTAATTTATTTATTATATATTATAATAAAGTACATAATTATAAAATCAAAAAAAATATTTTGCTATTGAAAATAATGCAAAGTGATATCTTGTTCTTTCCTCTTTTTCTTTTGTTTTTTCTTATTTATTAAAAATCCCAAAAAATATATGTTCATTTTGCTTTATTTCTAGTGTTTTAATTTAATTTATTTTATTTTATAAATATCTTTTAATTAAAATAAAAAAAGCCGTAAAATTCGCATTTGAGATCTACATTATTTATGTTTTTTGTTTTATTTTCTTTTTACTTTTTATTTTATTATTTTAAGTAGTCTACTTTATTTTATTTTATTATTTCTTTTACCCACTCTCTACACCGACTTCCCTTATTCTCCACTACCCCCACTCATTTTCTAACTCCCATTCTCCCTCCTCCTTCCTTCTTAATCCTCTCATCCTCCAGTTTCTTTATCCGCCATTACCAAAGATGAGGGCCACCTGCTTTACTTCTCACGAGTGACAGCAATGATGGGTTGAGTCGAAGGCGATGACGGCCAGCCGCTCCAACTTGGCAAGATCCAATGTGGTCATCTACATTGCTGCATAACTCCTCGAGTCTCTGCTAAGCTTCGGCCTCTTCTCACCAAGGCCTAGACGCGATAATCGTTGGACATCCCTTATGCTCAGCACCCTACGGTGAACACTCTAGGCGATCCATATGCTCTTCCTCTTCTTCTTTTTGCTTGTGATATCATTTCACTTCTACCTAAGCTGTATCTAAATTCTCAATCCATTTCCTCTTCTTGATTTGAACCCAAATCTGACTATAGCTAGATCGCAACCACTTCCTGATCCCCACACTTCCTTTTCTTTCATGTGCATATCTCTCATCCTCGACTCGTCGAAACCGACACCTTGTTCCTTTTCCTCCACCATTCGAGGAGCTCCAATCCGTCCACAATCCTAACCCCCAACATTTGAGCCAAGATTTCACCCAATAATGACCCACTCGACTGAGATCTGGAATCTCGAAGAGAAGCTTCACATTTGCAGGTCTCATGTGGCGTCCTCTTCGAGTTTTAGAGCTCCATTATCATCTGTTGTGTAACAAAGCCGTCAGGATCCCTTAGCGTGGTAGAGGAGGGATCCCCTTCTTCCTTTGAGCTCAAAAATCTTTGGACCCTCACGACATAGCTGCGAGCGAGGTGTTCTCTATAGACATCGCATTGCTGGGAACCTCCAACAGCCCACATGAGCCAATCAATCATCAAGTCCAGCTGAACGCTCTACACGAGAACCATCCAGAGAGCAGCATGCAAATCACCAAATATCCCAGGACATCGTGCATCACCGGCGAAACCAAATCAGGGATGATGTTTAGTCATTCTTACTTCGTAAATTGAACGACATCCAGAGCATTTGACTTAGCTTCGCTTACAGACTTCTTTGTTTCCTTCTTCGTTATTTGTAGTTTGTGAACTAATTATTTTGTTCTATCCTTAGACATAGCTTTAAAGCATACTTTTTAAATTTTGAGCTTACTCTTGCAACCCTCCACTCCAACACCAAGCCTCCTTTTGGCATGGAGCTCCTCCATTTGACTCGTCTAGCATTTCTTTGGCTACCATTCGGATACAAGTTGCTACTACATCCCACATCTCCTTTGCACTTCCGTTACAATCTCAACATAAGTCTTCAAAAAACCTTCTCCCTGAAGCTTAAATACTTCAATTAAAGATTCCATCATCTAGTTCTAGTGATCTTGGAAAACCTACTTTTCTTTACCAGCCTTTTTATTTGCACATCCATGATTATGAAGAGATGTTGGGTCATTGAACTCTCTCATGGGATTATTTTGCAGTCTTTGCAATACAACCGATCTCTCCTCATCAACACAAAGTAATCTATCTGCGTTCTAGTCGTTCCCTCTTATAAGTAACTAAACGTTCCTCCCTTTTCTTGAAGAGAGTGTTTGCTATGAAAAGATCATAACCCGTTACAAAATCTAGAATGATTTTCCTTCTTTATTTCTATCCTCAAAACCAGGCCTCTATGAATACTAGCATACCCTGAAGTATCCCTTCCCACATGTCCATTATGATCTCCACCTAGGAAAATCATCTCTTTATGGGATTCCTTGCATAACCTTGTATCCAAATCCTCCCAAAAAGCGTGTCTAATCTATTCATCTAAACCAATTTGTGGTGCATAAACTGAGATGCTACTTATAATTTCTTCTTCGAGCACTAATTTTAGCAAAATAATCCAATCCTCGAATCTTTGTACCTCAACCACACAATACTTTAAATTTTATGAACAACCGCTCCAATGCCATTTCTGCCCTTATTTTTACCTGAATACCAAAGTTTAAAGCATGTGTTCTTAATCTTCCTTGCTTTCTCTCCAAACCATTTTGTCTCTTCGAGATGTAGTATCCGAATCTTCCTTCTTCCCATCATATCTATTATCTCCATCAATTTGTCAGTCAAAGTGACAATATTCCAACTACCTATCGGTAACTTTCTTTGCACCCTCTTTTGGACTAACTTCTTTACTCGCATGTGTCCATCATACAAGAACCCTTCCAAATTTTGGACTGCATCTGTACGGCGATGCAGCAGAACTAGCTCATTTACTCGCATGTGTTCCTTATGTGAGAACCCTTGTAAATTTTGAACTACATCCGGGTAGCAATGTAGCGGTCCTTGCCAACTTCTCATTGCATTCGAGCGATGCAACGCGACGTTAGTAGGGAACACCCCGACGAGATCTAAATGTTTGCTTGAATCCATGTTGAAAAGATCCAAACAGTTTTGAGACAAATTCATAAATAGTGTTCTTAAAAAGAACACTATTTAGAAATTTTTCTCTTACTACACGGTTTTGAGACAAATTCATAAATAGTTTTCTTAAAAAGAACACTATTTAGAATTTTTTCTCTTACGTTGGTTGCTACCTAACATGTAACCTTCCTCAATGTTAAGCAACCAATAATTACAATTTTTATAATATATACTAATTATACGCATACTTGAATGGTTATATGAGCTTCCCTTTTTGAAATTATTTAGGGGTGATTTTTTATTTAGAAGATTAGTATATTAGTCATTCCATGCACGATGATGCTGCAATTGTGCGACAATAATTTCTACTGGATTTAAAATATTATATGGTGAATGTACATATTATGCATATGAACACACGTTATATTTTTAGCCCCTCGCTTGTCTCAGGCGAATGTCTAAGATCTCAGGCATTTTGAACCCTTGGCGACGTGGAGCGCCTCATACCTTTGACAACCCTACTATAAACAGCTACATAGGGTTGATTCATTTTTATATTTTATTCATTCACTGCTAACGTAACGTTATTGGTTAGTGCTATTCATTTTAAGAACGTTATTTTTTTAATATGCATGATATGCTTCTTGTGCCTTTATGAATGTTTATAATATTGAAAATGTCTAAATATATGTAAATATATAAGAATATATGCATAAAATTTATTTATATATTTACAATAATTGCAAATTACGCCCGAATAAATTGATTAATCACTTGACTAGCGATTAATCCTTAATTAATGACCTGATCGATCGAGTGTCGAGTACGACTTCTGCAATCTTAATTAAAACTTCAAGTTTTCATATTCGATACCTGATTGGAAATTCCTTTGGTCAGTGTTGGCAAAACTTCTCTGACACTTGGATATCGTGTTCTTTCAGTCTTTCACCTGAGGAGGCTAAGGAGTGTTGTTTGGTGCTAGGGATTGAGGGAGGCTTTCTTCCCATTCAATATGTGGGTCTTCCACTTACGAATGGCAAGCTAAGGATGGTGGATTGACACCATTGCAAAACTGGAGAGAAAACTGTATGGTAGGAAAATAGCTTTGTTATTCGTGGCGGGTACGGATGAGCATTAAACAGGATCGGCCCAGCACAAGCCCAAAAGAGCATTGGGTCGGGCCTGGGCCTAAAAATTCAACCCAATTTTAATTTGGGTCGGGCTCGGACTTGGCTCGGCCCAACCCGATCTGACCCAAGGCTCGGCTCGTTCAAGGGCCCGATTTCGGCCCAAGGAGTGGCCCGAAATAAAGCTCAAGACCCAGCCTGAAATTAGGCTCGAACATTAGACATGGATTTTTGCTCCCCTCACATGACACGCCCTTCAGAACACTCAAATCTCAATCACACACC
Organism: Ottelia alismoides; assembly: GCA_037367405.1. NCBI lineage: Eukaryota > Viridiplantae > Streptophyta > Magnoliopsida > Alismatales > Hydrocharitaceae > Ottelia > Ottelia alismoides. The sequence goes on along the minus strand of JAZKJV010003933.1, from coordinate 190,005 downwards.
ACACAACCCCTCCCTCCCAGTATCCTCCCGTATGCCCCCCCCATTTCGCCTTCGCCATAGACCTAGGCATCTCCCCACGCAGCCCAAGTCCTCCGAGGCTCTACAGCTCGATGGCCTCCCCAATCCCTCCATAGCATCCACTCCTCTGGGTCCTCCCTCTCCTCCATCCCAGTCCCCACCTATGCGCCCCTTCTTCCTTTCGAGCCTCTTCTAGAATCAAGCCCTAGGTGAGCAGGCGTCGTTCAACTGCCCCCAGGTGTTCCGCCACCCTCATCTGTAGAGGCTTGATCCCACTCCCCTTGGTGGTGGCCACCCTACATTGGGGATCACCCCACTGCGGACTGCCCTCCTCGATTCCTCAAATTTGAGCCTCTATGATAAGTTGCTATGGTATATAATTGTTGAAGAAGTGAAGTTTAAATTTGTGATGCAGTTTAAACAATGTTTTATCACTAGAATGCCATTGAATAGGGATGCAAACGAATATCGAAAATATTAATTAGAGAAATTGAGTTCCTTGAGCTATTGACATTGGCCATAACTTCCACACTACATCCATGATCACCATTGAGCAAAAATGAGGCTTGGGTCGGCCCGGCCCAAAGTATGGAAGGAAATATCGCAATATATCGGCGATATATCGACATCGAGATGAGACCGATATCGGTATCGGTATGGCGATATATCCTCCTATTCAGGGCATTCCTTCACAAAAGTGCGTCGATATGGACCAAGGCCTTAAATATCGGATGTCGGTTTCGTTTCGGTGACTGACCGAAACGAAATTTCGGTCGAATTTCGGTCGAAATTCGACCGAAATTTCGGTCATTTCGGTCGGTTTTTGAACTAGGGCACCCAAATATCGGCCGATATAGGCCATTTCGGTCGAATTTCGGTCACCCACCGAAACCGAAATTCGACCGAAATTCGGCCGAATTTCGGCGAAATTTGATCCCATGATATGGACGATATTTCGACGATATATCACCGATATATCATCAAACTATCATGTCAACGGGATATAGATACAATATCGATGGTGATATTTCAACGGGTCAGGGATTGGGCTTGGGCTGAACAACAACACGATTTGCAGGCCTAGGCCCGACCCAAAGCATGAAGTATTTAGATGGACTTGGGCCTGGGCCCTTAAGGGCCCGACCCAACCCAACCCATGCCCATCCCTAATGGAGGGAGGTTGGTTCTTGTCAAGGTAATCCCGATCAAGGTTTTTGAAACCGGACCGGACACCGAACCGGAAACCTTGCTGAAATGGTCGGATCGGGTTGAACCATGTAATCAAACCGGTTCAACCGGATGATGACGTCATCATTATTTAAAACCGGATTAAACCGGACCGGTGAAAAAAAAGTGGTTGAACCGGCTAATCAAACCGAAATGAAATAATATATAATATAATATACACTTAAATATACTTGAAATATATATAAAATACATAGATAATGTATATATTTCACAATATACATAAAGTTTTTTTCTTATACACCATCAAATGTCATACATATCATAGATATATATATTATTTGAACTAAATGTTGTATAACATAATACTAGTTTAGTTATATTTAAAACCCAATACATGCAAGAAGTTGTGTTAGTATAGTTGGTCAGAAGTGTCAAATAGGTTACCAAAGGTCATGGGTTCAATTCCCACTATCAACAAAATTTTTAAATAGTTTAAAAATTAAATGCGGTTCAACTTCGGTTGAATCTGGTTAAACCGGGTCAAAAAAATAGGTTGAACCGGATGGGTTAACTAAAATTGGAACTATCGAACCGAACCGCCCAAAACCGATTAACCGGACCGGTCCAGGCCCGGTTCACCGGTCGGACCGGTCGAACCGGCCGGTCCGGTCCGGTTTCAAAAACACCGATCCCGATGACTACCCATGACTTATTTATGCCCTCCAAACTCCTTCCCATATGGGTCCACCGAAGAATTGAGATGATCATGAGAAGATTTTTCTGGAGGAAAGTGGTAGTGATACTTCCGATATCCACATGGTAGATTGAGAGATGGTTACTCTTTCAATCCAGCAAGGGGGCTTGGCATTTTGAGGTTGCAGATCATGAACCGAGCTCTTTTGTTGAAGTGAGTTCGTTGCATGCTTATTCTCGTATTTATTGATTACATGCATCGCTTTCTAGCACTCCCCATCCAAGTTTTTATAGCTCGGTTTTCTGGAAGGGTATTATTTCCTTGTTGCATGAAGCTCGTGAGTTGTTCAAGCCGATCTTGGGTGATGGAAGCTCATTCTCATTTTGGAAGGACAGCTGAACTGTTGACAGAACCCTAGCATCTAGGTTCTCTCACCTTTTCGCACTGTCAGATTCTCAAGATGCATGGGTGGCAGATGCTTGGGTGGAAAATAGTTGGTTATCGACTTTTAGTTGGTTATCGACTTTTAGTGGGTCCTTTTCATATCAAAAGGTCATAAATTTTGTAGACTTCCAGATGGTGTTATATTCTTGTCATGACCACAAAGTAGGTAGAGATCATTGGACTTGGTGTGATGGAGACTTCACTGTAAAGAAGACCTACATGAATTGGATAAACCACATGATCCTTGCACTATAAACTTAATCGGAGATTGCATATTTATTTGGGATTTGAAGGTCCCACCACGCATCAAAGTTTTCTTGTGGTCGCTTCATCATGCGAAAATTCTCACAAGAGATCCTTGGGCAAGAATGTGCTAAAGCTTGATTGCTTGTTGCCCCCTATGTGAAGATGCAACAGAGACCATTATCCATCTGTTCTTTGAATGTGGAAAGTCACAGATAGTTTGACAAGACATTGAAATTGATTGGGTCGATTGCAGAGACCTTATACATTTCCGGGACTCCTACGGTGCTAGATCTCAAGATTCATAGGAGTTGCTGATGTTGGTTGCTACTATATGGGCATTATGACGATCTCGTAACAGAGTTATTTTTTCAGGAACGTTTTTATGCTGAAAATGTAATCATCCAAGCAAAGAATTTCCTTACTTCGTGGATATCATGAGGTAATTTCTGTATATTTCCAATAAATAATACACAAGGGACATGCACCTCCATCTTATGGGCCATGTGGCTCGGCAGAAATGCGCTCCTCTTTTCTGGGCAAAGGTTCTACAAAGAAAATGTTGGGATACACTCCGCGAGATTGGTAGCTGAGTGGGATGTGTAATTGTATGCCTTAGCCTCTGCTTCCTTATCTCTCTTCCCGTCTTTTCCCTTTTTTTCTTCTTATAAATAAATTTTGGGGAGAACACCAATGAGTGTATCCCCCTGTTTTTGGCATCAAAAAAAAGGGACATGCACCTAAGCGTGTTTCTCCCTCTTTTGTCTCACAAAAAAAACACTCTATAAATACAACTCTAACCCAAGGTTTCTACTAGCAAATATATAACCAAACACCAAACACTTACAAGGAATGTAGGCAAACCCACTTGCTACTTGGTTGTTTCAATGACACAAGGGATAACAACTTTATTCCCAATTATATGGTGCCACATATCCACAATAAAACCATTTTCTTAACAGCATTAGTTGATGGCAAGGATTGGAAAATGGCTCATCACATCACAATGAAAGGAAGGGCGATAATGCATTTGCAAATACAGTGACAAAGTGACTACAAATAGGCTCATATGCTCTATTAATTATGTGTACAGTGATCAAGCATCGAAAAAAATATGTAGTCGGTGTTTAAAAAACAATTTAAAGGTTTTTTTAACAAATTTAAAAATAAATTAAGATTTTTTAAACCAACTGGTAATCATATAAGCAATAACTTGTAGCTCAACAAATATGAAATGCCGATATGATTATTCTTTTAAATTTTTTTGTAATTTAGCCACACGTAGCAAGACATTGTAACTGCACATGATATCTTTAATGCATATCTCAAACTATAAGTGTAAGAACAATATAATTTTCCAATTCACAGGATATGTGTAAAACCTTTTTAACTTAACAAAATAATAGAGTATTTTGTTCATCACAATTACATTATCACGATAATTGATGGTTGAGAAATTAAGAAAATTAATCTTCATTTTATAGTAGAATTCACATACCAAAGTATAGTAAGAAATTCTTCGTTCCACACATTCATGAGTGCTTGATGAAAATATTTTTCCGACCAAATCTGAGAGGAGACTTGCACAATAAACTTCAGCCTAAACGTAATGACAACAGTCATTATTTATTAAGACAAAAAAATCAAAAACTTGGTCAAAATTCAATTTCTTTTACAATCCTTTATCAGCAGGTTTTTCATTCATTCGCGTCGTAAGCATTATATTGTGCTTCATTATATAAAATTTCATTATAAAGTGAAAAATAACTAATACTTGCATTTTCTGATCTCTATAATCATCAGCTGAATAAGTTCTCGCCAGCATTGATAAAATTTCACCTGAAATATGATCGCCAGGAAGAACCCAATAACACTGACTTAAAACTTGATTGATGTCCGCAATCATGGTTGGGCCAAGTTCAGGCGGCCAAGAATTCCCACCTTTGTGGAGCAAAACAAATTCATGCATCTGGTCAGCACTTCTGCTGAATAAAGTTTACTCATTTCTAAACAAAGGCACTCCTAGCTTTTGATTTACTGAGTCAAATTCATTAGATTCGACATCATCCAGATTATACAGGGTACATGTACTTTATTTGGAATGATGGTGATAATCAGTGTGGCCGATCTTCTGAAAGAATGCTTGAACATGTACAGGATTCAACATCCATATTGTATAAGGTACATGTAAGCTTCAAACAATAGTGATAATCAGCATAGTCGATTGTCTGAAAAGGGGTTTGAACATGTACTTGAACATGTACACCTAATGATTCGGGTTTACACAACCTCTTGTAAACAATCTTGATTACAGCCTTACAGGCACATTCCGGGTTTTTTTCTTCATCCACAAGATTAAGTACAAGACATCAGCAAATCTTTATATTCACGCTAAGATAACTAGAAAAGGATGCCCCATGCGCAAAGCTCTCACGGTTCAGTCAGGATAAGGGCCGGACCACTGGGTACCAGTAATTAAAATCTACAAGGTAAAACATTGCATTTTTAAGCCCGGTTGTAATGGACTTTGTGAATTCAGCAATTTTAAGCATTTCTTCCGGATAATAAGCAATAATTAAGATGAAAATGTTAACACGTTTACAGCAACCATACTACAATATGTATTCACAAAATCCCAATTCAAGTTATTTGGAAAGATAGATTCTGAAATCTCTGTTCTTGTTTGACTTTTATTAGTGGATAAAACGCTGGATTTCAACGAACACGGAAAGCATGAATGCTTTGAAAAAGTTTTCTTTGGCAACCACCGTCAATCCAAATTCCTAAACATGGCAATGCACCTTTCTCAAACCCGAAAAAACATAATACCTTTGAATAAACCTCGCCAGTAACATATTTTGGGCTTAATGATACTAGCTTGCTCCCGGTCCATTAATAACATCATACATTGATGTCTGAAGCCTTGGTCTCTCATCAGATATGAAGGACCATTCTTACAGTTTCATGACTGGACTAATAGTCACTAGAAAGTCAGTCAGCTGGTGTCGTTCCCCATCAACAAGGTGTGACTTTGTAAAGTGGGCTGTTGTTTTCATTCATGTTTGTGTTTTGTGCTGTGAATATGTGTCTCACAGGGAACCACAAGAGGAATTGGGTGATCATTTGTATGAATTAGAATTAGATGGAATTTTATGTCACTTTATCATGGCTGTGGTGTATACACATTTGTAAATTTATCTTTCCCTTTATGGGTCGGGTTCTTGAGGAATGGTTTGTGAAATCAATTGCTGAGAAAGGTGTTGATTACCGGGGTAAAGATTTGCTATGACTTTAGCATCCCCGACTTGTTTTTACGCTGAAAATTAACATGTCGATATAAGAGATCTTAGATTTTTACTAGTTCAGAGGAAAGCATGTTGAGGTGCTTGCAAGCTTATAAAAAAACAGCTAACCAAGCCTAGTCAGGCTGTTTATGCAAGGCGGAGGGTGGCCACCCCGACTGAAGGTAATCAGCCCTTAGTCGGACCACCGACCACAAGGCCCGACTAAACGACATTACTGCCCAACTGTATGTTACCTCCTCATTCACTCCGGTATTTGCTTTACCGGGTAAACAGTTTTCGAAGAAAAAAGCAACCGAGTAGACAGTTGATGTTTGGTCGGCCGCTTTTTTTCACAAACTGTTTAGATTAACCAAATACCCGAATATATGGGGAGATAACTTATTGTCGGACAGTAAAGTACCTCCCCCATTCCCGCACATATCTTCTCTGCTTCTAAAACCCCACCCAGCACCCTCTCTCCCCCGTGGATCTCGCTGCCAGCGACGCTTCCCCGTGTCATCGTCGGCACGAAGCTGCCTTCTCCAGCTCTCTCTCGCCCCTCGTAGCCAACTGCAGCACAGGAGTCTCTTTCCCTTGATTCTTTTTTTTATTATTCCAAGTTTCTCAAAAGCATTAATGCTTATCAATGATGCTATATAGGTTGCATTTGTGCTTCACTTCTTTGATAATGTTAGAATCTTCTTTTTCTAAAAAACGATGTTGGAACTTAGAATCATCTCATGTTTTCATTCCTGTTTATTATTTATGTAATGATGTTTCATGCATATATATTTTGCATACTAAATGATGGTTTTTGTTATTCTCATGCTTATTATTTATGTATTTTGCATGTTAGAACCATCTCATCTTTCTTTAAAGAAAAAGAAAAAAAATCTCATCTCAAGTTTGACAATTTTGATGTTTTTTGTTATTCTATTACTTATTGCTATTTTGCATATTAAATGTTGTTAGCGATATCACGTAAGATAGATGGTGCATGGTATATCGGTAGTTATTCATATGTTGTGCATGCTAATGTTTGAATTTAAAAATGTTAATGTTGTGTTTATTTTATGATTGTGAAGTATTAACTAATGCTCATTGATTATACTGTAAATGGTTACACTGCCTACTTATCGCTTCCGGTGGTGATTTTTCCTTTTATGTGTCCCTAGGATCAAATGATCTTGCATGGGAATTTGGTTGTTTGAACCGTGCAAATCCCAATATGGTTACATATTGGTTGTGCAAGAAGGTGGTGAAAGGAGGAATTTATAGTATGAAGCAGCATCTTGCACATCAAAAAGGCGACATCTTTATATGAGACGAAGAAGAAAATGATTTCATATATGGATGATGTCTCTTGAAAGAAGATTCAGAAAGAAGCATCACTTGAGGAGATGTAAGATGAGGTTGATATTAGTGGAGATGTTAATATGCGAAAGAGCTTGATTATATGAATCTTTGGAGCAGAATGTGCCAAGCATGGGACATCACGTCACATGACGATAAAAGATGCATTTTTCAAGGATCGTCGAGAAAGGATTGTCTACTAAGTACGCAAATGGGCATATACATCAGCAATTCTTTTCAATGCATCGACTACAAAGTTTCTCAAAAACATTAATGCTTATAATTGATGCGATATAGGTTGGATTTATCCTTCACTTCTTTGACTATATTAGAATCTTCTTTTTCTTAAAAAATAATGTTGGAACTTAGAATCATCTCATGTTTTATTCAGGCTTATTATTTATGTAGTGATATTTCATGCATATATATTTTGCATACTAAATGATGGGTTTTTGTTATTCTCATGATTATTATTTATGTATTTTGCATGTTAGAATAATCTCATCTTTCTTAAAAAAAGAAAAGAAAAAGAATAATTTCATCTCAAGACAATTTTGATGTTTTTGTTATTATATTGCTATTATTATTTTGCATATTAAATGATGTTAGTGATATCACGTAAGATAAATGGTGCATGGTAGCTATGTTGTGCATGCTAATGTTTGAATTTAAAAAGGTTAATGATGTATTCGTTTTATGATTGTGAAGTATTAACTAATGCTCATTGATTACAACTGTAGATGGTTACACTACCTAAGTGTTGCTTCCGGTGGTGACTTTTCCTTTTATGTACCTCTGGGATAAAATGATCTTGCATGGGAATTTGGTCATTGTTTGAACCGTGCAAATTCCAATATAGTTACATATCGATTGTGCAAGAAGGTGTAGAAAAGAGGGATTTATAGTATGAAGCGGCATCTTTCCCATCGAAAGGGCAAAATCATTGTATGTCCCAAGGTCGATAAAAAGACGAAGAAGAAAATGATTTCATATCTAGATGATGTCTCTTCAAAGAAGATTTGGAAAGAAGCATCACTTAAGGAGACGCAAGATGAGGTTGATATCACGGGAGATGCTTGATCTACGAAAAGAGTTTGATTATATGAATCTTCAGAGGAAAATGTGCCAAGCATGGGACATCATGTCAGATAACGATAAAAGATGCATTTTCCAAGGATCGTCGACAAAGGTTGTCTCTTAAGTATGCAACTGGGCATATACATCAGCAATTCCTTTCAATGCATTGACTACAAAACAAATATGCAAGTCTGATGTTAAAGGCAATTGGGATTCGGGATGTACGATCGTGGTCTCAAGTCTCCCGCGAGATATGAGATAAGCGATCCATTTCTGAAGAAGGCACTGAAGAAAATATCTGATGACTTGCAATATCATCGAGAAATATGCAAGTAGACAGGATGCTCTATAATAATTGATGCGTGGATCGACATGCAAGGAAAGAGAATCATGAACGATAGTCTTAATTTCTCTTTGGGAACTTCAATTTTGAAGTCCATAGATGCATTCTATGACACACACGCTCTAGAGCATATTTTTTAATAGGTTGATGAGTGCATTAATAAATTTGGAGTAGAAAGTATTGTTCATATTATGGCAGATAATATTGCTTTGGCAAATGTTGCAGCAGGAAGATTGTTGCTTGCAAAATATCCGCATATATGGTGAACTTGCGTGTTGTGCATTCCATTGATCTGGCTTTGGAGGAGATAAGCAAAGAGTCAAAAAAAGAGTACGAATAAAAAGTCAAAGACACTCACAATTTCATTTGTACTCACAGTGTAACTCTGAGTTTGATGTGGAAATTCACAAACAAGAAAGGCATTGCTAAACCAAGGCAAAACGAGGTTCGCAACATTCCTCGCATTTGAAAGCATTCTAGAGAAAAAAGACAAACTAAGGTCGATGTTCTTCTCATACAAGTGAAGGAACTGTAAATGATCGAGGACTAAAAGGAAGGAGGAGGAGCGTCCATAGTCGTAAGCCCAACTTTCTGAAACCACACCGCACGTGCAATCCCAGTTTTACACCTTTGGTTAATTTATTGCATGTGATTGATGTAGATCGGTGTCCATCCATAGACTTTGTCCACAGAGGGCTTGACGAGGCTAAACGAGAGTAATGACATCTTTCAATGTCATGGAGTCATCTTATAAGATTTGTGTGGATGTTATATGCAAGACCAATGGAATGTTTGATACTTCATTGCATCTAGCAGCTTTTTTTTAATCCATACTTCTATAAGGAATGTGGTATGCTTGATACAAAAATTGCGGTGAAGAAGACTTGTGAATTGCATGGAAAAAATTTATCTTGATTTGGATATACAAGATGCCATCACCACAAAGGACCTTCTTGCATACAAGCATTGTCACGGAATGTTTGGCAAGCGATTAGTTGTGAGACAATGGTCCAGAAATGATGATAATTATGATCCAAGTATACTATGCATTGTTTTAGTAGAAAATGGCAATGTAAAAGTGTAATCAAAGATAGAAATATAAAGAACATGAAGAACACAAAGATTTTACGTGGAACCCTACTCCATAAGGAGTGGGATAAAACTACAAAAGAAGACCTCTCAATGGATTGGATACTTTATTATAGCTTTCTCTCTCAAAGGTTACAGGTCATATAGGGCTTCAAATATAGCCCCACCAACAAAAGACCAAGTACCACTCACATCCGATATGAGACTAAACATGTAGATGTGGTAATTGGACCTGAAGGGATCCAATTACCCATATACGAACGCATACTCTAATACTCCCTCTCAAGCTGGAGCATGCAATGCTCAACTTGGACTAATAGAAAGAAATCACTCACGCACACAATACAAGTCACTATGGACAATACCAACTCAATGCATACTCTATGGCTACCTGTTGAGGATGATGCTTCTCATGTCATGCTAGTGAAGAGGAACTGAAAGGCTGGAGTGTGAACCGAGGCTCCTCGTCGGAGAACGCATGCTTTGTATTGTGTTTGTAAGAGTCGTCGGAGCTGAGCTGAGTCTCTTCGTCGGAGAACATGTGCTCTGCACTATGCAAAGTCACTAAAAATGGAATAAGTCTCCTCGTCGAAGACCTCTAACCCATAAGACTTCTCTATCTCTTTGAAACGCCAAACAAAGAATATCTTGGGAATATCCATACGTAAATCTCTTAAGATGGGTCTCTCTCATATAGACCTTGAAGTGGTTCTCTCTCATAGGAACCTCGAAGGATCCCGTACTGGAGTTCACGATCATTGGAGAATATGTTCATAATCAAATACATGAGTTGGAAGATCAATATGTTCATAAAGATAAGCACTCCAAGCCATCTAGCTCTAACATATCACCTGCATACAAAACCACTCCATCAAGTGTTCTTTAATATATGCATATTTCCTCCTTGTTTTTACTACTTCGAGCAAATCTCCTCCTACCTCCTTAAAAAATATATAAAGTTAAGATGTGTCAACTATTGTTCTTTACAACAAGGTGCAACTTTTCAAGATTCAACTTAACGGTAGTGCTAAAGTGTAGCATTTTAATGACTAATTGGATTTCTCCAAAAATCCAGTTATACAGCTCTCTTATTTAGTCTCATATCGCATAGATGGAGGGTAGGGTTTTAAAAATCGAACCACTCAATTCAACCTGTTAAACCAAGAATCGAAGGGAAAATGGTCCAACCAAACACTTTTACTCAGAAAATAAAAATAAGTCAAAAGTGGCCAAAACCATATTGGATTACTTGACCCGGTTGAACCAATTGAACCAAACTACATATTCAACCATCCATTTTTTGACAAAAATAATTTCTATTTTTTTACAATAATGCAAATTCTTAAAACTATTCGTAATCTAGTTTCATTCTAACACATAGTATGGTACTCATCGCTTATCCTTCCATGTGTGCAAGGTTTAAAAAAATGAAAGGCGAAACGAGGCATTTTACCTGAAGGCGAGGCGAGGCATAGCCTCGAGGCGGTCAAGGCGTAAGCCTCAATTTGTATAGGAAAATAAGTGCAAAAAATATAATAAATATATTTATTGATGAAATAATCTAATTTAATAGACATGTGAAATATAACATTGCAATATAGTATGAAATTATGAAGTTAATACCACGAAAAAATGGTTATGTCAATTTCATAAAGCTTTCTACTAAATTTCTACCCAATCAAAAAGGAAATCATTGGCTATAATTATCACTAAAATATTTATCAAAGACGGAGTCATTGGCTATAGTTGTCTTTTAGATATATTATATATCTGAGATGTTGATACGAATCATATTATTTAAATCCTAACCGTATGTTCTATTGAACCCAATTGAAGAATGTTTCGATGTCCCCATGTACCACCATATCCTACCAGTACGGGGGTCTCGATGTGTATTTGAATTCGCATGCATCTGAGATTTGCGAATGCATATGTTTAAGGGTGTAATATTAAGAGTTCATTAAAATAATTGGACATGTTAATGACAAATGCGAATAAGAAAGAGGTAAAATTTAAGCATTCATCTTGTATAAATATATTCTCAACAAATAGGCCTTTATAAACAAGTGAAACTATCAATAAAAATGATTATTTTATTAAAAAATGCTTCGTAAATCCAGAACGCCTCGACAACTGCCTCGCCCCACCTTACCGTCTCACCTCGACCGCCTCGGTCATCTGAGGCGCTCCCTCAGGCAAGGGGTCCAAGACTGTCACCTCAAGGTTGTTTTCCTCTGCCTCATTTCGCCTCGAGCACCTTTGCGCCTCGAGGCGCGTTTTTTTGAACCATGTATGTGTGTATATGACCCAATATTGCCTCCCACTTCCTCCCTTAGGAGCATCACCTCGCTCTTCCCATATTGTGCATGAGGTTATACCCTTCCAACGACAACAAACGATGCCTCAACATCAAGAAGAAGTTGCCATAGTCGCACTATGAGGAGCAATAAATTAACAGTTGGCATCAGTTAGAGTTTATATAGTTTTAAAATTGTTAATTTTAGACATCACATATTTGTATTTATATGAATTTGACAAAATATATTTATTATGTCCTTTTATATTTTTCTAATAATATTTATACTCCTAACTTTTTTGCAATTACACTTGTATATGAAAATAGAGAATGCCCCACCTACACATCCTAGAACAATGAACTTCAACTTTCTTTCTACCATGAAAGTGCAACGACCTCCAAATTTGCTTCTATTCATCAACTTCATAGTCCAAACTTTTCCCCTTTATCTTGAACCACCATATCCCCTTGAACTAACATGAAGTCATGCCTCCATAAATTCGACTAAATTAAACTAGCACCAAAAAATCAAAAATTATAAAAATCAGCACAATTTCATGAGTATAAAATCCCAATGAAAAGAAAAGAAATCAATGAAGCATTATAATAAAGTTATATTATACCAATATTATTCTGAGAAAGGAAAAAAACTCACAGCATTTCGCATTTTCTCAAGATCAGGATCCGGCCGACGCTGCAAAAATCCAAGGTACAGAAGAATCAACTATAGATCAAAACACGATACGTATGAATGATCAAACTGCCTTACTTCATGACCAAAAGCAGAAAAATAACAGGCATGCCACAGTAGAAAAAGGGAAGCACAACAATGTGCATATTATCTAGGATGGAGGCCAAACACCGCTGATCCCAAAAAATGTGTAGAGTAAGGCACCAGAGAAACCATATAATATGATTAATATCATGCCTGAAATCCAATCTTGCTATGATTTTGGCAAAAAGCTCGGTTGTTATTTTCTAGTTGAATAGTAAACATTCTACCTTGCAGTGTTTCTTGAATACTGGGAAGACGGTGTCATCAGTTACAACAACTTTGGCATGTTTCCTGACTAGTGTGATCCACTGGAATCGAGAAAGATACCAATCATGTTAGTGTATTTCTTGCAGAAATGCACAAATGGATATAAAACAGATAACCGAGAAATGACTCTTCCTGCAATAGATGTTTCATGTTCCCTGCGTTCAATTAGTGCAAATTAAAAATGATCAATCCAACCTGAGATCCTTTCCTCCAGTATTCTTTGCTGATAACAGGAGACATTTTTGGGTTATAACGCCGGTCCTTTGTATTTGAAAAGCTAGAAAAGATGACTTGTAATTAGAAATCTACTACTTGACAAAGTTCACCAAAAAAGGTACCCCCATGAAGTAGTAAAATTACAGTTCTGATTAACTGGAAAAAATTTTCTCAACCAACCTGTCCACAAAACTTTTTGGAGATGACATCAAGTAGCTGTATGTAAAGCTGAAATTGTACAGAGGAACACAACTACACAGAAGGGCAACAATCATAATCAGACTTAAGTCAACAAGAGTTTTGATCCAACCACATGTGAAGCTGATGTAAAAGCAAAGCTCAAAATGTTGAGAATACCAATTCAACTTGAAACAAAGGTTTTCTTTAAAGTCAAATCATTCGAAATGGCCAAGTTCTTGGAATAGTTTTCTAGTCGGGCATATTTGCAGCGGCTAAAGACTAAATTCAAACCAGAACTGGTCTAACTGCTAGTGTCTAAGCTACGTGAAATTGTCATAGTCACAAGATGCTCAGCTATGAACCAAATGATTCCCCTGATACAAACAGATACTGAAAATTCGTTTTTTTCTTTCTTTAACCAAGCGAATGATCTCACAATTTGGATATTGTCTACGGAACTTTATAGAATATTACTGACCAACTGCATATGTTTTGACCTCAACAACTGAGCTATAAAAAACAAGTTCAAGTGATGTTTAGGAGCACAATATCCTCTGTTAGTCTAAGCAACAAGTTCAGCACTTTACATCACTCGATTATGTGTCCAATCTCGATTCTGCTCCGCAAAACAGCACATTTTCAGATAATGAAGCCATATTCAACAGCAAAAGCAGCATACCTATCAGATAGGAGAACAAACCGCTGATTAGCAGGGTCCTCCATCGCCGTCCTGAACATGATCCGCTCAGCCTCAATCATGCTTGCCTCTCCCCATACCACCTGCAAAACGAATCAAAACGCATGGAACAACTACCGCAAATCCGATCGGGGATCCCATGAGAGAGCACCGGGATCGAACCTGGACGGCATCCTTGATCTCACGGCCGCGGAAGTACGGGGAACGGGTGGTGTGGTCGTCGAAGGCAAGGCCAGGGGCGGAGTGGACGTAGACGGAAAAATTGGCGGGATCGCCGTTCTGTACGGCCCCTAGAAGAGAAAGCGCACAACGCCAAGGAGCTGCTTCAGATCGAGTAAAGCAGAAGGAAAAGCAGAGAGTGGAGGACGTGCCTGGAAGAAGGAGTGCCAGAGGAAGTCGAGGGGGAGAGAGGAGCGGGCGAGGAAGAGGAAGGCGACCTTGGGGCGGCCGGAGAAGGGTAGGGGGAGGGAAGGGGGTGGGGATGGGGATGGGTGGAGTGAGAGGAAGGCGAGGGGGAGGACGACGAGGGAGAGGAGGGCGAGGGCCTTCAGGAAGAAGGGGAGGTGGCGCCGCAGGTGAGGGGGAAGGGGGCCGCCGCGCTTCTTCGTCATGGCGGGAGGGATGCGGAGATGGGGAGGAGGAGGGCGGTTTTGAGGGAAGGTGGCGGAAACGGGGAAAGCGTGAGGGGGATGGGGAGCGGGGCCGCGGCGGCGTGGGAGGGGTGGAGGGCGTGGTCGTTACTCTTTCTTTTTTTTCCTTTTTTTTCCTTTTTTGCGGTAGTACTCAATCAAGGAACATTTACATGGATGTACCCTGGATTCCTGGAAGCTTACGTGATTATATAGATACCCTCCCTTAAAATAATACGTTGTTAGCATGCACGTCTACCAACATCATTACGTCAAAGGATCGCATTGTTTAATTTAACCTTGTGTGATATTAAGAGCTTGAGAGTTGAGACCACCCCCGTTCCCCTCCCTCGACCAAGTAAATCCCTAGCTGCTATTAGGAATTCTAATGGATCGCCCTTCGTCGATTATCTAGGCCTCATGCAATCCCTCCTTAGTCATGTGTACCATAAGCATGCGGCTAGACTACACTCCTCTCCTCCATCTATTCCACTGCCTTCCTCCAGCACTGTCGCCTCGTATTTTGCCCTCTGTTGGAAGCTAGTCGTTCGTCTCTATTGGACATGCGAGTCCACGATGAGCATTATACAGTAAATGTTATTGTTGATATCATTCTCAAATCTGAAATGAAGAATAACTAATTTACATAATAGGCCCTTAGTACAATTATGATTATGAACCATGGTCATCTTGATGATCATACAACTGTTGATTCAATTGTTGAATCATATAGACTAGTGCTTAGATAAATATATAAAGAGTTACATTAAGGACTCATCAAAGCACCATCAAATGATTATTAAGAGATGATCTCCGATTTGAGTAGGAGATGGCGATCCTTTCTTTAATGAAATGATATCTAACCAACCTCTTGATGCAGAACCTTTGCATAAGAATATAGATTCAGAGGTGTTGGATAAATTAGATCAAAGAGCTGACTAAACGAGATCGAGATAACCAAAGACCTGTGTCGTAGACTGTCACGATGTAGGCACGCATCCCCTAACCGGATACAAATGTGTTACTATATATTTGAGTATGTACATTTGGCAGACCGATAGGTTGATGATCTAATCAAGGTCTATAAACAAAAACGAGCTGGTGTGCATACAAGGGTATATGAGTAATACGGTCTCTCAAAAGGATCATGCAGGTTCATTACTGAACCAAAAGACATGAGCTCGCTCTTGAGATATTGGGAATCAAATTCCGTACAAGGTCATCTCGCTTTAGAAGCTTGATTGAATTTGTATGTTTGATATATGCTTTTTGGAAAGTATATGACCAATACTTGGGTATGATATATATTTTGGAAAGTGTATCCCAATGATCGAATGAGAAACTTAATGTTAAAATCCTAAAGGAGACAATATAAATAGATCTAAAACTTCGGGTTTATTCTAGGTCTTCCAATATGCGTGATGTACAGGTATTAGGAATACATGAGGGGGTGTGATCGATAAACAATTGTATAACCATGACGCTTCCATTCCTAGGGATGATTAAACATGTCTGGATTTGAGTGGCTCCTCTCAATAGAGAACTAATCTAATCTTAGTACAAATGTTGACCAGTGATCTGAATATGATTCAAATGCAATGACAAGATTAGATTTACAACGTTGATTTAATCAAACATCTATAAGAGGTCCTCGAGATCTGGATTTGAGATATGTTCTCAATATCCAAGTCACTATACATGGAATGTACAATCGTCGTGTCCTTATCTTTAAGTATCCATGGAGAGAGTGTATTATTCTTGGAAAAGTTCAAGAATAATTCCATTGTTAATATTGTATCTGAGCATTGAGAAAATAGGATAATTAAATGTGATTTAATTTTTATGAATAATATGAATTTGATTCATGTTATGTAGTGCTCATGATAATGGAGATCCAAGATGATTAAATGTGATTTAATTATCAAGGATGTGAATAATATAGATAGCATTATCCATATTATACATGGATATTATAATGTGATTTATAATTTGTTAGAGAGAGATAATTGTAATATGTATTTATGAGTGAATTGGATTTATATTGGACAATTAATTGTATATACAATTTACAATTTATTTTGGATGTGTGAATATCATTCACAATTTATCAATGGCATGATCAAAATTATCATATAAATAAGTTGGAATTACTTTGGTGAATAATTTTGCAATAATAGTTGTTGCACATGTGGAATATTTGGTGAGATATGAGATCTCACCAAATTGGAAGGAGATAGCCACCATACCATGCATGGTATGGACGACCACCAAGAAAATATCTCAATGTTGATCATCCACTCTATGCATGGAAGGAGGCTACACTCCTTTCCATAATATTCCATATGAATTGATTTAAATTTATTGAATATAATTCAATATAATCAATTTCTTTTAAACTAGTTATTTGTTGTTGGTAATGAAAACACAGCAAGATCATGGATATTGATTGAAAGCACAAATCAATCTCATCCATTGAATTTGTAAGCACAAGGATTGTGATCCATGGACATCCAAAAATACTATAAATAGAAGGTAGCCCTAACATTTTACTAGACACACAAGATGAACAGCAAAATCTTTCTCTCTCTAATTTCTCATGGGTGTCCCCTCTCTATCTCAATAATGTGGTCGTCCACTTGTTGACCTAGAAATCCTTGTATCTATCGCATCGTCGTTATGTCGTCAAATCAACTACTCGTGGATCTCCTCCATCTTCGATGCATCTCTTCTTGTGAATAAGGCATTGGATTTCATGAGAAAAAAATCAGGAGACTCTGTGCTCGAATCATCAATGTGGATTGCAGGAAGTACACATTTCATTAACATGCTCGCAAGCATCTCCTCCGTTGGATCGAACTTGAGAAAAGAGGTCTCTTAATTTAGAGACTTGATCACAACCACGCTTCAAGAGATAATCTTAATACCTGCATGTGGTTTAGATGAAACGATTTGGGAAGTATTCTCAGATCATATAGGTTAATCATTTTTATATTTTTAAATTCCGCTGCTCAGAGCAACTAGTGTGACTAGTCGCTCCCAACCGCATATGATGTGATCCTCATGCTTCCTTGATGCACTTAAAGATTTTATCGTATCCTTCAAGTGGTATCAGAGCCCCAGTTGAGGTCTTGGATATGATCCAAAACGCAAGGCGACCAGGCTTCATGTTTTGGATGCACGAGAATTATTGATTTTGCATTGGATGCAAAATTCCAATCGATTTTTCGTAAAATAAGAATCTACTATTTGTGCCCTGTTTAGACTTGTTTTTTAGTTGCTAATGTATTTGGAATGTCTAAATATGTCTGACAATCTGTGAAATCGTCCTCTTAATTAAGTGGAATTAACGCATTGTAGTTGGTCGAATAGGATCCATCAAAGACCACTTAAGGATTTATTAATTAAATCAAAGTGATCGATTTATTTTACTTGGACAAGCCCAAGGTCGAACTGAGGGACACGAGTCTCTTAAGTATGAATCTAGACTTTTATTATTTGTATTAAGTGTTAAATTTACAATTTCATAGGTCAATACACACAAAGGCACAATGCAGACAATGCAGACATACAACTTTTATTTGTTTTTTTACATGAAATAAGATGATGATGCAAAGCTGCCCTAATTAGATAAGATATTTAAGCCATTAAACAATAGCCAATTTCAGGTTCGAATCTTAAAGCAATTTCAATTGAGGAATCAATTCGAGGCATGAAAAGCATTATATGAGAGACACTTAATTTAAAATAAAGAATCAAAATTCAGAGTATCAAAATAGATATTAAAGCATGCCATTAGAAATATAATTAAACTAGCTTCGAAACACAACTGAAATAAACTAAAACAGAGCTCAGATGCTCAAGATATTCACAAAAGATCTCAAGGGGGTAAACGCAAGAAAACATGAAAATAAATAAAGCAAATACTACAAACAAGCCCCTGGAATGACCTAAATGTAAATATGAAAAGTTGCAAGGCC
Source organism: Ottelia alismoides (assembly GCA_037367405.1). Lineage (NCBI taxonomy): Eukaryota > Viridiplantae > Streptophyta > Magnoliopsida > Alismatales > Hydrocharitaceae > Ottelia > Ottelia alismoides. Next base: position 171,235 of record JAZKJV010003933.1, on the reverse strand, counting down.
TTCCTTGTAAATATCCCACGCGTGTTGGGTAGAAATGCAATTATTAAAACCCGACAGGGGTTAGTTGCAATTTACCTTATACGCGTGTGGTTTCCACGTGAATTAGGACCTGAATGAAATTTAAAGAAGTACGAGGGGCCTCCCTATAAAATTCTTCATCCTCACATTACTGGCCACGTGGGACGAGGTTCGACGTACTGAGTAGGCTCGGAGGAGGCTTCTACGGTCCACGCTGGCTCGGCGGAGGCTCAGAGATGGCTCAGGTGTGGCTCGAATGCTCCGAACCAGTCGGCTCGTGCTGATGCTAGGAGCAGCCACGTAGTATGTTGTGGACCACCCGGTCATATAGAGATCAAATGGTGGTTATACGCTCCAGGGGAGGTGATAAAACCAAGAATCTTCATCGCGAGTCTAGTATGCCTCACACAAGGCAGAGACACAATCGTTGTGGCGACTCGTGGAGAAAACCTCGTATTTGATCGACAATTAACCCAAATTATGAATAAAACAATGAATAGGAAAAAGATGGAGTTAAAATTTATTATAACTTTACAACAATGTGTATAGCATGTAAGTATGTATAGCGGTCGAACACAGGAGCAAACAGTAGAAGGAGGGCATAAAGAATGCACAAAAAATTTATCTTTTATCTCTTGTCCACTTTATTATTTTTGTGGGTTTTTAATTCTATATATTTTTTATTTTATTTTTGGATTTATAATTTTGTATTTTCTTTTTATATTTTCCAATTTTTACATTTCTTTTTCATTTAAATAATATATATGCTTATATGTATATGTATAAATATAATATAAGACATATATATAGATATTGTATATAAATAAATATATAAAAATAGGAATAATACAATAAATATAATATTTTTGTGATTTTTATATTTTTTTCTAATTTTTATATGTTTTAAAGTCAAAAATACCTAAATAAGGGATTAAAAATATTAAACTTGATTTGGATTTAAAAAATAGTAAATAGGTCCCAAAATTATCCAAATCAATTTAAATATATAAATATTTATATAAATAAAATTATAGATAGAAAATATATTTTTGGATTTTTAAATTAATTTTTAGATTTTTATAAGAGATTTTGGGGGGTTTTCAATTTTTAGGGTTTTTGTTTTTCCTATTTTTAGTGATTTTTGGTTCGTAAATAAAATAGGTTAAAATATACTATATATTTTATTTGGAATTTTTAAATATGTTTTTATTTTTTTGGTATTTTTTAAGTTAAACATGGAATAAATAGGTTCCATTATATTTTTAATAAATAGATTAAATGCAAAAAATGCCAAATAAAATATGGGCGTGAAATACCATGGCATGAAGTATCTAACCCTATTTTTAAAATTACATGGCATGGAGAATCAAACCCTATTTTTATAGATTTTTAGGAGCACATTAGCTATATTTAATAAATAGATAAAACACAAAAAAATCAAAGTCCTAGCAGGGGCATGTTTGCAATAATAATAAACTACAGGGTATATGTGCAAATTTACCAAAAATATACAACAGAATTAAAATTTTATTGGACTATTTATCAAATACAAAAATACTAGGGACCTCTACGCACTTTGACCGTCATGTGGGACTACACGTGACGCAGCATGGGAAGGACCAAAATACAAATACAGTAAAGTCCAGGGGCCTTCCAGCAAATTTCAGAAAAATATACAACATTCATTTAATTTTATTGGACTCGTTATAAATATAAAAAGTAGTAGGGGTGTCCCCGCAATTTTGTCACCTTGCATGGGACGATACATAAGGTGGCGTGGACTGGACCCAAATGTAATTACAGGAAGTTTTGGGCCCTCAATGCAAAATGTCCATTTATTTTTAAACACTACAATTTATATACATAATTAATAAACAAATACAAAAAATAGCAGGGTTGGATATGCAAATTACTCCTAAAGAGGTGTGCGTCCAACGGCTGGGCGTCATCCACTTGACACGTGTCGCTCTGTAGTGGCCCGATGACGCTTCGCCGATGATCGGTCTGGATCAGATCTTGAATCTTCATCAATGGCTGAAACGTATCGAGGTTGGATGACCATGATCAAATATGCGATGCCTCCCCATATAGGATGGCTATTGCTTTGCTCGAAGAATAGGGAAGAAGGTCCCTGTCTCCGAGCTTCAATCGTCGATTTCTCCGTTCTCCGGAGTCTTCTTCGATGGCGAGATGCTCTACACGTCTGGATAGGCGGTCCGCTGCTAATGGTGGTCGTAAGGAGGTCTGAGAACCCGTTTAGAGACCTGGCTAGCTCAGAGAAAAGGAGGGCTACAGGAACCTGCAGTGAATCGCAAACTCGACCCCAAAGGGGTCCTATGTAGGGATGCAAACAGACGGATACAGATACAGATATAGGTATTACCATATCCTTATTCGTTTCAAAATATGGATACGGATACAGAACGGATATCATACGGATATCGAAAATTGAATACCGTATCCTTAAATATGGATACGGATTCAGAATCAGATATTCATGATTCGGATACGGATATTTAAGATACGGATACGGATTATCCTATAAATATTAAGTGCCTCCTCATACTTTTAATTAGAAATGTTGTCTTTACGAACTTGTAATTGACGAACGACTAATCTTAAATTCAATAAACTTACAATGCTACATAATAAATAAGAAAATAAATTAAAATATCAGATGAAATAAATTGAATAACATATAATAAAATTGTACGGTGGCGTACCTTTGTCTTCCTTCATTTGAAATGTTTCCAAAATATAGGTAATGCTGTAACATTGTAACCAACTAATAAGATAAATGTGATATGGTATATTTTGTGAAATGACACTATGATAAATTGTAAAAGTTTATTACCTTTTTCTGACATTTCATGATGAGATACAATTTCATGCCAGTGCTACATTGAGGCATGGAAAACATTTGTGAAGCTGAAATATTGCATATCTTGTTGACCCAAAATATAAACAGACAACTATAAAGCAAAGTTTTTCATGAGTAGATAGTCTAATAATAAAGTTCCATAAAAGAAAAAAAGACGATTTAAAGTAGTTCCACAATAGTTCCGAAACCAAATTCTACAAACTCAAAATAAACTGGATAAGATTCAACTCAAAATAAACTGGATAACGATTCTTGAATCATGACACGAACGATCTTCTCTTTTCTTCTTCTTGATATCACCTATCAATACAAGATAATGTTGATGTTTAAGAACATATTTGATTTTATAAAAGATATATTTTATGAAACTATTATACCAAAAATCATAATCCTCCATGCCATCAATTCCACGAGCATTTGCTTCCTCTATGTCGTTCACTAAGATGTGAACTATTTGCAAACGTCAAAGCAAGATTAAAAAATCAAGATAGATGGTCTTTAAAATTCTATAATAGTCTTATTTTAGAAAAATAATTACTTGAAGTAGATGGCGCAGCCTGAGAAGGAATGTCTTCAACATCCTTCAAGATGTTATAATCATTGGATGCATCATATGAATCTAACATACATAAATATTATGATTTTATATGGATTGTCATTGAAGTAATAAAGTAAATATGAAAAATCATACCATTCATTTCATTTCTCATCCAATCTTGCGCACATATCAATGCCTCTACCATCTCTGGATTCAATCTACTCCGATATGCATCTACTACTCGGCCACCAGTGCTGAATGCATATTCAGAGGCAACAGTGGATACAGGAATACCGAGAATGTCTTTGGCCATTTTTCCAAGAACAAGATATCGCACAATATTTTGCTTCCACCATGCAAGAATATCAAAGTTGTTTTCACAGTCATCTTTCCATCGCAAACATTTTTCTTTCAAATACTCATCAAGTTCAGATATTGTAGGTTGGGTATCCTCATCGTCCATTACTTGTGCAAATCTACTTTTTCTTTTTTCTACAGTTGCTTGGTTAGTTGCATTTTTGGATGGAACTGGTGTCATGGAAGCATTTGATATTTCCAACCGAGTGTTGCCAATAATAGCATAAGAATCAAAAAGAGTTTTGATTACTTCATGAAGTTCCTCTAACTTTTTTTGTCCTTCTATTCAATAGATATCATTGAAGTAGATATGGATTGCCTTCATCTTATATCTTGGGTCCAAAAAACAAGCAACAACCAATATTTCATTACACATATTCCAATAGTTGTCAAATTTCGTTTTCATTGTAGTTGCCATGGAAATGACAATGACATCCTTGCTTTTGAGCCACTCTGTGAGAAGTAATTGTATTTCACAAAATTCAACAAAAAATAAATTTGACGTAGCATAATTAGATCCAGATACTAATTTAGTGGCATCATAAAAATGCTTCAAGCACTCTCCCAACATTTTAATATAATCCCATTCTTCATCAGTAAGCCAATATATGAAATTAGCATCCCGAAATCTAAATCTCTTGAATACATCCTTATATTGCAAACTATTTTCCAACATGAGATATGTAGAGTTCCATCTTGTGCAGCAATCTAGTGCCAGGCTCTTTTTCATACTTGGATTTATTTGTTGCGATGTTTCAAGAAATATTGCTTCCATTTGCAGCAAACATGTAACATATCTAATGCAGAGCCGGACTTTCTCAATTGATTTGGCTATCACCTTGAGATCATCTTGCACAATAAGATTTATAATATGGGCAGCACATCGGATATGAAAAAATAAACCTTTGAGAGGTATAGCATCACCGAGACGATTTTTAAGATCTTGAATCGCAACTTCGTTAGCTCTGTCATTGTCAACGGTCACTATGAACAACTTTTGATCTAAGTTCCATTAAAAAATTCTTGACATGAAATAACCACTTATGTCAATACCAGTTGACCCATGAACACTAAAAAAATTTATTATCCTTTTTTGCAAACTCCACGAATCATCAACAAAATGTATCGTTATGCATATATATTATTTATTCTGAGAGGTGGTTGTCCATTTATCCATAGTCAAACTAACCCTCGAAGATAAATTTGCAAAAACCCGATAAAGCTTCTGCTTCTCATCGATATAAATTGTCTTGCAAAGTTTAGAAATTGTTGTGTGGGAATGTATTTTGTGTTGAGGATGAAGAGATAAAATATATTTTCGGAAAGCAGAGTGAGACACCATATTGAAAGGGTATTCGTGGATAATTATAGCCTTCACCAATAACGTTTGGCTATATCCATCATCAAAGCTATAATTTAAAATTGTGCTACTCCTATCAACCTTGAACATTGACTATAAAAATTATTGTCCGGGCTCAAGCTTAGGCTTAGATGGACAATTCCGCACATGATTATTTAGATGGGATGCGCCCTTGTCAAAGTATGTAAAAGTTCTTTACCAGAAGATTTGCATTTGGCATATAAAATTTCAACATTAACCTCATCTCCTTCCACCACTTGTTTCACTTCCTTGTAAATTCTATCAAAACTTATCCAACAAGGTGAGGTTAGTTCCTTTTGCTTCTTTGTTTTTGACTTCGTTATCTCATCATCATTAAAAGAGCCATTGGCTGGATCGAAACTTATAGTACATGCTTATGAAATAAAAATAAAGCTCATATGGTTAACTCAAAGAAATAACACCGCCTCAGAACACTGACCAACGAGCAATAAAAAATTTCAGATTTCATATACGTGGTATTGAGATAGGATGAGTTGATATGAAATTAAGAAATAATCAAATATACCATCATAATACCATAAAAATATCTTGAGATCGATTAGGAAAACCTCTGTAAGGCAATATTTTCTTGTCGATTCAAGTTTATTTAGCGAGTATAAGGGTTGGAAAATGGAAGCATATAAATGAAGAAAAACTTACGTGAGTGCAGACTGCAAAAGCCCCAAGTTGATGGCTGCCCCCTTTGCAAGCAAACAACTATGGTCCATAGAATATCAAGATTGTCAAGCACATGCACTTGCTAAATTCTATTCTACATGATGAAACAAAAAATCTGTGTACCCGAAATTGATGAAGTCCTTCTCGTCGTTGGAAGCTCTTGAAATCGTACAGTTTTCACTAGAGTTGAATGAAAAGGAAGAAACGAAATTGGAAACACATGGCTTGGCTTCAGTTTTGGAGAATCATGGAGATTGGGAAGAGAAACGAAACACAGACATAGTGCATGTCCCTTTGTATTCCAATTAAATATACAAAATATAAATGGAAAGTGGAAACACATGGCATGTAGGGGTGTAAACGAGCCGAACCTGAGCGAACCTACCGAGGCTCGGTTTGGTTCGTTTAGTAAACTTTAAGGCTCAGGTTCGGTTCGGTTCGATAAAATAAAAATCGTATTCAGGTTTGGCTCGGCTAGGGTAAGGTTCGTGAAGGCTCGGTTCGGCTCGTTTTAGAATAAACATTGATAATGCTAAATATATATATATATGTATTTTTGCTTTGGTTAATGTTTTTTAATAAAAAAACCTCAACAGTGTATGTTATATACCATTTTCCTTATATTTATATGGATGGATATACAAGCCAACTTAAAAATATATCTCATTTCAACCTCTAAAACACATATAAACCAATGACATCAAGCTTGACCATAAGTTTACAACCATTCCAAACTGAAAATTCAAGGCTAAGAAGAAACATTCTAAAAATTTTATACACACATTTAAAAGCTAAAGAAGCAACAAAACAAGATGGGTTACCGTAAGTTTGTAACTGTTGTCATGTGTTAAAGTAGAATGATCTAAACAACAAGCATAAATGATACAAGTAGAGATTGTAGGATATAAATTCATGATATTATATAGTAAAAAAACACATCTTATATAACATGTCCTGTTAAATAAGATGAGGTGGGGGATGTTATGACCTTTTTTTTGAGAAAAAATGTCCCCACTATCTATTGTATCTTGCAAGAAATGCCCCCACACGTACATGAGTTCATCCCTAGTGCATCATCTTTCTACACCCTCCCACCTTTCTTTAACAAATTGGAACCTACTTAGATGACGTGCGGGCGAGTTGTACCTGCCCTTATCACTGCGTGAGGGTGAGATGGGAGGGGGGCGATGGACAGTGTGAGGGCGAGAAGTCGAGAGCCGGGGGTGGGGGGGGTGGTGACTGGCAACGTCCGGGTGAGAGGGGAGGGCGACGACTGGCAGGCGGCGCCCGAAAGTTGAGGGATTGCTCGCAAGTCGCAACTGGGGGTGGGGATGGGCGACGTTGTGCACGCACACAAGAGGGGAGATGAGGGCGAGATGGGAGGCGGCACAGGCGGCAGGCGGGACTCGGGAGTTGGGAGGGTAACGAGGGTTTGTTCCCTGGGAAGTGGAAATGAAATTAGAGAATAGGGATGGGTTGGGAAAAATTAAGAAAGCCCTCATGTTTTGAGATAATTTTTTCATGTGTACAATATATATGTGTGTGTATATGTATGGAAAATTTAAGAGAGAGCCCTCACATTTTAAGAGAATATATTTTTCTTTATATGTACAATATATATGTATATATTTTTATGTATGTATGTATAAGTATATATAATCAAGCTTTTAATGAACTGAACCTGAGCGAACCTATGTTTTTGAGGTTCGGTTCGTTTATTTAATCGAGCCCAAACTCGTGTTCAAGTCCGATTCGTTTAATTTCGAATCGAATCTGAATCGAACTTTTAGCGAGCCGAATCTGAGCGAATGGCGAACCTGAGATTTTTTGACAGCCCTAATGGCATGTTGGGTTGCACCGTCGATTTGTATTCCAATTAAATACAGAAATGGAAAGTGGATTCGGATATGGATCATTATGTATTTTATATAAAATTCTACATATATACCCATCATGAGATCCATATTAGCACATAGATGTACATATCATAAGTGACTCGATAATACGGATATCTGTATCCATATCTGCAAAAAATACATACATCCATATCCGTATCCGTATCTGAAAAAAATCTATAATGGTATCCGTATCAGCAAAAAAATTAAAACTAGTATCCGTATCTGCTAAAATTCGAAAATATATATCCATATCAGCTTGAAAACGGATACGGTAGCGAACGGATACGGATATATCCGCATCCGGTTGCATCCCTAGTCCTATGGCCTCCAACACTGCAATAACGTTAAGCAAAAGACAAGGAAGGGTCTGGGGTCTTATTTCGTGGAGAGTAATGAAAGGTGGAGTCGGGCGGAGATCTCCGACGAAGGTGGCGGAGTTGGAGATCTAATTTCCAGATCCACAAGGGATATGGGTGAGTGAGGGTGCTTGGGATGTAGGAAAAGCGAAGGGGAAGGTGATGCGGTGGAAACGAGGGGCGGAGAACAACGAGGCACAACGGAAAGGGTTCGACGAATTGCGAATCGTGGATTTTAAGCTAACACGTTACACTAATCGCTATACTAATGACATAATTAAAATGCACGAATAAAAAACTATCTAAAATAAGAAAAGTGCGCAGCTCAAACCTGACTGAAGCTAAGGAGCAGGACGGTCGCCGGAGCGTCATTTTGGTGCACCTCCTTCATCCTTCAGCCGCCTCCAAGCTCCAGGGGACCTCCCCATGTCACGAGGCTACATGCTAGGCTGGAGTCGAGGGGATTTAGGACTTAAAAAGTGACCAAAAATTGAAGGGAAGAGGACTTTTATTTATAGACATGACGAAACACCCTTATTGACCGGGGCAAATCGATGAATTGGCGCTATGTACATGCTATGTACAGGTGTGACGTGAATCTCGGATGAACGTGGAACAAATCTCGTGAAGGGAGTGAAGGCGAAAGATGGACGTGGCGGCTGGGAAAAATGGCGGAAAACGCGGGGGAAAGACAAGTCTGATGCGCAGGTATTCAGATGGGACTGTTGACCAGAGGTCAACAATCCATGCACAGGGATTGGTCCACTTTAATCAAATAAAGATAAATCATGGGGTTTTAATAAAAGAACAATTATTTAAAAATAATAAATGATTTTATTAATTTTCAAGTATAAAATAAATTTTATATTATTTTATGTAGAATTTTATTAGATTTTTATTTATTTTTAGGTTTATTTATTAGTAGTTAATTTTTTATTTATATATTTATAACTTATAAATATATTTTTATTTTATTTTTATGATAATATTTGTACACTTAAATAAATAGATATGTATATTATATAGGTATATTTATAGGTATTTTATCGATGTATTATGTACATCTTTTTATTTTAATGTATTTTATTAGGTTTTATTTTGGTTTTGTATTTTTAGTAGAATATAGATACTATTTACAATATTATAAAAATATGAAAGAATAAAGAATAAAAAAATATGATACACTTTTATTCATATACATGTATAACATAGGTATTTTATATATGTTTTTTAGACTTATTTTATTTTACACTTTCTTTTTGGTTTTTATCTAGTTCTAATATGCACATGCATTAGGAATAATTATTACAAAATTATAAAAAAGGTGAATTTATAAAAATAATGAATAATGAATAGATGAATATTTTAATTGGAATAATGTACAATGGGGGTCAAAAACCTAACTTTCACACATTAACTACAAAAAATATAAAACCACCACCATTAAATAGCTTGTGAGAATTTCTATACAATTAGAGTAATTTTATTATGTTTTGAGTTTTTATTTGAAATATATAGGTTTGTGAGTTGGGTTGTTGGATTTTTATTCTATGTATAAAATGAACAGTGTGTATTATTTTTATAGAAACTCGATTTTGTATTTTTATTTACATTATTATCTATAACTTTCATGTACAAAGTTTCTTTATTTGATGAACAAATAATAAAGAATAAAATAGATGTTAAAAATGCATAAATAATGAATAAATAAATGGGTTTTTATTCCATTTTGGCCTTTATCTCCCCCTACTTTATTCCTTGTCGACCAACTCAATCTTAACTTGGACTCAAGGTTCAGGGTCATGAAATATTTTCAATATTTCATTCCTTCGTATTTTCTTCTCTTTATTATATAATTTTGGCATTAAAAACCTTATTTTATATACAAATAATACAATAAATAATGAATACTATTATGCATAAATTGATGCTATTTACATGCATTAGCTATGGTTTTTAAGGCCAAAATGATAGAATAAAGGTGATGAAATGGAGATTCATCAGGAGGAGACGTGACTCACTGTGGGTCGTTCGATCTTGCCAATTGGACAATGCATGTACATCAAGTTCATCGTCTCCGCCGCCTCCTGCGGCGGTGTTGGATGTGCTCTGCTAAAGCTCTCCTTGAAGGATATTGAGAATCCTTAAGCGCATCACGGAAGCGTGTCGATCGCATCATATGCAATCGGGGCAACTAGTCGCTGGATGCGGTGGAAATTAAAATTTTTTCAACAAGTGATGAAACCACATGATCATGAGAACATTTCTCGAATCGTTTCATCAAACCACAAAGTAAAAGGAATACCTCTTGGAGCGTGGTTGTAATCGTGAGATCTCAAACAAGAGATCCTCCTGTCTTAAGTCCGATCCACGAAGAATGCACTTGCGGGCGCGATGATGAGACACGAACCTCCCGCAATCCTCGATGAAGATCCAAGCAATGAATCCCCTGATTTCGTCAAACGAAATCCGTCGTATTCCTTTAGAGCAAGCAGTCTCAAAGAAAAAGGAGATCCTCGAGTCATCGAAGGCGAAGGCGAGAGACTCTCCTTCTCAATGCACAAAGTGGACGGGCACCTTGAATAGAGAGAGAGAGGGTAGGCGAGAATGAGAGAGAGAGAGTAGTAGGCTTCTACAACTCTTAATTATGTACCTTGAAAGGCTAGGTTAGCCCTCCTTTTATATTAGTTTAGGATTCAATGGATCTCAATCCATGGGACACATAGATCCAACGGCCATGGTGATCTATGTATTAATCAATGGTCATGATTGTTGTTGGCTAAAAACCAACAACATTAATTTATATTTAAATTAAATACATGTTGCAACATTATCAACACAATTTAATTTAACATAAATTAATTTATCAAAAGATAATAAAATAAAAGAAATGACGAGATAAATAAATCCCCCCATAACAGGGGGCGTCACCCATGGGTGACACCACCCCTATTTTTTTGGGTGATTTTTATCTTCTATTTATTTTATTCATTATTTTTTAATTAATTTTGTAATAACTATTATCACAAAAATATCCACCAAATTAATTCCAAATTAGTTTGTGAATATTTCAGTCATGCCATTGAAAAAATGTGAATCATATTCACAACCCAAACTAGTTTGTATATTACATTTCCAATTAATTAATTAATGTGAATCCAATCCACATTAATAATTAACAAATGCTATTTACAAAATTCTCTCTCTTCAATATATGTATATTATAAATCACATTTATAATACACAAATATTATGGATATTGTTATCCATATTCTCCAATCCATGATAATTAAATCTCATTTAATTATCTTGGATAATTATTCTCATAATATGAATCTCATTCATATTATGCTTGATAATTAAACCTCATTTAATCATCAAGTCCTTCTTGCTTGGATGTGTATATCATCAAATGAATTATTCTTGAATCCCATCAAGAATAATGTGCTTTCTCCACAGATACTTGGAGATAAGGACAGGGCGATTGTATTGTTCCACATATAGCGAGTTGGATGTTGAGATCTCATCTCGAATCCAGATCTTACGGACATCCCACAGATGCTTGATTGAATCAAGACCGCAAATCTAATCTTCGCATTGCATCTGAATCACATTCAGACCAATGTCCAACACGACCAAGATCAGATTGCTTCTCTACTGAGAGGAGTCACTAAAATCCAGACCTGTTTCATCGCTCCCTCGGAATGGAAGCGTCATGGTTATACAATCGTTTATGATCACATCACCCTCAAGTATTCCTAATACTTGTACATCCTACATACTGGAAGACCCATGATCATCCTGAAGATTTAAATCAATTTTACATTGTCTTCTTCAAGGTTTGATCACTAAGTTTCTCAATCTTGATCTTTGGGAGTCGGTATTGATCATATGCTTTCCCAAAGCATATATCATACCTTCAAATTCATGTCATGCTTCCAAAGCATGACAACCATGCATGGAATTTGATCGGTCCCAATACCTCATGAGTGAGCTCATGTCTTCCGGTTCATAAATGAACTTGTATGATCCCTTTGAGAGATCGTATTGCTCATATGTCCTTATATGTATACCAGCTTGCCGGTGTATAGACCTTGGTTAGGCCATCAACCTATCGGTCTGCCAAATGTACATACTCAGACATATAGCAATACATCTGTCTCCGGTCAGAGGATGCGTGTCTATGTTGTGACAGCATTCAACATAGGACTTAGGTTATCTCGATCTCGTTAAGTCAACCCATTGACGTAACTAATCTGACACCTCCGAATCACTATTCCCATGCAGAGGACCTGCATCAAGAGTTCGGTCAGATATCAACCTATGTGAGAAAGGATTGCCACCTCCTACTCAGGCTGGAGATCATCTCTTAACAATCATTTGACGGTGCTTGATGAGTCCTCTATCTAACTCCTTAGATATTCATCCAAACACCAGCCTCTATGATTCATTCAATAAATCAACAACTATATGATCATCAAGATGGCCATGGTACATAACCCTAATTGTACAAAGGGACCTTATAGTGCATTTATTCATTTAATTTCAGAAAGGGAGTGAAACATCAATAACTTTTATTGATAAACATATATAGTACAATAACACTTATTGTAAGAATGGTTCGCCCAAGGCTCACATGTCTAACAATCTCCCACTAGTCCTCAGAACCATTCCATACAATCCGTAAATCCATACTCATTACATGCTGGTCAAAAACCTTCTATGTTAGAGGTTTGGTAAGAGGATCAGCAATGTTGTCGGCAGAGGCCACCTTGGTGATGATGATATCTCCATGCTTTTGAATCTCCCGAATGATGTGGTATTTCCTTTCCACGTGCTTGCTCTTTTGATGGCATCTGGGTTCCTTTGCTTGGGCAATGGCTCCCGTGTTATCGCAGAGTAACGAGATGGGAGTATCAGAGGAAACTACGCCAAGCTCCAAGATGAACTTGCGCAACCACACCACCTCCTTTGCAGCATCCGATGCGGTAATGTATTCGGCTTCTGTTGTTGAATCCACCATAATGTCATGTTTCTTGCTTCTCCAGCTCACAGCACCACCGTTCAACAGGAATAGAAACCCTGATGTCGACTTTCGATCATCAATATCCGACTGAAAGTCTGAAACTGTATATCCCAAGACTTGGAGATCACCATCCCCATAGACCAAGATGTAATCTTACATCCGTCTTAGATATTTGAATATGTTCTTTACTGCATTCCAGTTTTCCTCTCCATAGCAGAATTGGTAATGACTTACCACTCCCACTACATGGTAGATGTCTAGCCTAGTACACATCATGGCATACATCAAGCTTCCTACAACTGATGCGTAAGGGCAATCAGCCATGGCTTTCCTTTCCTCAACACTTTGAGGAGCCATCCCTTTGGACAGATGGATACCATGTCCTAAGGGGAGGAATCCCTTCTTTGAACTATCCATGTGGAATCGTTCAAGAATTTTCTTGATGTATCCATGTTGTTATAATCCCAGTATTCTCTTTTCTCGGTTTCTGAGCAACTTCAGGCCTAAGATGTAAGAGGCTTCTCCAAGATCTTTCATCTCGAAGGTATGGGACAACCAAATCTTTACACTGGTCATCATTCATGTATCATTCCCAATGATAAGGATATCATCTACGTAAAGCACAATGAACACAATGGCGCTCCCACTAAGCTTCTTGTACACACAAGGTTCATCAGGATTCTGCACAAAATCATAACTCTTTATAGTTTCGTCAAATCTAATGTTCCAGCTATGAGAAGCTTGTTTGAGCCCATAGATGGATTTCTTCAGCTTGCATACTTTACCATCCTCAACTATGACGCCCTGGGACTGCTCCATATAGATATCCTCCTCGAGGTATCCATTGAGGAGAGTTGTCTTGATGTCCATCTGCCAGATGTCATAGTCCAGAGATACAACTATAGCTAGCAGTGTCCTGATGGACTTAAGCATAGCCACAGGAGAGAACGTCTCATCGTAGTAGATGCCTTCTCTCTGTGTGTAACCCTTGGCTACGAGCCGTGCTTTGAAAGTCTCTACTTTCCCATCAGGTCCCCTCTTTCTCTTGAAGATCCATTTGCACCCAATGGGTTTTACCCCTTTAGGTGGATCCTCTAGGGTCCATACACCATTCTTATGCATGGAGTCAATCTCTGACTTCATTGCTAGCATCCATCTATCCATGTCATGATCCGCGAGTGCTTCATCAAATGAAGAAGGATCATTGCCAGTCTCACCTAACACATGGAATCCATACCTTTCAGGTGGTGCAACCACCCTCGAACTCCTTCGAAGAGGTATGGGTGTTTCATATTTATTTATCTCTTCAGTTTCTGGTTCAGGAATCTCATAATCCTCAGAGGATTCAATGAGTTCCTCTACTTCATTTCTGTCTTGACCTTTAGGGAAATCATCCTCTAGAAATTTCACATCCCTAGAGATAAAAACCTTTTGGGTCTTAGGGTCATAAAGCTGGTATCCAATACCATCTTTAACGTACCCAATGAAGTAGCACTCACGAGTGCGAGATTCTATCTTACTTGCGTCCACGTTCTTCGCATGAACCAAGCATCCCCAAACCCTCAAGTGTTTAACACTAGGTTTGGTACCATACCAGAGCTCGTGAGGAGTCTTTGGTATAAACTTGCTAGGAATCTTGCTCAGGATATATATTGCAGTCTCTACTGCATATCCCCAGAAACTAAGAGGTAAATGTGCTTTGCTCATCATTGAACGGATCATGTCCGTGATGGTCCTTTTGCGTCTTTCAGCAACACCATTAAGTTGGGGAGTTCTAGGGGGAGTGAGATTGGAGACAATTCCATTCTCTTTAAGATATTCCTTGAATTCATCTGAGAGGTACTCACCACCTCGGTCAGATCGAATCCGTTTGATCTTCCTATCAGTTTGGTTCTCAACCAAAGCCTTGAACTCTTTGAACTTTTCAAAGGTTTCATATTTATGACGTAGTAGGAAGATAAACCCGTATCACGAATGGTCATTAATAAATGTTAAATAATATCGATATCCATTTCTAGTCATGGTACTGAAGGGACCACATACATCAGTATGTATTAGGTCAAGAATACCTTCGCATCTCGTAACCTTGTTACGGAAAGGCATCCTGGTCATTTTACCTCAAATGCAATGTTCACAGGTAGGTAAAGTTTGAACCTGTAGAAAATCTAAAGGTCCATCCTTTATCAAATTATTGATCCTATCAACAGATAAATGACCAAGCCTTTGATGCCAAATCATATTCGAATGATTTCCATTCTCCCTGGATCTTTTAAGGATTATCTGTGGTAGTGACATTTATGACACATTTATCAATGCACAATTCATAGAGTCCACCAGAAGTCAGAAGACCTTCGGCAACAAATTTATCGTATTGATTAATGACTAATTTATTAAAGAATAGGAAGGAGTATCCCTGTCTAACAAGCTTAGACACAGATATCAAATTCCTCCTGACTTTAGGTATATAAAGATACTCTTTAAGTACTAGGACTCGACCACTAGATAACGATAGTCTGCATGTCCCGATGGCGACTGCTGCAACACTTGCATCAGATCCCATCTGGATGACTATCTCCCCTTGCTCCAGATTCCTAGTTTCCTGAAACAAATGCAACGAATTGCATACATGAACAGAAGCACCAGAATCTATAACCCAACTTCCTTCTCGTCTAACGAGAAAACTAGTTTCAATGATGAAAGTAGATTTCATACCTGCTGGGACTTTACCTTTATCAGTAGACTTCAGGTAATCCGAGCAGTTACGCCGGCAGTGCCCCGACTTCTTGTAGTGGTGACAGACATCGGACTTCTTCGATGTCATAAGTGTGGAAGCACTAGAAGATGAACCAACTCCTTGATTCTTCTTCTTTCTCTTCTGGGTCGGGCCCGTCCGAGAACCTTGCTTCCGCCCACGCTTTCCTCTCACTTGTGCAACCATTGCACTAGCAGAAGGGTCGTCCTTCCTCATCATATCTTCTGCGAACTTTAATGCAGCTAACAACCCAACGTTAGTGAAATCACCTTTACTCATGTGATAGGACACGACAAAGTTGTTGAAAGACTTAGGGAGCGACGGGAGAATAAAATCAGCCTGCATGTCAGAATCCAAATAGGCTCCCAGGGTTTCCAATTCAGAGAGGTACCCAAACACTTTGAGTACGTGTTCTCTAACAGATGTCCCTTCCTGCATCTTGCAGCGAATAAGCTCTTTCATCACATTGTAACGATGTGTGCGGTTTATGTCACCGAAGATATCCTTCAGATTCATCATAATCTCTTGCAATGTTTCATCTCCACATGTTGCTTCTGAAGCACATTGGACAATGACCCAAGGATGTAACACCTTGCCAGATTATGATCTTCATCATATTTCTCATTATATGATTTATCTTCCGCAGTCTTGGGGTTTGCTATCTTGTCCTTGGTCAGCACATAAGAGACGCGCTCCGTAGATAGGGCAAGATCCAAATTTCAGATCCAATCCGAATAATTTGGCCCGGTCAACTGATTGACCTCCAGGAGCCTGCTAAGTGGGTTCATGGACTTCATTTTCTGAAATTAAGAATGCACTATCTTTGAATATAAATATATATTCACTTTAAGATATTTGATTAAGGCATTTTTAAATCAAATTTGTCTTGCTATGTCAATTTTGAAAGATTATTCCCTTATTATCTTTTAAAATAAGAGATATACTTACCACTATATCTCAAGCAAGATCTGGGATCTCCATTCCTATCTTTGTCACATGAAAGGAGTTCTATCGTCTCTATCTTCCATAACTATAGAGACTCCCTAACAATCTTCTCGGAAAATCGTATAATCTTCCCAATAATATGAGAACTTGCGACTCCGATAAAAAGAAGCAGAAACTCATTCCGCCTTGCAAGTCCAACTTGCATTTCCCAATTCGGTCTTTAACACCCGGGCCCACCACCCCTAAGATGACATTGACCCATTGTTAATTGAACCAACCGTCAACATGCTTAATACTCGCTATACGCAATCCAATATCGCCCCAATAATATGAGGATTCGATATTGGGGTCACTACGTATACGGCCTTACTCTTTCGAGAAGCAAAGAACCCGATCCAAATAAATCATATATAGGATCTGTCACTTCGGACAGGCGTCTCCTATATACAACATCTGGCGACGGAATCCTTTGCCTTTACGGGAGATCATGGATGTCACTTATGTGATCCTCTACCTCATATTCAAATTGAAATAATTAATTATCGTGAATCATATTCACATAATTAATTCTTCCAAGGGAAATACACATCTATCCATAAATAGAGTGTTTATTGGATATAATTAATTTAATCTCATAAAATTAATCATCAATCCAATTTATCAATCAACAAACTTGATTATTACTTGAATAGTAGGTATAATCTCAAAGTACGTATTATTCGTATTTTAATAATTAGAAAAATACACTTTGACTTTCTCCGACATTATCGAGTCCCTATCTGCTGTCATGGCCAGTACCGACGAGAGTGGGACGGACTACATACGTTGAAATCCGCGACCCCAATGCTCTCCGACTAGGCACCATATCCACCTCAGGAAAGGATAATGCCAGATAGATCATCATGTACTTTGAGATGCTCATCGGTTTTTCAACCGAAATTATACCATATAATATACATCAAAATAATTTTGATTATATTATAAGGAGATTTGCTAAACAAATCCCCAATCCTATTCAAGCAAGAGGTTTTTTCATGTAAAAGTTGTCCTACAACTATTGTAGGATAAACTAAGGTTTTTCATGAAATCAATGTTTGTTGATGAATCCATATCAACCAATGATCAAGATCAATTATCTTATCATCTTGGTTTAGGCAATGTAATTCAATGAAATAATTATCTCTTTAAATATTTCACAAATATTTATCACTAATTATTTCAGAAAATCAACCATTAATTTTCATCATCATATTTGAATGACTTATCACAAGGTTCATGATCAAAAGATGTCAATTTCCAGCAGTGACCCCCAATCACCAAAACTAACTTATCTCGATCAATTTAATCCAAAAATTACAAAATCAGTTTCCTAAGATTGCCAATTTGATTTATTAAAGAATACAAGTGATAATTCACGCATTTTGAGGCGGATCAAAACAGTAATTAACTCATTAATCACGATTAGATTCGCAGTTCCCGCAACAGTGAATATATGCATATTCAAAAGGCCATATTTTGAGAAAATTAAATCCAAATTTCGTAAACTCAGATCCTATGGTTTCCTTATTTAATGGAACAAAATCAATTTTAAATTTTGTGTTTACACAATTTAAACAGTACTGAAAATTTCAATTAGACAGAGGTGCAAAAATTGAAATGCGACAAAACTTTCGCGACCCTTTCAAACCCAAGTCGTCCTAGGTCTATGGATCATATCCAAAACCTTATTCGACGTATGGCTCTGATACCACTTGAAGGATATTGAGAATCCTTAAGCGGATCACAAAAGCGTGTCGATCGCATCATATGCAATCGGGGCAACTAGTCGCACTAGTCGCTGGATGCGGCGGAAATTAAAATTTTTACAACATGTGATGAAATCATGTGATCACGAGAACATTTCTCGGATCGTTTCATTAAACCACAAAGTAAAGGGAATACCTCTTGGAGCATGGTTATAATCGTGAGATCCCAAACAAGAGATCCTCCTGTCTTAAGTCCGATCCACGAAGAATGCACTTACGAGCGCGATGATGAGAGGCGAACCTCCCGCAATCCTCGATGAAGATCCAAGCAATGAATCCCCTGATTTCGTCAAACGAAATCCGTCATATTCCTTTAGAGCAAGCAGTCCCAAAGAAAAAGGAGATCCTCGAGTCGTCGAAGGTGAAGGCGAGAGACTCTCCTTCTCAATGCACAAAGTGGACGGGCACCTTGAATAGAGAGAGAGAGGGTAGGCGAGAATGAGAGAGAGAGAGAGTAGTAGGCTTCTACAACTCTTAATTATGTACCTTGAAAGGCTAGGTTAGCCCTCCTTTTATATTAGTTTAGGATCCAATGGATCTCAATCCATGGGACACACAGATCCAACGGCCATGGTGATCTATGTATTAATCAATGGTCATGCTTGTTGTTGGCTAAAAACCAACAACATTAATTTATATTTAAATTAAATACATGTTGCTACATTATCAACACAATTTAATTTAACATAAATTAATTTATCAAAAGATAATAAAATAAAAGAAATGAGGAGATAAATAAATCCCCTCAAAATAGGGGACGTCACCTATGGGTGACGCCACCCCTATTTTTTGGGTGATTTTTATCTTCTATTTATTTTATTCATTATCTTTTAATTAATTTTGTAATAACTATTATCACAAAAATATCCACCAAATTAATTCCAAATTAATTTGTGAATATTTCAATCATGCCATTGAAAAAATGTGAATCATAATCACAACCCAAACTAGTTTGTATATTACATTTCCAATTAATTAATTAATGTGAATCCAATCCACATTAATAATTAACAAATGCTATTTATAAAATTCTCTCTCTTCAATATATGTATATTATAAATCACATTTATAATACACAAATATTATGGATATTGTTATCCACATTCTCCAATCCATGATAATTAAATCTCATTTAATTATCTTGGATAATTACTCTCATAATATGAATCTCATTCATATTATGCTTGATAATTAAACATCATTTAATCATCAAGTCCTTCTTGCTTGGATGTGTATATCGTCAAATGAATTATTCTTGAATCCCATCAAGAATAATGTGCTTTCTCTGTAGATACTTGGAGATAAGGACAGGGCGATTGTATTGTTCCACGTATAGCGAGTTGGATGTTGAGATCTCATCTCGAATCCAGATTTTACGGACCTCCCACAGATGCTTGATTGAATCAAGACCGTAAATCTAATCTTCGCATTGCATCTGAATCACATTCAGACCAATGTCCAATACTTGGACCAAGATCAAATTGCTTCTCTACTGAGAGGAGTCACTAAAATCCAGACCTGTTTCATTGTTCCCTCGGAATGGAAGCTTCATGGTTATACAATCGTTTATGATCACATCACCCTCAAGTATTCCTAATACTTGTACATCCTACATACTGGAAGACCCATGATCATCCTGAAGATTAAGATCAATTTTACATTGTCTTCTTCAAGGTTTGATCACTAAGTTTCTCAATCTTGGTCTTTGGGAGTCGGTATTGATCATATGCTTTCCCAAAGCATATATCATACCTTCAAATTCATGTCATGCTTCCAAAGCATGACAACCATGCATGGAATTTGATCGGTCCCAATACCTAATGAGTGAGCTCATGTCTTCCGGTTCATAAATGAACTTGTATGATCCCTTTGAGAGATCGTATTGCTCATATGTCCTTATATGCATACCAGCTTGCCGGTGTATAGATCTTGGTTAGGCCATTAACCTATCGGTCTGCCAAATGTACATACTCAGACATATAGCAATACATCTGTCTCCTGTCAGAGGATGCGTGCCTATGCTGTGATAGCATTCAACATAGGACTTAGGTTATCTCGATCTCGTTAAGTCAACCCATTGACCAAACTAATCTGACACCTCCGAATCACCATTCCCATGCAGAGGACCTGCATCAAGAGTTCGGTCAGATATCAACCTATGTGAGAAAGGATTGCCACCTCCTACTCAGGCTGGAGATCAAGTCAAAAGATATGGATAAAAAGGTGCAAATGCACAGCAGGATCTAGTATGCACACAAGCAATCAAACACAATACAAAACCCCAATTCAGTAACTCAACGCAATGTGAAGACCGTGAAGGTTTGGTCTCTTAATCTTGTCTGTTTTAGAGTTAGGTGATAATCACAAAGTTGTACAAACACTTAGGTTGAATTATGGGATTTGGGCACTAACCTTAGTATGTACGCGAGCAAGTTAAAACGAATACAATGAGGGGGTTACTCTCATTGTATTCTTTAGCAGGGGTCGAGTTTTCCTTAGCAGTCCCAAATTTTGAGGTTGAAGAATGGTTCGCTTCGGGCTCATATAGCTAACAACTTTTATCCTCCGTTTACCAGAGCAATCTTATTCTTTTTCATTTATTCAGTCGTTCTTCCTTTTTGTGTTCATTTAGCATGGGGGCTCTTTTTTGCGAGATCTTATCATCTAGTCGCCTTTAATTGTCAATGAATAGGATAATGATATTTCTAAAAAAAACTATGTATGCCCATCTTGTCAAGGCTCTTTTTCATGTGAGATGATTCTCGTCTAGTACTGATGCAATGGTGGATTTGTTGAAATTGATGAAAAGGTGGATTGGATGGGGTCGTTAAGATGGCGTGTTTTGTATCGACGTTTTCTGAAGATAAGAAGTCTCTTGTCGTGGTATGGATCTTGTGGTATCTATCTGCGGTTGAGTAAGTAAAATATGCTCCAAAATTTGATTTTGAAATTAGATTCAAGTTAGATAAATTTGATGTTGATCGATTAGGATTGGATTTGGTTGAGGGGTATATGGATTTGAGAAGTTTATTTGACTTTTATATACCATTTCCACTAGTATGGATTTGCACCGGATGCAGAAGTTAGGGGGTTCGGAAGAAGAAAAGTAGACGAGTTGTATGTATCGATTTACATAACCGGACTGACCCGATGGAAGCCATTCACTAGCAACTTCCCATATTTCATATGACTAGTATGCATCATGTCTGTAGCATGAGTATGTGAATATATTTGCCTCATGTATTGGAAAACATATTCGAAATCTAACTAATTCACTTATTTCTTTTCATGAACTGGTGCAATTATTTCGATATTTTTTTGAGGTTGGATCGACATTTTTTAGTCATGATTGTTTAACTTTGGTAGTGTAACATCTTGAGCTTAGGTCCCCGATCCATTATCGAGGAAAATTGATCTTGACAACTTATTAGGTTCGAACCCAATTAGATCCGTTGACAACTACCTAAAATGTTTAAGACCAAGTTGTCAAGTAGTAGTCCCCACCACTTTTAATCCACTCTCACACTTTGTGAGTTTTAGATGTGGGAGTATGGTTGGGGATATGTGTGCACAACCTCCTCCACTTATATTCGCAATGCCCTCGTTGCGATATGAAACATCACTTATTCTCAGTGACAGTGACAACTACACGCTCTGGGTAGTCATTTCCTCCGATCTTTTTGTAGGGGTGGCTCAATCTCTTGGGTAACCCTTTCCACTATCAAAGGGAAATTGGATCTAACACCATTTGTAATGTCAGTTCTTAGGTCCTCGAGCCATTATCAAGGAAAACTAGCCATAACAACTTATTGGGTGTGCGCCCAGATGGTACCGTTGACAACCACTCAAAATGCTTAAGCTCAAGTTGTCAAGTAGTACTCCCCACCACTTATAACCCACTCTCACAGTTTGTGAGTTTTAGATGTGGAACTATGTTGGAGGTATGGGTGTTACAAGTAGTGAGAAATTTGTCAATATGATAATCTCTTGTCTAAAAATTAGGCCGTGTTCAGATAAGAGATTTTAAAAAAAAGAAACAAAGGGGATCTATCTCATATAAAATTGGAAGAGGTCTTCTCTGTTTAGGTCAGGGTCGAAAGCTTCGCCATCGGATCTTACTGTATAGAATGAATGTTGAACTTATGAAAAATATTGTAATAGCCAAAGATTGCGATTGTAATTCCTTCTTTTATCTTTGTTCCTCTCAAATCTCAATATAGATGTAAATATACTTAACTCATTCACGATAGCACAATTTCGAAAGAAAATGTGAAGAGTAGAAATAGCATTTGATACTATCAAACTGGTTAATCTCGATAGTAAAATGAAGGATATGTTAGGCATGTCTTATTTATATAAAATTTATGTGCATTTAAGAATAACGTTCAATTTAAATGGAATTTAAGACGATTACTTCTATTATTAGTTTATGTCATTCCACTATAATACTTTTGAAGGGAAAAATATCATTTCTTTAGATAAATAAAAAATGGGTACCCTGTTGGCTGTTTGATCATTATGGTAGCTCCATTTGAATCTTTAGTTAGTAAAATTGCTGGAAGTTATATCTATCCCCTCTAAGTAACTGGTTGAAAGAACTTATTTAATGATCTGATGTAGAAGCAGTGGTTTCCACTTCAAAAGGACTCAGGTACGAATCCCCAGATCCGTTTCTAAAAAAAGTAGTTAGTTGAAAATCAATTGGCAATGACTTAATGCCTACATATGTCATCTTGGGATTGGCCGAAATAGGATTAGGCACATTCTAATGGTTGGTGTTATTACTCTTTAATTTATATCTCTAATTATCTCTTCCATTATATTTTAAATTTTCTTCGTTAGTAACTTATGATATACCATCATTGTTTTTGTGTTGAATGGATGGTGAGAAATTCTAATTGTCCAAATTAGGGTACTTGGAGATATATGTAACATCTCTCATTCAATTTAATCAGACCATGCCTTTCATACAGTTGTTAGATCCGATTTGCCTAAAAGAATAAAAAATAATTTCATTGTCGAATTTGAATTTGTTCAGAAAGATGATGATCGGGTGTCATGAACTTAGAAAACTTCGATATTTTAATGACATATCCCAATTAGTTGTAGGTATTTTCAAGGGGAACATGCCCTTAGCTCTATAAATCATCACAACTTTGTACTATAAAGGTAAACAAATACCTCTAAACATGTTACTATATGGAAAGAGTTCAAATATTTAGAAAGCAATTAAACAAGGAGCACATAGGCCAAGAGAAACATGCTATGAAGTTACTGTTAGGAGATCATTCATACCTATGGAAAGACAGGTTAAATCCTATGAGAATGGCAACCAAAGGAATTTAGCAATTTACTCATCAGCAAATGAATTTCCACACAAACTGTTAGTAACAATCAGTTAAAGTCTCTAAATAATGGAGCTAGGATATCATATAGTGATGATGCGAGATCAATAGTTATCATGAAGATCAAGTATTTCGACCTTTCCCATGCTACTGACAAAATCATCTTCCCATCAAGAAAGGTAAGTACAAAAGCTCTATATCTAAATAAACACTTGTTTATGTGTTCCCAACATGGGAAACAATCAACATTTTACAAGAGCTACTCATCAAATCCCCCTAAATCTAATCTCTTAGAACTTTGACTATGGTGATGCAGGAATAGATTTGTGATTCAAATTCTAAAAACTAGTCACACCCATTCGAAAAACTCTTCAAATATGTGACATGGTTGATCTACAATGGTTGTCGTCTAGTGGGTGACAAAAGATACGTGATTAACATGACTTCTAACCCTTTTAATAATGTCATTTTATTTGTTGTAGCATCGATAAAAAGTGTGTAAATCGAAAATCATTTAAAAATATATGAAATTAGTTCTGAGTGGTCAATTGTTTATTTTCCTTAGGCAAGTACCAAGACCAGACTCAAGGAAGCAAAATATGTGTTTATTCACACTTCAGACAGATTAGAGATTAGGTTTTCCAAAATGTTATTTTATCATTTTTTTCTTTTGCAAAATTTTATTTTATTTTGAAAAGAAACGAGAATGCAATGTAAATATGGATATGTTTGTTTTCATGGAATTTTTTTGATGCAATTTGCATTCAATATGCAGTGATGATTATTTTCGATCTTTTCAATTTTAATGGAAAATGTAATATTTTTTAAAAATGTGATATACAATGTATGATGGAATGAAGCTTCTGTATCTTTTGTAGGTGAGATAAAAATGTGAGAATGAAAATGCCATGTTTTGAAATTAATGAATTTTAATCCAACTAAATGATCTCAGAAAAATCCTAGAAATTCTCAATGATAGTTCATTCAATTATGCATATAAATATTTTTATTTCCAAGAGATGATGCAACATGTGTCGGGAAAAACAAAACATTAAATTCACATTAATTTATTCAGAGCATAAATATCAATGAAATTCAGTGAACTAAAAGCCAAAAGTTTGCCTTTGTAATCCTCCTTACAAAAAATATTTGTTTTACATTTTTGGAGATGTGATGAATTTAATAACAATTGAACAATTTGACAAACAACGCTTTGCTTAAAAGTTGATTGATGTTCAAATGTAACTCCTTTGATTTTTCTGATTAAAGAAAAGAAAGAGAGATATCCAATGAAGCAAGATCATGATTTTATGAACTATGCTTTGCAAGATATAAAATGTTCTTCACAAGGGCATGTGTAAATATAAAATCCTAGTTTTGAGGGGCTTTATTGTAATTCTAGAAACATGCCTGGATCTCTCTGATATTTACTTAATAGCAAGTCTAAAGTGCAAATTCTGCAGAGGGTCGGGTCACGTGGAAGGGCTCTGCCAATTGGGTGGTAGGGAGCACCTTAATCCGATGATGCTTATCTTGACACGAGCCACTAGTGCGGTAGGAATGCAAACGGTCATATATGGATACTGATATAGGTTTTGCCATATCTTTATCTGTTTTAATACGAATACATATACGGATACAAATATTGACGGATATTAAAACTATCTTATCATATCCTTAAAAAGCAGATACATATGTAAACGGATTTTGATTGCACACGAGTAATGTTAGAAATACTTTATAGAATTGATATAAATATATAAGAATTGGATGGAAAATACATGATATTAATTTAGTAAATGTGTTTGTATCATAAAATATATAAAATA
The DNA here is from genome assembly GCA_037367405.1 of Ottelia alismoides. NCBI lineage: Eukaryota > Viridiplantae > Streptophyta > Magnoliopsida > Alismatales > Hydrocharitaceae > Ottelia > Ottelia alismoides. The sequence goes on along the minus strand of JAZKJV010003933.1, from coordinate 145,426 downwards.
TGGTAAAAAGAGGTAGAGAATTATATTATATATGGTTAAAAATAAATCTATGAATATATTTATATATGAAAACGAATATATAGATATGGATACGGATGTTTGCGGATATCAAAACAATATCTATATCCGTATCCATTTTAAAATGGATACGAATACGGATGTCAAAATCTGTATAAAACGGATACGGTGACGGATCAGATACGGATATATCCGTATCCGTTTGCACCCCTAAGTGCGGGCCACTCAATGCAGTTGGATCCAGTGGCTGAAGATGGCATATGGATGAGCAGCGTAGATGTTTAATCAGTGAATCTAACGACTATCTGTTGAGAGTGCTGGTAACCGTCAGATATGGTAATGCTCTGATCAACAGTTGTGAATGATGCTTTGGATCCACGTGGAGATCTGATCTGCATTTCAAAGGGACGGTGGCTGTAGAGAAGGCTCCTCCCTTCGACTACCTCCTCCACGGAGGCCATGATAGACACGGTGGGGCTCTCACGGACGTGAGATGCTGAAGGATGGCTTCGAAAAAGTCATTGTTCCTGCAATAGGGAAGATGACTCAAACCCAAAGGTTTGACCTACGTCGTCAATGCACAATCATATGGGCAGAGATGGGGTTGATGGCAATGAAAGGCGGTGTAGGAAGAAAGAATCCGAGGAGATGAGAAGGGCAATGGTAGGAAGGTGATGATGGTTTCAAGGAGGGAAAAACAGGAATCAAATGGAGAAGAAGAAGGCGAGGAGAAGTTGGGATAGGAGATAGATGGATCACCTGGGAAGATCGCCTGATGGTCAATGACCGAAGCCGAAGGAATCAAATGGAGATAGATGGATCACCTGGTGGAGGCTTGGTCAACTCCTGATAGAAGCAGCAGCATGAAGGTGAGAGAGAGGCTTGGTCAACTCCTCCACCCGCATCCTCCATATAAAAATTCTTCTCATGTCATCATCTCTGCTTGCACGCCTCAAAACTTTATCCACATTGGGCATGTTTATCTCCCCGTACCGACGAGCATACACCTTCTGCATGGAAACCCAAGTGACAAAAAACCATCTGCATCGCTGCCTCATTGTGGAGTTTTCCAAAGATATCACCTTGCTAAAATAGGCAAAGGAACACTTTATGCCAGAGACATCTCCGAATATCTTATTGCTGGAAAATGGCAAAATGTCAACTCATAGCCCAAGTGCCCTCGGAAAACTATTACAACAAACTCAATAGCAGTACAATTAGGACCTCGATATGGTTCTATTCTGTTCATAGTATCGGGGGTTATGTTCCTTTTTGTTCTTTTTCTGGTTTCTTCTCATTCTTCTTTGGCACCCACGGTAGAGATCGGAGGTATTTGGCCCCCAAAAGGGATTGAAGTTTTAGATCCTCGGGGTAGCTAACTCTGAGGCAGGAAAGCAGCGTGGAGTGAAGTATGCGAGTAATCAGTGAGATTAAGAAAGACTTCTCTGAGACATCCGATTCGAGCTTGTTCCATGGAATTTCTCAATTAGCCCTCTAATAGTCAAGTTAATCGAATTGTAGAAGGAGTTCTATGTACCTCTTCATCTATGACTAGAATTCAATTGAAATGATTGGAACACATGGGTCACATCTGTCTTAGTCAAATGCCATTCGATAGGGTGATTCTTCAATTGCGGAGGCTTGGTTCGATCAAGCTGCTGAGTATTGAAAACAAGCTATAGCGCTGACTCCAGGTAATTATATTGAAGCACACAATTGGTTGAAGATCACAGGACGACCACAATCGTGAATATCATCCAAATCAGAAACCACTCTATTTGGAATTCGGTTGTTGGTACATCATAAAATAGAGCTTTCCCCTCAGTATCAGCAAGCCTCCTTTCTTTTTGAGTCGGATGATAGATATCAGAACATGATGTATGAACATCTTCTTTCTGCTTTGCGGTTATTACTACTAGGTTGTTTGTTGTTTGAGTCGGATTTGATTCCTATTCTGTCCCTAGGGGATTTTCGAAAGGCTTAGCTGATATCTGAATAAATAGCCCCTCTCACTTCACTCCGGTAGGCCATTGCGGCTTCGGACAAGAAGGCTGCATTATATATTTGCTGCTGGTCATGTCTTTACATGGAGAGGAAGCAGTTGGACAACCCTCCTCTCTCTAGTGCGTCGTGCTTTGGGTGTGAAAGAAAGAGCGGTCAACAATTATTAATATATTAAGACTTCGGGAGAAAATATGATTTCAGAAAGCCCCTTCTGACCATAATTAAGCAGCCGGATGCCGAAGACGGACTTGCTGGCAACTGCAGGATCAGGACAATTCCTAGGCAAGGCTACTTCATACCTTAGTCAAAGCAGTGGACAACTATACCATTTGGTTTTAAAAATGGTACCCATCAGTTGAAGCAAGCAGGGTCAAGGAGGTGCTAGCTAGCATACAGGGTTGTTGTCCTAGGTCTCCTTTTACACCATCATTTTCCATATATACCCAATAATCTTGTCAAAACTTTTGTAAACTTAATATTTTCGAGCCCCCCTCATTTGTGTCAGATAACGAGGAAACCTTCCTCGCTAAATTACCGGTGGACATCCCCGACACCATTGTTATTCCAATGGAGGTGGAGGTTAGCACCATAGATGCCATCTCCAAAGCAACTTTCGATATAGCTCTGGGCAGGAGGAAATTGCTTGGGCAGTTGGGTAATACTTGATATAGCTCTGTGTGATCCCTGTTGATGCCAGGGTTATCAGTACGTATAATTAACATTTATTATATGAATCCAAATGAAATAACAGAGCAACAGAAATGATCAACATAATGACAATCATACGTTTCCCATTCATTTTCAGATTACTTAGTACACACATGAACCAATTATTAAATCGGAAGCATAAAATAGGGCGTGATCCAGAAAAGGCAAAGCAATAAACGAATAGCATCAGACAAATAATTAAATAGATTTGATCAGAAATCACAGAAGCGTCCATGAAATGGACTGTCCTTAGAGAGGATTTTGCCCCCACAATACCGGTGCGAAGGGTACTGGCGAATCGCTCCCAAGATACGATGGTTCACGGTCTTCGTTCGCGCACACCGACGAGACCGTCCTCGAAAGCACCTCCGAGAACTTGCAACCGAGAAGTACAGGGTCACAGGCGTGAGAACTGAGAACAAGAGCGACAACGAGTTGAGTTTTTCTAGCGAGTGTAGAAAAACGGCGTCGGGCGAGGGGTATAAAAAGAGGAGCTCGCGTGCCCTAGTGCACGGTAGCTTTTGATTTCCGAAAACGCCCCTCAACGGGCGTGTCCCTTCGGATTCCAAAACCGTGGCTAAATCGAGCTGTTTGGATCGTGTCAGATTCCCAATGTGATCGAAATCAAATTAATTTGTCTGATTAATTTAATCGATCAGCTAAATGAAACTCGTAGCAAAAGTATCGAGATCCGAATTGACTCTCCCGAGCCCGAGCCGGTGCCGGTGCCGGAGCCGGAGACGGAGCGGAGCACGCGTGTGTGTGTGGCCCTCCATTCATCCTCTTTACTATTGCTACAAGAGCTTTAGGTGTGAGCTCATATATAAGCCCACAAAAAATTTAGCAATACTAGGTATGGTACTAAACTTCCACCCAAGTTCTCCATGTTTCAAATTTGGGAATTCCCAACTTTCCCCAAATTCATTTGGTTTCCCAATTGAAACCAAATTAATTTTAATTGTAATTACATAAACTTTCTAATTAAAATCTAATTACAATTCTTAATACAACAATCCCCCGCGAATTCATCAATTTGAAAAAGAGATTCAAAAAGAGTTAAGAGACTTCTTTCTGCTGCCACACTTTGCTTTCAGTAAAGGTACCTTCCGGTTTGAACCTCTACTTGAGTTTACTACTTTCACTTAAATAGGAACGAAGTGAACTACATCTTAAACTTCAGACCTTGGTGTTAAAGTATACGATAGAAACAACAAAATATTGTTCTTGGTACAATCTTTAGGGTTGGTGCTCTTAAAGGCCATGAACCCTTATCATGTTTCATGAGTGTGTTCAGGAAAGACCCTCTTCTTTTAACTGTGGCCCATAGTAACACTCACATAGATGGCGTTATCCAAGGATGCACTGCTAACATCCTGCCCAAGGCTTGAACCCATTCAGAGCCTACGCTCTTCCTAAACTTGCAGCTTAAATGACACTCAGGCTTCCAGAGATAAGATACTCATGCTTATGCTTTAAGATTAGAGTGCCAACCAGTTCTCTAAACAACTTGTTATTATCACATTGAACCTACTTTATGGGATCTCCACTCAGTTAGGTTGGGTTGCTACTGTAGAGGAACTCCCAATAGGTCTCAGTCCCATCCCAAGCCTAGACTTTAGGACTAAAGATCTATCAAGTCCCTTAGTCAACGGATCTGCCAAGTTGTCTTTGGATCCAACAAAATCCACAGCCAACACTCCTCGAGACACCAAATACCTTAACATCTTAAGTCTGATTTGTATGTGTCTCCTTGTTTTCTGATTGAACTTTAAACTCTTGATCTTGACAATTGTGGTCATATTATCACAATGTACCGAGATCGCAAGAACAGGCTGACCTACCATGGGAATTTCAGACAGAAGTTCCCTTAGCCATTCAACCTCAATTCCAGTGGTGTCCAAATCACACATCTCGGCCTCAAAAGTAGATCGAGCTAGGATGGTCTGCTTTACAGACCTCCAAGAGACTGCACCACGTCCAAGGGTAAATACATACCCTGTAACATCATTACTCACAAACTCCTCTATTTTCCCTATCCAGCTTGCATCACTGTATCCTTCTAGTACAGAAGGATGTCTACCATAATGCAAACTAAGGGAAATAGTTCCCTTCAAGTACTTCAGTATTCGATCTAGAGCCTCCCAGTGAGTACGGTCAGGACAACTAGTGTATCTACTCAGCTTTGCAACCAAGAATGAAATATTAGGCCTCGTGCAATTCGCAACATACATTAAACTTCCTATCACTTGTGAGTACCTTAGCTGGGCTACAGGTACTACACTTTTATTCTTAAACAATGTTTTGGATGATCAGAAGGAGTGCTAACAGCTTTGCAATCTTGATATCCAAATTTCTCAAGTACTTTCTCAACATAGTGAGATTGAGAAACTACAATCCCATCAACTGACCTTGTCAGTTTGAGACCCAAGATTACATCAGCAACACCCATGTCCTTCATCTCAAACTTGCTACTTAAGAATGCCTTAGTCTCATTAATAATCCTTATTGTGATCCAAACAATAATATGTCATCAACATATAGGCACAAGACAATGCACTCATCACCTTTCACCTTGGAATAGACACACTTATCGGATTCATGAACCTTAAAGCCACATGATAAAATAGTTTTGTCAAACTTTTCATGCCACTGCTTTGGTGCTTGTTTCAATCCGTAAAGGGATTTGACAAACTTGCAAACCTTTCCCTCATTCTTAGGAGTCACAAGCCCATCAGGTTGATCCATATAGATCTCTTCCTCAAGATCGCCATGCAAGAAGGCGGTCTTCACACCCATCTGGTGGATGGAGAGATCATATACAGATGCCAATGCTATGAGCATCCGGATTGCGGTCATCCTAGTCATAGGGGAATAGATATCAAAATAATCGATACCTTCCTTTTTCCTAAAGCCCTTGGCAACTAATCTGGCTTTATACTTTTCAATTGATCCGTCAGGTCTAGCTTTCTCTTAAACACCCACTTGCACCCAATGGTAGAGCACCCTTTGGGTAAATCAACTAACTCCCAAGTTCCATTAGCCATAATGGAATCCATCTCAGATTTGATGGCTTCCTTCCATTGTTTCGCTTCAGATGAAACCATGGCTTCCTTGTAACTTGGTGTATCACCCTCGATCTGGTAGACAACGAAGTCGCTACCCAGATCCTTGGCTATCCGAGGTCTTTTACTCCTTCGTGGCTCAATTTCTTCAGAAAGATCATTAGGTTTAGATTGAGTCTCAACCCCCACATTCATTATCCTTTCCACTTGATCTGGAATAGATCTTGATGTAGAGACGCCTTCAATGGTAATATTTTGAGGAATCCCCGTCTTCATCGGGAAGACATCCTCAAAGAATGTAGCATCACGGAGTTCAACAATGGTGTTGACTTCTATACCCAGTATCTCGGACCGAATTACCAAGAACCTATATGCATAGCTATTTTCCAAATAACCTAAGAAGACCGCATCAACAGTTTTAGGACCAAGCTTCTTTCTCTTGTGTTCTGGGACTAAAACCTTAACGAGACAACCCCACACTTTGAGATATCTTAAGCCCGGTTTCCTATTTCTCCAAAGTTCAAAAGTTCATTTTTCCATATACCTTGGAGGAACCCTATTCAGAATATGGCAAGCCGTATTCAAGGCTTCTCCTCACATATAGGTTGGAAGTCCAGTCTGTAAGAGAGCATTGATCATGTCAGTTAAGGTTCTATTTTTCCGTTCTTCTATCCCATTTGATTGCGGTGAATATGAGGCCGTAACTTCGTGAACTATGCCAAACGATTTGCATTGTTCATCAAATAAGTTAGAGGTATATTCACCTCCTCTATCTGACCTAAGGCGTTTAAGCACTTTTCCTGTTTGTGTCTCAGCCTCATTCTTAAATATAAGAAATTTATATAAGGCTTCATCCTTGGTTTTCATTAGATACACATAGCAGTATCTACTGCCATCATCTATGAAGGTGATAAAGTATTTCTTATTATCTTGAGTCAATACACCATTAAACTCATAGATATCCATGTGCACTAGATCCAAGATCTCACTATCTCTTGAGACAGACTGAAAAGACTTCCTAGGTATCTTAGCTTTCACACATATTTCACATTTTTGAGTTTTATCTATAGTGTGTTTAGGGATCAACTCTAAATTCATCATTCTTTTAATTGAATTTAAGTTTACATGTCCCAATCTACCATGCCACAGATCACAAGATTCTAGATTATTCACAACATGAGACACAAAATTAGAACATTCAGAGTTTAAAATATTTATTTCATTAATGTTTATTGAATCACATCTAATTCTAAACAGCAAATCAAAATCAGGCAAATAGCCTTTTCCATAAAAAATTCCAAGTCTCAGAATAGCAACTTTATTACATTTAAAGTTCAATTCAAAATCATTTATAACTAAGATAGAGCCAGATAAAATATTCTTCTTGATGTCAGGAACATGTAGCACCCTGTGGCCTGTGCAACATCCATACACGTCTAGAGGAGAACCTCAAGTTGACTTGTCCCGACCCTAGCACCCTGGCTGCAGAATCATTCCCCATCTTCACAGTCCCACCCCTGCAGGTCTGATAAGAAGAAAACAGAGTTCTATCAGAACAAATGTTAACATTGGCTCACGTATCCACGATATTAGACATGTGAGCCCTGGGCGAACCATTTTTACAATAAATGTTATTGTAATAATTATGATTATCAATAAAAGTCACTATGGACAATACCAACTCAATGCATACTCTATGGCTACCTGTTGAGGATGATGCTTCTCATGTCATGCTAGTGAAGAGGAACTGAAAGGCTGGAGTGTGAACCGAGGCTCCTCGTCGGAGAACGCATGCTTTGTATTGTGTTTGTAAGAGTCGTCGGAGCTGAGCTGAGTCTCTTCGTCGGAGAACATGTGCTCTGCACTATGCAAAGTCACTAAAAATGGAATAAGTCTCCTCGTCGAAGACCTCTAACCCATAAGACTTCTCTATCTCTTTGAAACGCCAAACAAAGAATATCTTGGGAATATCCATACGTAAATCTCTTAAGATGGGTCTCTCTCATATAGACCTTGAAGTGGTTCTCTCTCATAGGAACCTCGAAGGATCCCGTACTGGAGTTCACGATCATTGGAGAATATGTTCATAATCAAATACATGAGTTGGAAGATCAATATGTTCATAAAGATAAGCACTCCAAGCCATCTAGCTCTAACATATCACCTGCATACAAAACCACTCCATCAAGTGTTCTTTAATATATGCATATTTCCTCCTTGTTTTTACTACTTCGAGCAAATCTCCTCCTACCTCCTTAAACAATATATAAAGTTAAGATGTGTCAACTATTGTTCTTTACAACAAGGTGCAACTTTTCAAGATTCAACTTAACGGTAGTGCTAAAGTGTAGCATTTTAATGACTAATTGGATTTCTCCAAAAATCCAGTTATACAGCTCTCTTATTTAGTCTCATATCGCATAGATGGAGGGTAGGGTTTTAAAAATCGAACCACTCAATTCAACCTGTTAAACCAAGAATCGAAGGGAAAATGGTCCAACCAAACACTTTTACTCAGAAAATAAAAATAAGTCAAAAGTGGCCAAAACCATATTGGATTACTTGACCCGGTTGAACCAATTGAACCAAACTACATATTCAACCATCCATTTTTTGACAAAAATAATTTCTATTTTTTTACAATAATGCAAATTCTTAAAACTATTCGTAATCTAGTTTCATTCTAACACATAGTATGGTACTCATCGCTTATCCTTCCATGTGTGCAAGGTTTAAAAAAATGAAAGGCGAAACGAGGCATTTTACCTGAAGGCGAGGCGAGGCATAGCCTCGAGGCGGTCAAGGCGTAAGCCTCAATTTGTATAGGAAAATAAGTGCAAAAAATATAATAAATATATTTATTGATGAAATAATCTAATTTAATAGACATGTGAAATATAACATTGCAATATAGTATGAAATTATGAAGTTAATACCACGAAAAAATGGTTATGTCAATTTCATAAAGCTTTCTACTAAATTTCTACCCAATCAAAAAGGAAATCATTGGCTATAATTATCACTAAAATATTTATCAAAGACGGAGTCATTGGCTATAGTTGTCTTTTAGATATATTATATATCTGAGATGTTGATACGAATCATATTATTTAAATCCTAACCGTATGTTCTATTGAACCCAATTGAAGAATGTTTCGATGTCCCCATGTACCACCATATCCTACCAGTACGGGGGTCTCGCTGTGTATTTGAATTCGCATGCATCTGAGATTTGCGAATGCATATGTTTAAGGGTGTAATATTAAGAGTTCATTAAAATAATTGGACATGTTAATGACAAATGCGAATAAGAAAGAGGTAAAATTTAAGCATTCATCTTGTATAAATATATCCTCAACAAATAGGCCTTTATAAACAAGTGAAACTATCAATAAAAATGATTATTTTATTAAAAAATGCTTCGTAAATCCAGAACGCCTCGACAACTGCCTCGCCCCACCTTACCGTCTCACCTCGACCGCCTCGGTCATCTGAGGCGCTCCCTCAGGCAAGGGGTCCAAGACTGTCACCTCAAGGTTGTTTTCCTCTGCCTCATTTCGCCTCGAGCACCTTTGCGCCTCGAGGCGCGTTTTTTTGAACCATGTATGTGTGTATATGACCCAATATTGCCTCCCACTTCCTCCCTTAGGAGCATCACCTCGCTCTTCCCATATTGTGCATGAGGTTATACCCTTCCAACGACAACAAACGATGCCTCAACATCAAGAAGAAGTTGCCATAGTCGCACTATGAGGAGCAATAAATTAACAGTTGGCATCAGTTAGAGTTTATATAGTTTTAAAATTGTTAATTTTAGACATCACATATTTGTATTTATATGAATTTGACAAAATATATTTATTATGTCCTTTTATATTTTTCTAATAATATTTATACTCCTAACTTTTTTGCAATTACACTTGTATATGAAAATAGAGAATGCCCCACCTACACATCCTAGAACAATGAACTTCAACTTTTTTCTACCATGAAAGTGCAACAACCTCCAAATTTGCTTCTATTCATCAACTTCATAGTCCAAACTTTTCCCCTTTATCTTGAACCACCATATCCCCTTGAACTAACATGAAGTCATGCCTCCATAAATTCGACTAAATTAAACTAGCACCAAAAAATCAAAAATTATAAAAATCAGCACAATTTCATGAGTATAAAATCCCAATGAAAAGAAAAGAAATCAATGAAGCATTATAATAAAGTTATATTATACCAATATTATTCTGAGAAAGGAAAAAAACTCACAGCATTTCGCATTTTCTCAAGATCAGGATCCGGCCGACGCTGCAAAAATCCAAGGTACAGAAGAATCAACTATAGATCAAAACACGATACGTATGAATGATCAAACTGCCTTACTTCATGACCAAAAGCAGAAAAATAACAGGCATGCCACAGTAGAAAAAGGGAAGCACAACAATGTGCATATTATCTAGGATGGAGGCCAAACACCGCTGATCCCAAAAAATGTGTAGAGTAAGGCACCAGAGAAACCATATAATATGATTAATATCATGCCTGAAATCCAATCTTGCTATGATTTTGGCAAAAAGCTCGGTTGTTATTTTCTAGTTGAATAGTAAACATTCTACCTTGCAGTGTTTCTTGAATACTGGGAAGACGGTGTCATCAGTTACAACAACTTTGGCATGTTTCCTGACTAGTGTGATCCACTGGAATCGAGAAAGATACCAATCATGTTAGTGTATTTCTTGCAGAAATGCACAAATGGATATAAAACAGATAACCGAGAAATGACTCTTCCTGCAATAGATGTTTCATGTTCCCTGCGTTCAATTAGTGCAAATTAAAAATGATCAATCCAACCTGAGATCCTTTCCTCCAGTATTCTTTGCTGATAACAGGAGACATTTTTGGGTTATAACGCCGGTCCTTTGTATTTGAAAAGCTAGAAAAGATGACTTGTAATTAGAAATCTACTACTTGACAAAGTTCACCAAAAAAGGTACCCCCATGAAGTAGTAAAATTACAGTTCTGATTAACTGTCTGTTGAGAGTGCTGGTAACCGTCAGATATGGTAATGCTCTGATCAACAGTTGTGAATGATGCTTTGGATCCACGTGGAGATCTGATCTGCATTTCAAAGGGACGGTGGCTGTAGAGAAGGCTCCTCCCTTCGACTACCTCCTCCACGGAGGCCATGATAGACACGGTGGGGCTCTCACGGACGTGAGATGCTGAAGGATGGCTTCGAAAAAGTCATTGTTCCTGCAATAGGGAAGATGACTCAAACCCAAAGGTTTGACCTACGTCGTCAATGCACAATCATATGGGCAGAGATGGGGTTGATGGCAATGAAAGGCGGTGTAGGAAGAAAGAATCCGAGGAGATGAGAAGGGCAATGGTAGGAAGGTGATGATGGTTTCAAGGAGGGAAAAACAGGAATCAAATGGAGAAGAAGAAGGCGAGGAGAAGTTGGGATAGGAGATAGATGGATCACCTGGGAAGATCGCCTGATGGTCAATGACCGAAGCCGAAGGAATCAAATGGAGATAGATGGATCACCTGGTGGAGGCTTGGTCAACTCCTGATAGAAGCAGCAGCATGAAGGTGAGAGAGAGGCTTGGTCAACTCCTCCACCCGCATCCTCCATATAAAAATTCTTCTCATGTCATCATCTCTGCTTGCACGCCTCAAAACTTTATCCACATTGGGCATGTTTATCTCCCCGTACCGACGAGCATACACCTTCTGCATGGAAACCCAAGTGACAAAAAACCATCTGCATCGCTGCCTCATTGTGGAGTTTTCCAAAGATATCACCTTGCTAAAATAGGCAAAGGAACACTTTATGCCAGAGACATCTCCGAATATCTTATTGCTGGAAAATGGCAAAATGTCAACTCATAGCCCAAGTGCCCTCGGAAAACTATTACAACAAACTCAATAGCAGTACAATTAGGACCTCGATATGGTTCTATTCTGTTCATAGTATCGGGGGTTATGTTCCTTTTTGTTCTTTTTCTGGTTTCTTCTCATTCTTCTTTGGCACCCACGGTAGAGATCGGAGGTATTTGGCCCCCAAAAGGGATTGAAGTTTTAGATCCTCGGGGTAGCTAACTCTGAGGCAGGAAAGCAGCGTGGAGTGAAGTATGCGAGTAATCAGTGAGATTAAGAAAGACTTCTCTGAGACATCCGATTCGAGCTTGTTCCATGGAATTTCTCAATTAGCCCTCTAATAGTCAAGTTAATCGAATTGTAGAAGGAGTTCTATGTACCTCTTCATCTATGACTAGAATTCAATTGAAATGATTGGAACACATGGGTCACATCTGTCTTAGTCAAATGCCATTCGATAGGGTGATTCTTCAATTGCGGAGGCTTGGTTCGATCAAGCTGCTGAGTATTGAAAACAAGCTATAGCGCTGACTCCAGGTAATTATATTGAAGCACACAATTGGTTGAAGATCACAGGACGACCACAATCGTGAATATCATCCAAATCAGAAACCACTCTATTTGGAATTCGGTTGTTGGTACATCATAAAATAGAGCTTTCCCCTCAGTATCAGCAAGCCTCCTTTCTTTTTGAGTCGGATGATAGATATCAGAACATGATGTATGAACATCTTCTTTCTGCTTTGCGGTTATTACTACTAGGTTGTTTGTTGTTTGAGTCAGATTTGATTCCTATTCTGTCCCTAGGGGATTTTCGAAAGGCTTAGCTGATATCTGAATAAATAGCCCCTCTCACTTCACTCCGGTAGGCCATTGCGGCTTCGGACAAGAAGGCTGCATTATATATTTGCTGCTGGTCATGTCTTTACATGGAGAGGAAGCAGTTGGACAACCCTCCTCTCTCTAGTGCGTCGTGCTTTGGGTGTGAAAGAAAGAGCGGTCAACAATTATTAATATATTAAGACTTCGGGAGAAAATATGATTTCAGAAAGCCCCTTCTGACCATAATTAAGCAGCCGGATGCCGAAGACGGACTTGCTGGCAACTGCAGGATCAGGACAATTCCTAGGCAAGGCTACTTCATACCTTAGTCAAAGCAGTGGACAACTATACCATTTGGTTTTAAAAATGGTACCCATCAGTTGGAGCAAGCAGGGTCAAGGAGGTGCTAGCTAGCATACAGGGTTGTTGTCCTAGGTCTCCTTTTACACCATCATTTTCCTTATATACCCAATAATCTTGTCAAAACTTTTGTAAACTTAATATTTTCGAGCCCCCCTCATTTGTGTCAGATAACGAGGAAACCTTCCTCGCTAAATTACCGGTGGACATCCCCGACACCATTGTTATTCCAATGGAGGTGGAGGTTAGCACCATAGATGCCATCTCCAAAGCAACTTTCGATATAGCTCTGGGCAGGAGGAAATTGCTTGGGCAGTTGGGTAATACTTGATATAGCTCTGTGTGATCCCTGTTGATGCCAGGGTTATCAGTACGTATAATTAACATTTATTATATGAATCCAAATGAAATAACAGAGCAACAGAAATGATCAACATAATGACAATCATACGTTTCCCATTCATTTTCAGATTACTTAGTACACACATGAACCAATTATTAAATCGGAAGCATAAAATAGGGCGTGATCCAGAAAAGGCAAAGCAATAAACGAATAGCATCAGACAAATAATTAAATAGATTTGATCAGAAATCACAGAAGCGTCCATGAAATGGACTGTCCTTAGAGAGGATTTTGCCCCCACAATACCGGTGCGAAGGGTACTGGCGAACCGCTCCCAAGATACGATGGTTCACGGTCTTCGTTCGCGCACACCGACGAGACCGTCCTCGAAAGCACCTCCGAGAACTTGCAACCGAGAAGTACAGGGTCACAGGCGTGAGAACTGAGAACAAGAGCGACAACGAGTTGAGTTTTTCTAGCGAGTGTAGAAAAACGGCGTCGGGCGAGGGGTATAAAAAGAGGAGCTCGCGTGCCCTAGTGCACGGTAGCTTTTGATTTCCGAAAACGCCCCTCAACGGGCGTGTCCCTTCGGATTCCAAAACCGTGGCTAAATCGAGCTGTTTGGATCGTGTCAGATTCCCAATGTGATCGAAATCAAATTAATTTGTCTGATTAATTTAATCGATCAGCTAAATGAAACTCATAGCAAAAGTATCGAGATCCGAATTGACTCTCCCGAGCCCGAGCCGGTGCCGGTGCCGGAGCCGGAGACGGAGCGGAGCACGCGTGTGTGTGTGGCCCTCCATTCATCCTCTTTACTATTGCTACAAGAGCTTTAGGTGTGAGCTCATATATAAGCCCACAAAAAATTTAGCAATACTAGGTATGGTACTAAACTTCCACCCAAGTTCTCCATGTTTCAAATTTGGGAATTCCCAACTTTCCCCAAATTCATTTGGTTTCCCAATTGAAACCAAATTAATTTTAATTGTAATTACATAAACTTTCTAATTAAAATCTAATTACAATTCTTAATACAACAATCCCCCGCGAATTCATCAATTTGAAAAAGAGATTCAAAAAGAGTTAAGAGACTTCTTTCTGCTGCCACACTTTGCTTTCAGTAAAGGTACCTTCCGGTTTGAACCTCTACTTGAGTTTACTACTTTCACTTAAATAGGAACGAAGTGAACTACATCTTAAACTTCAGACCTTGGTGTTAAAGTATACGATAGAAACAACAAAATATTGTTCTTGGTACAATCTTTAGGGTTGGTGCTCTTAAAGGCCATGAACCCTTATCATGTTTCATGAGTGTGTTCAGGAAAGACCCTCTTCTTTTAACTGTGGCCCATAGTAACACTCACATAGATGGCGTTATCCAAGGATGCACTGCTAACATCCTGCCCAAGGCTTGAACCCATTCAGAGCCTACGCTCTTCCTAAACTTGCAGCTTAAATGACACTCAGGCTTCCAGAGATAAGATACTCATGCTTATGCTTTAAGATTAGAGTGCCAACCAGTTCTCTAAACAACTTGTTATTATCACATTGAACCTACTTTATGGGATCTCCACTCAGTTAGGTTGGGTTGCTACTGTAGAGGAACTCCCAATAGGTCTCAGTCCCATCCCAAGCCTAGACTTTAGGACTAAAGATCTATCAAGTCCCTTAGTCAACGGATCTGCCAAGTTGTCTTTGGATCCAACAAAATCCACAGCCAACACTCCTCGAGACACCAAATACCTTAACATCTTAAGTCTGATTTGTATGTGTCTCCTTGTTTTCTGATTGAACTTTAAACTCTTGATCTTGACAATTGTGGTCATATTATCACAATGTACCGAGATCGCAAGAACAGGCTGACCTACCATGGGAATTTCAGACAGAAGTTCCCTTAGCCATTCAACCTCAATTCCAGTGGTGTCCAAATCACACATCTCGGCCTCAAAAGTAGATCGAGCTAGGATGGTCTGCTTTACAGACCTCCAAGAGACTGCACCACGTCCAAGGGTAAATACATACCCTGTAACATCATTACTCACAAACTCCTCTATTTTCCCTATCCAGCTTGCATCACTGTATCCTTCTAGTACAGAAGGATGTCTACCATAATGCAAACTAAGGGAAATAGTTCCCTTCAAGTACTTCAGTATTCGATCTAGAGCCTCCCAGTGAGTACGGTCAGGACAACTAGTGTATCTACTCAGCTTTGCAACCAAGAATGAAATATTAGGCCTCGTGCAATTCGCAACATACATTAAACTTCCTATCACTTGTGAGTACCTTAGCTGGGCTACAGGTACTACACTTTTATTCTTAAACAATGTTTTGGATGATCAGAAGGAGTGCTAACAGCTTTGCAATCTTGATATCCAAATTTCTCAAGTACTTTCTCAACATAGTGAGATTGAGAAACTACAATCCCATCAACTGACCTTGTCAGTTTGAGACCCAAGATTACATCAGCAACACCCATGTCCTTCATCTCAAACTTGCTACTTAAGAATGCCTTAGTCTCATTAATAATCCTTATTGTGATCCAAACAATAATATGTCATCAACATATAGGCACAAGACAATGCACTCATCACCTTTCACCTTGGAATAGACACACTTATCGGATTCATGAACCTTAAAGACACATGATAAAATAGTTTTGTCAAACTTTTCATGCCACTGCTTTGGTGCTTGTTTCAATCCGTAAAGGGATTTGACAAACTTGCAAACCTTTCCCTCATTCTTAGGAGTCACAAGCCCATCAGGTTGATCCATATAGAACTCTTCCTCAAGATCGCCATGCAAGAAGGCGGTCTTCACACCCATCTGGTGGATGGAGAGATCATATACAGATGCCAATGCTATGAGCATCCGGATTGCGGTCATCCTAGTCATAGGGGAATAGATATCAAAATAATCGATACCTTCCTTTTTCCTAAAGCCCTTGGCAACTAATCTGGCTTTATACTTTTCAATTGATCCGTCAGGTCTAGCTTTCTCTTAAACACCCACTTGCACCCAATGGTAGAGCACCCTTTGGGTAAATCAACTAACTCCCAAGTTCCATTAGCCATAATGGAATCCATCTCAGATTTGATGGCTTCCTTCCATTGTTTCGCTTCAGATGAAACCATGGCTTCCTTGTAACTTGGTGTATCACCCTCGATCTGGTAGACAACGAAGTCGCTACCCAGATCCTTGGCTATCCGAGGTCTTTTACTCCTTCGTGGCTCAATTTCTTCAGAAAGATCATTAGGTTTAGATTGAGTCTCAACCCCCACATTCATTATCCTTTCCACTTGATCTGGAATAGATCTTGATGTAGAGACGCCTTCAATGGTAATATTTTGAGGAATCCCCGTCTTCATCGGGAAGACATCCTCAAAGAATGTAGCATCACGGAGTTCAACAATGGTGTTGACTTCTATACCCAGTATCTCGGACCGAATTACCAAGAACCTATATGCATAGCTATTTTCCAAATAACCTAAGAAGACCGCATCAACAGTTTTAGGACCAAGCTTCTTTCTCTTGTGTTCTGGGACTAAAACCTTAACGAGACAGCCCCACACTTTGAGATATCTTAAGCCCGGTTTCCTATTTCTCCAAAGTTCAAAAGTTCATTTTTCCATATACCTTGGAGGAACCCTATTCAGAATATGGCAAGCCGTATTCAAGGCTTCTCCTCACATATAGGTTGGAAGTCCAGTCTGTAAGAGAGCATTGATCATGTCAGTTAAGGTTCTATTTTTCCGTTCTTCTATCCCATTTGATTGCGGTGAATATGAGGCCGTAACTTCGTGAACTATGCCAAACGATTTGCATTGTTCATCAAATAAGTTAGAGGTATATTCACCTCCTCTATCTGACCTAAGGCGTTTAAGCACTTTTCCTGTTTGTGTCTCAGCCTCATTCTTAAATATAAGAAATTTATATAAGGCTTCATCCTTGGTTTTCATTAGATACACATAGCAGTATCTACTGCCATCATCTATGAAGGTGATAAAGTATTTCTTATTATCTTGAGTCAATACACCATTAAACTCATAGATATCCATGTGCACTAGATCCAAGATCTCACTATCTCTTGAGACAGACTGAAAAGACTTCCTAGGTATCTTAGCTTTCACACATATTTCACATTTTTGAGTTTTATCTATAGTGTGTTTAGGGATCAACTCTAAATTCATCATTCTTTTAATTGAATTTAAGTTTACATGTCCCAATCTACCATGCCACAGATCACAAGATTCTAGATTATTCACAACATGAGACACAAAATTAGAACATTCAGAGTTTAAAATATTTATTTCATTAATGTTTATTGAATCACATCTAATTCTAAACAGCAAATCAAAATCAGGCAAATAGCCTTTTCCATAAAAAATTCCAAGTCTCAGAATAACAACTTTATTACATTTAAAGTTCAATTCAAAATCATTTATAACTAAGATAGAGCCAGATAAAATATTCTTCTTGATGTCAGGAACATGTAGCACCCTGTGGCCTGTGCAACATCCATACACGTCTAGAGGAGAACCTCAAGTTGACTTGTCCCGACCCTAGCACCCTGGCTGCAGAATCATTCCCCATCTTCACAGTCCCACCCCTGCAGGTCTGATAAGAAGAAAACAGAGTTCTATCAGAACAAATGTTAACATTGGCTCACGTATCCACGATATTAGACATGTGAGCCCTGGGCGAACCATTTTTACAATAAATGTTATTGTAATAATTATGATTATCAATAAAAGTTATTGATGTTTCACTCCCTTTCTGAAATTAAATGAATGAATGCACTATAAGGTCCCTTTGTACAATTAGGGTTATGTACCATGGCCAGCTTGATGATCATATAGCTGTTGATTCATAAAATGAATCATAGAGGCTAGTGTTTGGATGAATATCTAAGGAGTTAGATAGAGGACTCATCAAGCACCGTTAAATGATTGTCAAGTGAAGATCTCCAGCCTGAGTAGGAGATGGCAATCCTTTCTCACATAGGCTGATATCCGACCGACCTCTCGATGCAGGTCCTCTGCATGGGAATAGTGATTCGGAGGTGTCAGATTAGTTAGGTCAATGGGTTGACTTGACGAGATCGAGATAACCTAAGTCCTATGTTGAATGCTGTCACAGCATAGGCAAGTATCCTCTAACCGGAGACAGATATATTGCTATATGTCTGAGTATGTACATTTGGCAGACCAATAGGTTGATGACCTAACCAAGGTCTATACACCGGTGAGCTGGTGTGTATATAAGGGTATATGAGCAATATGATCTCTCAAAGGGATCATACAGGTTCACTTGTGAACCGGAAGACATGAGCTCACTCATGAGGTATTGGGACCGATCAAATTCCATGCATGGTCGTCGTGCTTTGGAAGCATGACATGAATTTGAAGGTATGATATATGCTTTGGGAAAGCATATGATCGATACCAACTCCCAATGACCAAGATTGAGAAACTTAATGATTAAACCCTGAAGAAGACTGTGAAAAATTGATCTTGATCTTCGGGTTGATCATGGGTCTTCCAGTATGCAGGATGTACAGGTATTGGGAATACCTGAGGGTGATGTGATCATAAATGATTGTATATCCATGACGCTTCCATTCCGAGAGAGTGATGAAACAGATCTGGATTTTAGTGACTCCTTTCAGTAGAGAAGCAATCCGATCTTAGTCCAAGTGTTGGACATTGGTCTGAATGAGATTCAGATTCAATGAGAAGATTAGATTTGCGGTCTTGATTTAATCAAGCATCTGTGTGAGGTTCGTAAGATCTGGATTTGAGATAAGATCTCAATATCCAAGTCACTATACATGGAATAATACAATCGTCCTGTCCTTATATCCAAGTATCTGCGGAGAAAGCACATTATTCTTGAAAGGGTTCAAGAATAATTCATTTGGTGAAATTGATACCCAAGCAAGAAGGACTTGATGATTAAACGAGATTTAATTATCAAGCATAATATGAATATGATTCATATTATTATCATCCAAGATAATTAAATGGGATTTAATTATCAGGGATTAGAGAATGTGGATAATACTATCCATAATATATGTATATTATAAATATGATTTATAATATATATATATATATATATAAGAGAATTTATGTAAATAGATTTGTTGATTAATAATGTGGATTGGATTCACATTTGTTAATTAACTGGAAATGCAATTTACAAATTAGTTTGGGTTGTGAATATGATTCTGGTGCTTCTGTTCATGTATGCAATTCGTTGCATTTGTTTCAGGAAACTAGGAATCTGGAGCATGGGGAGATAGTTATCCAGATGGGATCTGATGCAAGTGTTGCAGCAGTCGCCATCAGGACGTGCAGACTATCGTTATCTAGTGGTCGAGTCCTAGTACTTAAAAAGTGTCTTTATGTACCTGAAGTCAGGAGGAATTTAATATCTGTGTCTAAGTTAGTTAGAAATGGGTATTCCTTCACTTTTTGTAATAAATTAATCATAAACCGTTATGATAAATATATTGCGGATGGTATTTTGACTTCTGGTGGACTCTATGAATTGTGCATTGATGAATGTGTCATGAATGTTACTACCACTAATAATGGAAACCCCAAGAGATCCAAGGAGGATGGAAATCATTCAAACATGAGTTGGCATCAAAGGCTTGGTCATTTATCTGTTGATAGGATCAATAGATTGATAAAGGATGGACCTTTAGATTTTCTACAGGTTCAATCTTTACCTACCTACGAACACTGCATTCGAGGTAAAATGACCAGAACACCTTTCCGTAACAAGGTTACGAGATGCGAAGATATTCTTGACCTAATACATACTGATGTATGTGGTCCTTTCAGTACCGCGACTAGAAATGGATATCGATATTATTTGACATTTATTGATGACCATTCGCGATACGGGTTTATCTACCTACTGGGTCATAAATCTGAAACCTTTGAAAAGTTCAAAGAGTTTAAGACTTTGGTTGAGAACCAAACCGATAGGAAGATCAAACGGATTCGGTCTGACCGAGGTGGTGAGTACCTCTCAGATGAATTCAAGGAATATCTTAAAGAGAATGGAATTGTCTCCAATCTCACTCCTCCTGGAACTCCCCAACTTAATGGTGTTGCTGAAAGATGCAACAGAACCATCATGGACATGGTTCGTTCAATGATGAGTAAAGCACATTTACCTCTTAGTTTCTGGAGATATGCAGTAGAGACTGAAATTTATATCCTGAACAAGATTCCTAGCAAGTCTATACCAAAGACTCCTCACGAGCTCTGGTATGGTACCAAGTCTAGTGTTAAACACTTGAGGGTTTGGGGATGCTTGGTCCATGCGAAGAACGTGGACGCAAGTAAGCTAGAATCTCGCACTCGTGAGTGCTACTTCATTGGGTATGTTAAAGATGGTATTGGATACCAGCTTTATGACCCTGAGACCCAAAAGGTTTTTGTCTCTAGGTATGTGAAATTTCTGGAGGATGATTTCCCTAAAGGTCAAGACACAAATGAAGTAGAGGAACTCATTTAATCCCCTAAGGATCCTGAGATTCCTGAACCAGAAACTGAAGAGATAAATGAAGATGAAACACCCATACCTCTTCGAAGGAGTTAAAGGGTGGTTGCACCACTTGAAAGGTATGGATTCCACGTGTCAGGTGAGACTGACATTGATCCTTCTTCATTTGATGAAGCACTTGCGGATCATGACATGGATAGATGGATGCTAGCAATGAAGTCAGAGATTGACTCCATGTATAAGAATGGTGTATGGACCCTAGAGGATCCACCTAAAGGGGTAAAATCCATTGGGTGCAAATGGATCTTCAAGAGAAAGAGGGGATCTGATGGGAAAGTAGAGACTTTCAAGGCACGGCTCGTGGCCAAGGGCTACACACAGAGAGAAGGCATCGACTACGATGAGATGTTCTCTCCCGTCGCTATGCTTAAATCCATCAGGACACTGCTAGCTATAGCTGCATCTCTTGACTACGACATCTGGCAGATGGACGTCAAGACAACTTCCCTCAATGGATACCTCGAGGAGGATATCTATATGGAGCAGCCCTAGGGCTTCATAGTTGAGGATGGTAAAGTATGCAAGCTAAAGAAGTCCATCTATGGGCTCAAACAAGATTCTCGTAGCTGGAACATCAGATTTGACGAAACCATAAGGAGTTATGATTTTGTGCAAAACCCTGATGAACCTTGTGTGTACAAGAAGCTTAGTGGGAGCGTCATTGTTTTCATCGTGCTTTATGTAGATGATATCCTTATCATTGGGAATGATACATGAATGATGACCAATATGAAGATTTGGCTATCCCATACCTTCGAGATGAAAGATCTTGGAGAAGCCTCTTACATCTTAGGCCTGAAGTTGTTCAGAAACCGAGAAAAGAGAATACTGGGATTATCGCAACATGGATACATCAAGAAGATTCTTGAACGATTCCGTATGGATAGTTCAAAGAAAGGATCCTCCCCTTAGGACATGGTATCCATCTGTCCAAAGGGATGGCTCCTCAAAGTGTTGAGGAAAAGAAGGCCATGACTGGATGCCCTTATGCATCAGCCCTAGGAAGCTTGATGTATGCCATGACGTGTTCTAGGCCAGACATCTGCCATGTAGTAGGAGTGATAAGTCGTTACCAATCCTGCTATTTAGAGAAACACTGGAATGCAGTAAAGAACATATTCAAATATCTAAGATGGACACAAGATTACATCTTGGTCTATGGGGATGGTGATCTCCAAATCTTGGGATATACAGATTCAGACTACCAGTCAGATATTGATGATCGAAAGTCGACATCAGGGTTTGTTTCCTGTTGAACGGTGGTGCTGTGAGCTGGAGAAGCAAGAAGCAGGACACTACGACGGATTCAACAACAGAAGCTGAATACATTGCCGCATCGGATGCTGCAAAGGAGGCGATGTGGTTGCACAAGTTCATCTTGGAGCTTGGCGTAGTTTCCTCTGATATTCCCGTCCCGTTACTCTGCGATAACACTGGAGCCATTGCCTAAGCAAAGGAACCCAGGTGCCATCAGAAGAGCAAGTACGTGGAATGGAAATACCACATCATTCGGGAGATTCAAAAGCGTGGTGATATCATCATCACCAAGGTGGCCTCTGCCGACAACATTGTTGATCCTCTTACCAACCTGAATGGTTCTGAGGGCTAGTGGGAGATTGTTAGACATGTCAGCCCTGGGCAAACCATTCTTACAATAAATGTTATTGTAATAATTATGATTATCAATAAAAGTTATTGATGTTTCACTCCCTTTCTGAAATTAAATGAATGAATGCACTATAAGGTCCCTCTGTACAATTAGGTTCATGTACCATGGCCAGCTTGATGATCATATAGCTATTGATTCATTAAATGAATCATAGAGACTGGTATTTGGATGAATATCTAAGGAGTTAGATAGATGACTCATCAAGCACCGTCAAACGATTGTCAAGTGAAGATCTCCAGCCTGAGTAGGAGATGGAAATCCTTTCTCACATAGGCTGATATCTGGCCGACTTCTCGATGCAGGTCCTCTGCATGGGAATAGTGATTCGGAGGTGTCAGATTAGTTAGGTCAATGGGTTGACTTGACGAGATCGAGATAACCTAAGTCCTATGTTGAATGCTGTCACACCATAGGCACGCACCCTCTGACCGGAGACAGATATATTGCTATATGTCTGAGTATGTACATTTGGCAGACCAATAGGTTGATGACCTAACCAAGGTCTATACACCGGTGAGCTGGTGTGTATATAAGGGTATATGAGCAATATGATCTCTCAAAGGGATCATACAGGTTCACTTGTGAACCGGAAGACATGAGCTCACTCATGAGGTATTGGGACCGATCAAATTCCATGCATGGTCGTCGTGCTTTGGAAGCATGACATGAATTTGAAGGTA
This sequence comes from Ottelia alismoides, assembly GCA_037367405.1. Lineage (NCBI taxonomy): Eukaryota > Viridiplantae > Streptophyta > Magnoliopsida > Alismatales > Hydrocharitaceae > Ottelia > Ottelia alismoides. The sequence goes on along the minus strand of JAZKJV010003933.1, from coordinate 122,301 downwards.
TGATATATGCTTTGGGAAAGCATATGATCGATACCAACTCCCAATGACCAAGATTGAGAAACTTAATGATTAAACCCTGAAGAAGACAGTGAAAAATTGATCTTGATCTTCGGGTTGATCATGGGTCTTCCAGTATGCAGGATGTACAGGTATTGGGAATACCTGAGGATGATGTGATCATAAACGATTGTATATCCATGACACTTCCATTCCGAGAGAGTGATGAAACAAGTCTGGATTTTAGTGACTCCTTTCAGTAGAGAAGCAATCCGATCTTAGTCCAAGTGTTGGACATTGGTCTGAATGAGATTCAGATTCAATGAGAAGATTGGATTTGCGGTCTTGATTTAATCAAGCATCTATGGGAGGTTCGTAACATCTGGATTTGAGATAAGATCTCAATATCCAAGTCACTATACATGGAATAATACAATCGCCCTGTCCTTATCTCCAAGTATCTGCGGAGAAAGCACATTATTCTTGAAAGGGTTCAAGAATAATTCATTTGATGAAATTGATATCCAAGCAAGGAGGACTTGATGATTAAACGAGATTTAATTATCAAGCATAATATGAATATGATTCATATTATTATCATCCAAGATAATTAAATGGGATTTAATTATCAGGGATTAGAGAATGTGGATAATACTATCCATAATATATGTATATTATAAATATGATTTGTAATATATATATATATATAAGAGAATTTATGTAAATAGATTTGTTGATTAATAATGTGGATTGGATTCACATTTGTTAATTAACTGGAAATGCAATTTACAAATTAGTTTGGGTTGTGAATATGATTCACATAATATTCAATGGCATGATTGAAATATTCACAAATTAATTTGGAATTAATTTAGTGAATAATTTTGTGATAATTGTTATTACAAAATGATTAAGAAATAATATGATAAAATAAAAAGGAGGCAAAACAACCACCTATTTCATAGGTGGCGTCACCTATGAATTGTTCGTGGGTGACGCCCCCTATATTCAAGGGTGGTTGGTCGACTCCATTTTTGTTATCACATTATCTCTTAATTAGTTAATGTTAAATTAAATTATGTTGATAATGTTGTAGCATATTTTAATTTAAATTAATATTATTGGTTTTAACCAACAACAATCATAGCCATTGATGTTACATAGACCAAGCCTAGCCGTTGGATCTATGTGTCCCATGTATTGAGATCCATTGGATCCTAAACTAATATAAAAGGAGGGCTAGGGTAGCCTTCCAAGGTACATCATCTAGAGTTGTAGAAGACTACTACTCTCACTCTCTCTCTCATTTTCGTGTGGGCTCTCTCTTAATATCCAAGTGGCCGTCCACTTTTCATATTGAGAAGGAGAGCATCTTGCTTCGCCTTCAATGCTTGGATCTTCATCAAAAGATTGCAGGAAGGATGCGACTCATCATCGTGCCCGCAAGTGCGTTCTTCATGGGTCGGACTTGAGACAGGAGGATCTCTACTTTGGAATCTCACGATCACAACCACGCTTCAAGAGGTATTCCTTATACTTTGTGGTTTGATGAAACGATCCGAGAAGTGTTCTCGTGATCATGTGGTTTCATCTTTAAAGTTAAAATTTTAATTTCCGCCGCATCTAGCATCTAGTACGACTAGTTGCTTCGATTGCATATGATGCGATCAACACGCTTCCGTGATGCGCTTAAGGATTCACAATATCCTTCACACGAGCCACTCATTGGGATCATGGATATGGTATAGTTCAGGTTTTACAGAGACATACCCCTCGCTAGCCCCGAGTCCCATAGTGATCATATTCACTTGTGGATTCCCGTCTGCAGCCTTAGGTTGAGCCTTCAAGGACGGACAATCCTTGTTCCAATGGCCAACCTGATTACAGTGCCAGCAGGGTTTATTCTTTGTCTTTTTCTTGATATTGCCCTTTGGTTTCATTTTATTATTATTAGAACCCTTTCCCTTCTTATCCTTGCCCTTCAAGGTCATGAAATTGGCCTTAGCCTGAATATCGACAGGAAGCACATGCTTTTGGTTCCTGTGTTCCTCCTCTATGGCAATTGCCACCATTTAGTTATCCATAGAAAATTTCCCCTTCCTGTTTTTGAGGGTCATACCGAAGTCTTCCCACGACTTGGAGAATTTTTCTATGATGCACATGAACTGAAACTTCTCTGGAAGTTTCATTTCGGCATCTTTTAAACCATGGAGCAGGAGTAAAAACTCGAGTGTCTGTTCAGAAACTGACTTCCCTTCGGCCATGGAAAACTTCAAAAACTTGACCACATAGTATTTCTCAATACCGAGGTCTTCGATATTATACTTCTGATCCAAGTCTTCCCATAGCCCCTTCGCAGTCTGCGTGGACGAACAATATACGTCAAACAACGTGTTGGACAGAGCCAACAAGATGCAACCATGACAAATACGGTCGCGTTCCTTCCACGTAGATTGCGCCTTCTAGCTATCGGGTGAGGGGTTTTCCATTTCCACCGTAGGACAGTCGGTTTCAAGCATCGAGATTAATCCTATGGTGGTTAACCAGATCTTCATGCGTTGTTGCCAACGCTTAAAGTTCTGTCCACCGAACTTTTCAGGCATACCCGTCATATTAACCCTCAATTAAACATTTTTTCCGACATTATTTTATAATTGATTGTGGAAATCCTCTCTAAGATTGTTGATGCCAGGGTTATCAGTGCGTATAATAAACATTTATTATATGAATCCAAATGAAATAACAGAGAAATGGAAACGATCAACATAATGATAATCATACATTTCCCATTCATTTTCAGATTATACAGTACACACAGGAACCAATTATTAAATCGAGAGCATAAAGCAATAAATGAATAGCAGCAGACAAATGAATAAATAGATTAAATCAGAAATCACCGAAGCGTCCATGAAATGGACTGTCCTTAGAGAGGATTTCGCCCCCAAAATATCGGTGCGAAGGGTACTGGCGATCCGTTCCTAGGATACGGCGGTTCATGATTTCGCGCACACCGACGAGACCGTCCTCAAAAGCACCTCCGAGAACTTGCAACCGAGAAGTACAGGGTCGCAGGCGTGAGAACTGAGAACAAGAGCGACGACGAGTGGAGTTTTTCTAGCTAGTGTAGAAAAACGGCATCGGGCGAGGGGTATAAAAAGAGGAGCTCGCGTGTCCTAGCGCACGGTAACTTTTGATTTCCGAAAATGCCCCTCAACGGACGTGTCCCTTCGGATTCCAAAACCGCGGCTAAATCGAGCCGTTTGGATCGAGTCAGATTCCCAATGTGATCGAAATCAAATTAATCTGTCTGACTAATTTAATCGATCAGCCAAATGAAACTCACAACAAAAGTATCGAGATTCGAATTGACTCTCCCGAGCCCGAGACGGTGCCGGAGACGGAGCGGAGCACGCACGCGTGTGTGGCCCTCCATTCCTCCTCTCTACTATTGCTACAAGAGCTTGAGGTGTGAGCTCATATATAAGCCCACAAAAGTTTTGCAATACTAGGTATGGTACTAAACTTCCACCCAAGTTCTCCATGTTTCAAATTTGGGAATTCTCAACTTTGCCCAAATTCATTTGATTTCCCAATTGAAACCAAATTAATTTTAATTGTAATTACATAGACTTTCCAATTAAAATCTAATTACAATTCTTAATATAACAATCCCTCCTTCCAAAATCTGCTTCCCAACATCTAACTTAAACACTCCCTAGTATGTTCTTTGATCATAATCTTATCCTTGTAAAGGCCAGCCTTTTAGATTTCAACCCCATTATTTCAAGATGGAAAGCTTCTCTTTCAGAAAGAAATTCTTCATTGACTTGGTTAGGAACATCTGATTGGAAAATGTTAGCTTTAACATTCCTTTCCACACTTGCCTCCTGTTATAAACCTAAACTCAACTCAAGCAGATATAGGTAGAACATTCGAATAAGTTGTACTTAACGTATGGGTTCATTATAATAGTTTTAAAGCTTTTATCCCACCATCAAGGGTGACTTCATGGCCTTCTAAATTACATACACCATGAAGATTTCGACTGGGAAAATATCAGACATGTAAATAGATCCATCGTTACCTTGTTGACCAAGTGTGAAGATATAGAGAGTGTCGAGAGCTGTGAACCAATCAGCTTAATCAACACACCACTTGGAATCATATCTAAAATCATGGATGATAAATGGGCCAAGAAATTACAAAACCTCATCCATCATACTCAATTTGTCTGTTCAGAGAATAGATCTATATATGATTGCCTACACATCACTTTCGAAATCCTTGGATAGTGGGAGAGACATAAAAAGGAATCCATCATTGCGAAAGAAGACTGCGAAATGACTTTCAATACTCAGGTGGGATCTTAGTATCAGGGTCTTGAAAGCTTCATGATGATGAGAAAAATTCACTGGGTGGATCTTAGCTATCTTCAGAGGCGCAGTCAGGAATTTTGTATAGTCCAATTTTGATAAATAAAAAATTCAAAATACATATATTGGTAATTCAAAGCTCCACTGTTGAGTTAGATTATTGAAAAAATATAAGAGAAATATAAATAATTTATTGAAGCAACAGACACAATATGATATCTATATTTATGTAGCAAAAAATATAACATTATATGCATCCATATATTAAAAAATTAAACAATATTCACAAGATTTTAAGCTCTATGTTATATACGTATCAGATTGATAATTATACAAATATTTTAAAGTCAACAAGCCATATGTAGCTTATAGAAGATAATTTAAGATTGATTATACATCCATCCAAGCTATTATTACCTCCAAGAAGATGCTAGCTCGGCAATGCAGATGTAATTTGGGTGGATCGAGGAACCTTGAGAATTAAGATGTGAAAAACTCAATCCGGAAAGATTAGGGATGGAAATAGATAGGATACATATCAGATATGTCTATTTCCATCTTCATTTTCATTTGATATCTATTGAAGACAAATATGATATGGATTTCGGGAACCATATCCTAACATAATCAGATATGAATTCGAATTGAATATGAATATGGATCTAATAAAGAACAATGTTCGCGAAAGCGGCCCGTGCGGATGCATATGCGGCCGCATATGCGTATGCGGTGCCTTCAACGCACCGCTTTCCTGAAGCCCCGTATTATGCGTCCTACGCACTTATGCAGGCCGCATATGCGGGCTGTTCGGTCGTATACACAAATTTTTTTATTTTTTAATTTGTGCCATGTTTTTATTGTGTTATCTGTGCCACATTTTGCCTTACTTTTACATGTATGCCAACCAAGCATTCCATGACCATTTAAATCCGTCAAAGTAGTTGTAATACGAGATTGAAGTAAACATGCGGGGAAGAAAAAGAATAATGTACCAATAATTTAGCAAACTAATTTAGTCAACTAATAGTTATTATGAATGCAATACATTATATATAAAGTTTGGTACTTTTGATGGAGGATCAATTATAAATATAACCACAGAGATAAATGATATTATATTCAACAATAGAGGCATTTTGTATGCTCACTTTTCTATTTTGTTGATTTGTTGTCACTTATTTTGTGTTCTAACTGTTCTATTGAAGTATTGATATTTGATTGATAAAAATGGTTTTGAACTCTATATGAAAGTTATTGTTCTTAGATTTTCTGTTGGACCACAATAATACATAAATTTAATTCTGTTGTAGTCACTTTTGTATATATATATATATTTATAAATAAAAAAATTGGAAACCACATAGAACCACATATACCCTCCATATGCCCCCTCATGCCGCTTAAGCACTATTCAGTGATCTGTCCAAACGCATACGCATACCACTTTCTTGAACCTTGATAAAGAATGAATATAAATATTAATTGACTTAAAATTGAATATGAATACATGATTGGATAAAGACAAAGCATGAATTTGAGTCGAATTCAAGAAGCAAGTGATTTTGTTATTAATATATACATAACATAAACATCATGATAAAAATATTTAGCTAATAAATTAAAGTTGTAATGTAGGGATGCTCTATAGATATAGCCGTCTAGGGATTGAAGCCAACATGAGGCTTGTCCTATTATGATTCCTACGAAATTGTCGAGACAAAGAGGCATACTGGTCGCTAAAGGTTGATGGAATGCATGAACTTGGGTAATGGGAAATAAGTCCAGTTCAATTGTTTACTAAACACAATATATTATATTGTAATGTGTTATACATACATACATATATACATACATATTCTCGGATATTTGAATCTGAATCTTATCGATGTTACCGCATACATCTTTATATTCGGAAATTTTTTAGAGATGATATCCATATTCAATTCATATTCGATTAGTATTCAAATATAGTTATCCATATTCAGTAGTTTTTTAATATGGTAAGCATATATTTTGATATATTCATATCAATTTTCATTTCTAGGAAAGACTCACCGATGAGGATCTTGCATCGATTAAACAGATTGATTTTGAAGCGTTGGAGATTATGGAGAGAGAGGATGTCGGGTTAGGATTAATGTCGGTCGATTAAGAGGCCATCGTTACCACAAGTTCTCCAAGGAACAATGAGATTTCAATTAAAGATGGAATTTGTAACGTCAAATGTAGAAAAGGAAAATTAGAAGGATATTAGAATTTGGGAGAGGACCTGAAAATTTCTTGTTGTGCTGGAAGGACATAAAAAGGGGACTGAAAAATTTAAGGGGAGTAGATTCCTCTTTTACAGGAAATGATAAATGTAAATTTTGAAAAAATAGTGGGGGACCTCTTCATGCACGATCTCTAATTTGGGTGGGGGCCATGGTCCCTACACACCCCCTTTCCCTCCGTAATTGGTTATCTTGAAGACAACAATCATCTTGTTGAAAATAAATTGTGGCTTCAGATCCTTTAAATGCGAAAGAAAGGTTCTTCGGGTAAACATATATCTCCCTTTTTCTTTGTTAATACCATGAATGCCTTGATGTGATGCTAAAAAATGTAGTCAGTTCAGAGGCTTCGCTTTACGAGGACTCGACTCAGAGATTATAAATGTACATGTAATATCTATTACTTTTCAACAAGGTCTAAAAAATAAAACTTTTTAAAGATATTTTTTGTATTTATGGAAAATATTGTAATATTCTTACCATTCCATTTATGCCAACTCTGGAAACCATTATGATGGCACATTTTTTTATCATGTCTAAATTGAAGTTAGTGATATATATTGTACTTTCCAATTATGGAAAATAGAGGCTATTACGACATAAAATGAAAAACTAATTTTACATGCTAATAAAAATATTTCGAGGGGACTAGTGACAACATACCAACAAATTAACGCTGCATTTTTATAATGAATAAAAAATGTGTAGCTTAATTTGGTTGGAGGTATGAATAGATTAACAATGGGTGACATGCATGCAACGTATCTAAAGGTAAAAATGAGGAAATAAAATAAAATAAAGATAAGTAATACTTATATCTAAGTATGAATGGAAAGATGTAGATATATATATAAAATGGGTAGGGATGTCAGCAAGTAATATATAAGAGAATACATGAGTGTCACGTAGATGCTTTATGGGCTATGTGTAATAACTCTTTTGGGCTTACCATGCACGAAGAAAGAGATTCGTGGCTGCAGTTAGGGATGGACATGGGTCGGGCTCTAAAGGGCCTAGGCCCAAGCCCATCTAAAAAATTCAGGCCTTGAGCCAGGCCTTGGCCCGTAAATTTTTTCGTGGTCCGGCCCAAGCCCAGGCCTGACCCATCCTTAATTGTGGCATGCTTTTTCTGGTTGTTCCTATTCATGCAATAGATAAGTTCCCCGTTATTCCTCAATTGTAGCTCCTCCAAAACGTCATCAAGCAATACAAACACATGAAATGGAGTCCAATCGGGCTAAAAGAGGGAAGGGGAGGCACGAGTGGTTTGTTTAAGACCCGAACTTAAGACCCGCGTCTAATTTTTGGCTGGGTATTGGGCTACATATTGGGCCACCATTCGGGTCTTATGTCGGGCCCCCAAATGGGTCGAGCCTTGGGCTGGGTCAGGTTGGTCGGAGCCAAGACCAAGCCGACCCAAAGAAATTTTGGGCCGAACATTTAGGCCTAGGCCTGACCCAATGATCGTTTGGGCTCAGGTTGGGCCGGGATTTTTGGGCTGGGCTTCGGGCTGGGTTGGGCCAGCCCAGCCCAATGCCCATCCTTAGCTGCAATATATGGTACAAATTGAGAGAATACCAAAAGACTCTGCATTCTTTTGGTTAAGGAGAAGCGTAGACAGGCAGAAGGGTTATTTACATTTAACCATCTTATCTATATTTTACATGTCTGCTTTCACATTTTCATGCATATATACATGTTAGAATAATCAAGTAAAATAATGTGTATGGGTGGATCTTGAGAGTTGATAGTATATTAGTTATTTAACTCATACAGTATGTGCAATTAGGAGATTAGTCACTATAATTATAGTTCAGAAGGAACTACTTCGATACAGAATAAACAAGATCCATGTATGAGACTATTCAACCATCCGACACGGAGGAGGGAGTCGTACACTCCACACAAGGTGGGAGCGACGTCACTGAGACGACCCCTCACAAGGCCTCGGGTGATCAAAACAACAATCAACCCACACAGCGTAAATCAATCAATAACAAAGCAGGTGTGAATCAAAATTTATTATAAACCCTACAATAAAATGTGTATAGCGACAAGGAGAGTTGGGTGTCGAACACAGGAAACACACGTTGTAACACTGAATATTATTTATAGATAAACAATATAGGTGTATGTATAAATAACTATGCACAATGTTAGTCAAATGATGTGGGTTATTATTATTATATATATAATTTTGTTTTTAATTTTATATTTTGTAATTTTCTTTTAATATTTTTAGATTTCTTTTTTATAAAAGATATATAATAATATATAAGGCTATATATACAATATAGGATAATAAACGTATAAATTTCACTAAAAATAAAGGAGAAATCACATAATTTAATATTTATGTGTTTAAACCAATTTTTTTACTATTTTTGTGATTTTTAATGAATTTTGCTAATTTTTGTATATTTGTAAAGTTGAAAATAACTTAAAATAGGGATACAATAATAGGTTGAAATTGAATTTGAAAAAAAACAAAGTCCAAAATTGTCCAAATCAATTTCATTATATAGATAATGATATAAATAAAATTTTAAAATAGAAAGTAATATTTTTGGAATCTTTGAGAATTTTATAGATTTTTATGAAGGTTTTGTGGGATTTTCAATTTATAAGCATTTTCTTTTTCTTTTTTTAGTGATTTTTGGTCTGAAGGTTAAAAATACATAAATAAGCATAATAATTTTTTTGGGAATTTTAAAAATGATTATATATTTTTTGACTTTTTAAGACAAATATGGATGGGTCGTGCACTATATGATTTTTATAAAAGAGGAAAAGGACATACAATGCAAATGTAAATTTATAGCGTGAACAAGCATGCATCCAGGTACCTTATCCTATTTTGTTGAATTTTAAGACATAGCAACTATTTTTAATAAATAGAAAACAATTTAGAAAATATTTGGCCTTGTAGGGGTATAGTTGCAAATATAATTAAAAGCAAGGGTCAGAGTGTAATTCCTCCTAAAATTTAACATTGATATTTAAAGTCTATATATTAAAAGACAATTATAATAACCCAACACGAGCTTACATGTAATTTTCACAAGATAAAATGTGTTCACACACGTGACTTTGACAAGGACTAAATTGCAATATACACAAAGTTCCGAGGCTACATGCAATTAATCCATAAGTTTTTAAACTACATAAAATATTTACATGTCTTTCAAGAAATTACAAAAAAATAGAGGGGGTTCATAGAAATATACCCACTTATGCGCTTGGGATCTAGTCGTCCTAGGGGTGCCACATGGCTGATCTGACGGTCCTCTTCACGTACCCCTTCACGGATATTCAACGGTCCAGATTAAATCTGGCCATGTTCTTGATCGAATGACGTTGAGGGTGTTACAATAACAACAAAGAATAGGACTCCAGTAAGACGTGATTCTTCGTTCCTCTGTGCTCCGACGATCATTCTCTCATCCAACAAGCTCAATAGGTAGATAGGCTTCCTCCACGTGCGTCTGTGTCCTTCGATGTGCTCGAGGGGGATCCGAAACCCCAGATGGATTCAGGTAACATGGAGCTCCTCCCAAGTATCTCGACCGCTCCAGAAGACTCCCTTTTGTCCAAGACCTACGGCAAACAATTAGGTGGCTCAAGATGATTGTCTCGGCTTAAAACTTAAAGCGTAAAACTTCATGGATGGGGTCGGGCGGAGCAACTCAGGCGAGGCGATGGGTATGAGCTTTGAATCGCTTGATTACGAGCATGAATAAAGGTTATAAGGCATGGGTTGATGAATAATGTGTCTGGGATAGAAGATGGAGTGATAATAGGTTGAAACAACTCATGATTTGCGGTGCACAGGCTTGGAGCTCGAGCTCCAGCCGATCGGAAAAGTTGGGATTCACGCAACGCTATTGGATTAAACTAAGTATTAAATGCAGAATTGAAATCTATGCTAAAGATTTACCTAAGAATGACTGGAAAGGGGGCTCAACTTGGCTGGTCCAAGGAACAAAACCTCACGACAGTGCTCCACCGGAGATGGTTGGATTCACCTCCTCCGCTTTCTCTCCTCAATGCAGATGGCGGTGATCGCTTGCTGTCACCAAGATGGAGCCTTCATGCATGATCTGAGAGGCTAAAGCTCGAAGAATAGGGATAAAAAAGACACAAAAGGGATTGAGGGTGTATTTATAGGTGAGATTTTGGTGATTTTCGAGGGACGATGGCGTGAGAAGGAGCGGAGGTTGATGAGGATTCAGTGATGAGCGAAGATGAGGCACGACGAAGATATAAAGTGGTGGGAGGCTCGGGCAATAGATGAAGATGGAGGCATGGATAAATTAGAGAAGAGGCACCCTCGTGACTTCTGACAGAAGTCTGAAGAGATGAGGTACAATTGACAGAGGTCAACAATTGTAGTGACCTGGTTGATCCAAGTGGACCAACTGAGAAATTCTAAGGTAAAAATGCCTTGGAAAAGTAATAATGAATAGTATTCGATTTTATTATTTTTAGTTTATAAAATAAAAAATATTTCTAATTTTCTGTAGTTCTTTACACACACACATTAGAGATTTTTTTAATAGTAGGCCCGATAATTTGGGGGGTCTGGTGCATCCCCACTAGGATTCGAACCCGGGCCCTTTTAAGGTGGAGGCACACTACTCTACCACCAGACCACTCATTGGGTTCTTATTTTTTATAGGTTATTAATTACAAGTTCATTTTAGGATTTTATTTATAGGTATATTTATCTATATTTTGAGTATTTTAATTTCATTTTATAATTTTGAGTTTATTATTTTATTATGTTATTTTATATATTTACAACTTATTTTTATACACCTCAATATATTTTTATTGTATTTTTATGGTGTAATATACACACTTTTTTAAATAGGTATATTGGATATATATGTATAAGTATAGGTATTTCATCTATGTATTTTATATACTTATTTTATTTTAATATTTTATTTATGATTTTATTCTAGATTTAATGTGTATATATGTTTTAAACATTATTTAAAAAATTATAAAAATATAAAATTATAAAATTAATGAAGAATAAATAAAACGATTATTTTATTCGAGTATATTGTACAATGGGGGCCCAAAACTTAACTTTCACATACGAACACCAAAAAAATGAAATTACTTTCATTAAATAGCTTATTAAAATTATATACAATTAAAGTGATTTTGATATATTTTAAGTTTTTATTTGAGAGATATGTATTTGTGAAGTTTGGGTTTTGAGATTTTATTTTGTACACAAAAAGTACACTGTATATTATTTTTAAATGAAATTAATTTTGTATTTTTTACATATTTTTATCTACAACTTTCATGTACAAAGTTTGTTTATTTGAGGGACAAACAATAAAGAATAAAATAGGTCCCAAAAAGTAATTATTGGCATATTTTGTAGAGTGATCCGCTTGTGTTTTCTGTACAGTTGGTCGACCTATCTCCCCCTACTTTATTCCTTTTCGATTAATTATCATGATGTCTGAGTCTCGGGGGCTAGGATCACTTCGGTGTCCTTGACACTTCGTTCTTTTTTTGTTCTTTCCTTTATTCTTTTATGTTGGCAATAAGTACAATAAATGTACAATATTTCATATAGTATTTTGTACAAATTAATGAGTGCTTATTTTGACAAACTAATGATATATACATGCATTTAGTTAGGATTCAAAGGTCAAAATGAAAGAATAAATGTGATGAAATGGAGACTCAACACCCCTATACTTGACTTTGCTAGCGCCTATAAACACTTATGCTTATAAGTGCGAAGACGAAAATAAAGAAAAGAAAAATAAATAACTTGGAATAATTTTCAACTTTTAAACTTATCTTAATAATGTCGAAGTTTGGAGCTCAGAGAAGACCTATGGATTAATGGTATGTTCGGAACCACTTAGAGGTTAGGATTTATGACACGATAACCCTTAGGTTCCATACTCCTATTATTCATTCCAATTCACAATCAAGTCAAAACCATCCTCTTAGTCGCATACTCTTGCTACCTTGAATTGATAAAACCTTGTGTGTGAGATTGTTTAGCTCTTCTCAGACAAAACCATTGAACTACTAAGGTGTCTGCTCTTCTGATAACTCATTCTCGTGGAGTCAGATATTTCCTTACATGGTCAGGTTCTTTCGGTCTTTATAACCGAATGGGATAAGAATTAGAAGAATGGGAAGAGAAGTGAGAATGGACTAGTGTAGTCTTCATTCCCGCGTGAAGTTGGTTAGTGTAACCGGATCTTGACCAAGAAGCATGCTTTTTCTGAAGCTCATATTTGTGGATTTTTTGGTTGAAGGCTTCTTTGGATATTTTCTTTGACTTTGTAGCATATGCATTCTTGTTTGTGCCCCGGTGGATATAGCATCTTCTGTTTCACCAACTTTTTTGGGGTCTTGGAAAAAGTTTCACCGGTAGTCCATCCCTCATTCGAAGCATTGTTTTAATCCATCTCCAGTTTTTAGATGTCATTGCTATCAAAATAAATGGCTTAGAGTGTATGTGTCAGTGGTGACACAAAAACAAAGATCGCCTAAGGTGGAAAATAATCAATGTTGTTGTCCTTAATCAATAAATTCAGTCGATCAAGAAGAATAAAAACCACTCAAGCCAACATATAAAATTATCAGGCACACAAAATGTAAGCGGTCTTCGTTATTTATTTATACATGGTATAACAACCATGGTCAAACACAAGGAGCACAAAAATGTATGAAGTAGTCACAATTCAGAAACGCAACAACATATTTTTGGTGGTTTTAGTTTTGCAAATTTTTGTAATTTTTAAATAAAGCAATAAAATCAAGCAATTAAGAAATCAGCACATAACTAGCTTTTTAAATTTTTATTTAAGACTAAAATGCACAAAAATTAACATATTTTGGATTTTTGAAATTTTAAAGTGTTTTTGATGATTTTTTGAGGATTTTCTAATATTTTTGTGATTTTATAAAAATAAAAATGTAAGCAGTACACAACCAGGACTATATTGCAAGTTAAAAATGATTAAAATACCCTAAAATATAGGAGAGCGATTTTATGATAAACTAGATATAAAAACTTACGAACAGGAACTAAAATGATTTTTTTTAATTTTTATTGAATTCCTTATGATTTTTAGAAGTTTTTAGGTCTGTTATAATTTTTAGGGTTTTTATAGGGGGTTTTCAAATAAAATTGCTACTGTAAACAAAACATAGAAAAACATGCAAGTAAGAATTTTTTTGAATTTTTAGGGAAATTTTTCGATTTTTTCTATATTTTTTCAAAATAGACCGAATACTTTTTATGGGTTTTTTATTTTTAGAATGTAGTAAATGCGATTAAATTATCCATAAAAACTACAATAAATACTATGTGTTAACATGAGACAACAATATTTTTTAGAGAATTTTTGGGATTAATTTGATATTTATTTAGTTAAATGAGATACAAACAGCTCACAAGGATCTGTTTGCAATTAAAGTAAAGTTCTGGGCCAAGCAATAACACATGTGAAATCATTGGGAAAAAGTTGCAAAATGTCAAATCTTGTTCGCGCACAACACATGAATCATGCTAAGGGGTATAAATGCCATTCTCACAAACTTGTCATTCAAATCATAACATCCACAAATTACAGGGCACGATATGCAAATAACCCAAAAAGGCACATGTGACTACACATGAGTTCACACAAGCTGGACTAAAATGCAAATACTAGAAATGACAAGGGCCTAATTGCAAACTATTTAAATTATTATAAACTACGATAAATATTTACATGACTAAGTAGAAAACACAAAACAAAAAGGGGCCTAAGTAAACTTTACCCCTTATTAAGGCGTTATCCAACGACTGAGGAGTGTCCACTAAAGGATGAACAATTCAGATCCATGGGTACCCTTTCGACGATGAATGATGCTGGACGATCCTCAGATGGATCTAATGGTGAAGGCTCCCTTGCCAGCAGATGGCTGAGATTAGAATTGGGTCAGAGGGGGGGAGCCTCGATCGGACAGCGGAGGAGACGTCTGGAAGAACTGCCGAAGAACTTGCAACCAATACGAGCTGCAAGAACGTCCTCCGGAGCTGCTCTGATGGGGGAAAGGTTGTCGATGATGGTCCGGAGCTGCTGGTGGTCTCAGTAGGGTCCACAACCAAGGAGAAGGTCCTAGAGCAGAGTGGATGCCGGGAGCTGTTGTTGCTAGTTCCCTGACCTCCAGATGAGGTCCGTTGGTGCTTCAACCCTGCAGGAGAAAGGGTGTGCTCGGAGATAATGCTCTCGCGAGGGGTGAGAGCACCAATGTTATCGCAAACAGAGGGGGACAGTGAGTGGGCCAGGTCTCGAGTGGAATGGGGGAGTCGATCTGCAGCTTGACTCCAATCCGATGATTGGAGTCAAGAGGGAGTTTGCAGATCTCAATGTAGAAGCGGAGGAAGGTCGGGTGAGGGCATGTGAACGTCAGAGCGAGGTGGCAGTAGGGGATAGATATGGTTGTCGGAGTGCGGATGAGATGTGAGTGAATGATTGATTCAAGTTGTAAAGGAAGGGTAAATGGAATGCTTACGGGTGAAGGAGGTCGCCTGGGGGTGGTGGAAGACGTCCACGATGGTGATAGCCTCAATAGCCGGTGTGTCCAGAGGCTGTGGCTCCTCACGGCGGAGTGGAGATGAATCTCGCCAGATTGGAGGTTTGCTACACTCCAAATGCTACACTCTCCCTCTTCCTCTCGTGTTGTCACTCTGAAAAAGAGAAGGCGGGTGCAATGGAGGTGGTGGAACAACCAAAGGTGGTGGAAAGGGGGTGCAAGGGTTATATAGGGTTCTAGGTCCGGAAAGGTAGGGGTGTAGCCCGCGAACCGAGGTGCGGATCGGTAGGGAGAAGCTCGGGTGTGGATTAGGGATCCATGCCCCTTAATCGGGGCTTGAAATCAGAGTAGAAGGTGGTCGGATCGGGTCAGAAGAAATAGGTAAAGACCAATGAAAGCATGATTTGGGAGAAAAGGGCAGTGGGGATCAGTTGACCGAGGTCAACAACGCTGAGATGGATCAATCAAGAGCGGGGGTGAATGTTGACAAAATTGGCTAAATGACAAAATAAGGGGGAAAATAAAGATAAAAATAATAAATGAATTTAATTAAAAAGTGTATAAAATGAAAAATGTTTATTATCTTTCATATTATTTTCTATGATTTTTAATTATTTTTATGAAAAATAAATTAGTGTACATACAATATACAATATCATATACATGTATAATATACCTATGTATTATGTACAAGTATTTTTATTTTATTATTTTTACAAAAACACCCTTATTTTATATTTTATTTATTTACAACATATTTTTAGGATTATAAATAAATTTTTATTTTATTTTTACAACTTATTTAGAGGTATATAATAAATAGAGGATGTAATATATACACATGTGTTTTGTACAATGAATGGAGGATTTTATTTTTATTTCATTTTTCTGATTTTTATATTATTTTTAGAAATATGTCAAGGGTGCAAAAGTAATAATTTAATTTTATTTTGTCAAAGATAAAATGTATAAATAATATATACAAATATAGACACTATAGATAATACAAAGCGAGCTTTATCTCTCTCTACTTCTTTTATTTTGCGATCAAGTCAATGATTGACCTTCTCTTGGGGCTTGGGTCACTCTGTATTTATTCTTAATACCTCGTTCTTTTTCTTTTCCTTTATTCTTTTATTTATGCACAAAAACATGCTAATTATGCAATATTAACAAGAGTATGCAAATTGCTAAGTTATTATATTTACATATATTTACATGATGTTTTGACAAAAAAAACTGAAATAAAATAATAAAGAGTGAGAATCATAGATTCATCACCTCCTATACTTTACCTTTTCTAGTCTCTTAGCAAACACTTATTTGAAAAAGAAGTGAAAAGAGAAAGAAAAGAAAAAGAATCAAGGTTGATTTTTGAACTTATCTTCATTAAATTGAAGTATGGAGCTCCTTCAGACCTTTGGATTATTAGTTTATCGGATCCTTATTGAGATATGGGTTTAAAACTCAACAGCCTCTAAGTTCCACTATTCTATGGTCAAGACTCCTCAATAATCCATATTAAAACAAGTCTACATACACAAAATCTAATGATTATGCATCTTTCCTAGTACTGTGTAAATGATATGTAGCTCCCCACCTCAGAAATGACAAAGATTCAGCCTCCCTCAACAAGGTAACTCTAATTCCTCAATTTAACAGCTCTTTCCTCGAGGAGTGGGGTATTCCCTTCTAAGTTCAAGTGCAACCGGCTCAAGAAGAGGGGGAAAAAGAAAATAGATCATGGCCAGTGTAGCCACATATCCCTGGGAGCCTAACCAGTGTAGCTAAGTCTCCCGCTACAAGCTTCATGAGATGAGGAGGTGTAATACCTAAGCTTTGCTTTATTTGACTATACACACTCTGACAGACATTTTATTTTCAATCAGGCCTGTCTACTTTTTAGAGTTTTTCTTGATTTCGCACACTTTTTTTGATGTGCATATGTACAACATATCTACATGCTGCAGCATATACATAAGAACTTTTTCTTCTTGAGCCAGTAGACTATCACTCTTTTGAAGCATTATTTCAACCCACAACTCCTGTCTTTAGACCTCAACACCGTCATACCAAGTTGAGGTGCACATCCCTCCCTAAAGGAAGATGAGAGGTTCCACCTAAAAGTACTACCCTTGTATGCTACACCAAGCCAAAGGATTCTGTCTCCTCACCACCACATCGGTGTGGAGCTGTGTGTAAGGTGTTGATCCAAGTAAAACCATTGTCTGTGAGAGACATGTGTGCGTTGTTAAGTGTTCTACTTAGGCTCATCAAGATGACATGTGAACATAGCCTAGTGAACTCAAAGAATTAAGTCACTAATGGACCTGAAAAGTCTTAACTCCAAATACTATAAGGTTCCTCTGAGAGTTAGGTGGATTAAGGTCTTAACCAAGTCCTATTTTCCAGTTTAATTCTAGACTAGTTTAAATGTCAAGTATAATTCAGAAGAAAATACAAATATGTACAAAATTCTTTTTGATGCAATTTTCAAATCATGCAAAATTTTTGAAAATGTTTGAATGCAAGGAAGAGAGGAAAGTTTTACAAACTATTTACAAACGTTTACAAATAAAATTTGCAAACTTTTATTTTTCAAAAAATTTTAAAAAATTTTGTACTATATACATAATTTTGATACCAAAACTATTTACAAAATTTTTCATAGGCAAAATATTTTTGCAAACATTTGTACAAAAATAATTTTTACAAATAACTATTTACAAACATGTATGTGCAAGAAAGAATTTATATGCAAGAAAATTTTTGAAATTTTTGTGATTTTTAGTTTTACGGGTTTTATCTATTTTATTTATTAACACACTCACACAAAGTACGAGTTATGGATAAAGTATATATATAATATATATGGTACCCCCTATACTTAGTTCGAACGATGTCATCAAAGTGATCAAAGAGCGATGAAGAAGACATAAGTCGTGCTGAGTATTAGGAAATGAAAAGAAAAGCTATACTACAAAAACAAACAAAAGAATATAATGAATGGAAGTCGGCGACCCCCCTATACTTAGGATCAAGTAATCCCAAGTATAGAAGATTGTACACAAGGGGAAAACCGAGGGTTAGAATGTACATGGTCTACCTCCCCTATACATAGGGTAAAAATATCCCTAAGTATAGGCAACTTAATAGAGGGGAAAAGAATCAAGAGAATAATAAAAAATCTGACACCTCCCCTATACTTAGGGTAAGGTACATCCTAAGTATAGCATAATCATAAGATGCAGATGGGGTGTTAGACAAAAGAATGTGTGATATGAACAACCAGATCTATACAACTGTGGAAGGAAATAATAATCACGCATGAGATGCAAATGATGTGAGTCAAAGACCATATCTCATGCAAAATGAATAGGGGCAATATCAATGATCAACGGATCATGATCTAGATATGGATTTAGGTGTTGATCGTTAACTCGAAAGGTGGAATCAGACGACATCTCGGATATATCAATACTACCATTGTCATGCACCTTTCGGACCAAGTATGGTCCCTTCCATTTGCTCTGCAACTTCCCTGGAAATAATCTCAACATGACACTGAACAACCATACTCTCTGGTTCAGCTCAAACGGTTTATGGCTGATGTGAGAATCATTCCATATCTTCACTCTCTCCTTATACTGTAGGCTACTCGAAAAGGTTGTATCTCTAAGCTTCTCCAGGACCTCCAAGTCTACCTTCCTCTGATCTCGTATGCTCTCTGGATCGAATAACAATTCAGTAACAAGCCACAGTGACATGCTTTATCTCCACAGGTAAAGCTTGTCATAAATGAGGTGAAAGGGAGACGTATGCAAAGGTATCTTGAAGGAAGTCCGATATGCCCACATGATTGAGTCCAAAAGCTGTGACCAATCCTTTCGATCTGGGTGGACGACCTTCTGCAATATAGTTTTGATCTCCCTATTCGATACTTCAGCAAGACCATTGGTCTGAGGATGGTATAGAATGTTAACTCGATGGTCTATGCTGAACTCGTTAGCAAGGGCCTTTATCTTGTCGTTGATAAAATGAGACTCCCATCAAACTATAGGCACCTCGAACCGTGAAATGATATTTTCCTCAAAAATTGGCAAATAGTCTTAGCATATGCGGTTCGGTCGGGAATTGCCTCAACCCAATGACTCATGTAATCAACAATAGGCAGAATGTACTCGAATCTCCGACTCTTAGGGAATGGACCCATGAAATCAATGCCCCATGCATTAAAAACCTCACAGAAGTGAATGGAATGCACCAACATTATGTCACGCTGTCCACAAGTTCCCATCCTCTAAAAATCAGTACACCTCTTTAAGAATTCATCAGAATCCTTAAAAAGGGTAGGCCACTATAGGTCGGATTGAAGCACCTTCTATGTTGTCCTCCTCCCAGAGTGATGCCCTCCTGTCTTAAGCTTGTGGAAGCAATTGAGGACGATGGTTCTCCTCCTGAGGAATTCACCGACACTAGACAATATCCCCTCCCTTATGATAAAGGATGGGATTCTCCCAATGATACAACTTGGCCTTCTTAAGGAAGGTCTTAAGTCATTGTCTGGGCCAACCTTGTGGAACTTTCTTGGCGACAAGATAATTCACAATGTCAGCGTATCATAGAAGCGAGGCAATAGCAAGGATCACCTCATTTGGGAAGGTCTCTGTAATATGTTCCATCTGCTCTGATTCCTCAAGATTTTTTAATTCTGGAGAGATGATCCACCGCCACATTCTTGACTCTAGGCTTATCCTTAATCTCAATATCAAACTCCTGGAGTAGAAGGATCAATCTGGTCAATCTAGCTTTGGCATCTTTCTTTGCCATGAGGTAATTGATGGTAGTGTAATCCGTGAAAATCATCACTCTGGGTTTGAGAATATAAGATCTGAATTTATCCAAGGCAAAGACTACATGTAGCATCTCCTTCTCTGTGAAAGTGTAGTTCGGTTGAGTGACTCCAAAGTATAGCTAGCATAGTGAATGACATAAGGAAATCCATCCATCCTCTGTCCCAGCACAACCCCTATGGTAAAGTCAAAAGCATCCGTCATGATCTTGAATGGGAGAGACCAATCAAGCTGCTGAAGGATAGGAGCCTCAACAACTAATCCCTTGAGAGTCTCGAATGACGCTAGACACTTATCGTCTACAATGAAATCGTTGTATTTCATCAACAGATTAGTAAATGGTCAGACAATTCGATTGAAGTCCTGAATAATCCATCGGTAGAAACCGACGTGCCCCAGAAAAGACCACAACAACTACAAATTGGACGTTGGATTGAGTTTCCTGATGATATCCACCTTGGTCAGATCGACTTCCATCCCCCTGTTGGAGATGATATGACCAAGCAATGTCCCTTGAGTCACCATGAAGTGACTCTTCTCCCAGGATAAAGAAGATGGACCTCGATACAATGCTGAAGTATGTGGTCTAGGTAGTCAAGACAAGCATCAAACCCGGCGCTGTAGACTGAGAAATCATCCATGATGACCTCTAAGCAATCACCCACCATGGCTGAGAAGATTGGACAACATGCACCTTTGAAATGTAGCCGTGGAATTATATAGACAAAAGGGCACCCGTTTGCAAGCATAAGTCCCAAATGGACATGTGAATGTCGTTTTGTTCTGGTCTTCAGGTGCTATGGCCACCTGATTATAACCAGAGTACCCGTCAAGAAAGCAGTAATGACTCTTCCCGGCTAGCCTCTCGATAATTTGATCAATAAATGGTAGGAAATGATCCTTCTTGGTGGCCTGATTCAATTGTCTGTAGTCTACACAGACCCTCCAAGAAGTGGGTACCCGGGTAGCAATCTCCTCTCCAGACATACTCATAAATGTAGTGATGCCCGTCTTCTTATGCACCACATGTAA
Source organism: Ottelia alismoides (assembly GCA_037367405.1). NCBI lineage: Eukaryota > Viridiplantae > Streptophyta > Magnoliopsida > Alismatales > Hydrocharitaceae > Ottelia > Ottelia alismoides. The sequence goes on along the minus strand of JAZKJV010003933.1, from coordinate 101,199 downwards.
TGGACTAACCCACTTGGAGTCGGAGACGGGGTAGATAAAATCGATGCTCTACCATTTTGATATCTCTTTCATGACCACATCTCGAAGGTTCGGGTTCAGCCGTCGCTGGAACTCACGCGATGGCTTAGTGTCCTCTTCAAGATAAATATGGTGGGAGCACAGGGCCGGACTTATACCCTAGAGATCAGCTACGCTCCATCCAATCACCTTGTGGTTTCTTTCAAGAACCTCCATCAAATGAAATTCTTGCTCTCCAGTCAAATCCGCTGAGATAATGACTGGGTACATATTTGGTTCACCGCAAGGAATCTGTACTTCAGTTACTGTAGCAAGGGCTTCAACTCTGGGCAACTAGGAGTTGGAGAATGTGGCTTCTGAAATATTTGCGTGAAGGCAACCAGATCTGAATGGGAGAACTCTCGCTGATCGTGGAAATCTAGTGAAGATGGCCCTTGTGGTGTGTCTGTAATCGATGCTGGCTTAGTCTTCACCCTAGTTGTCAACTCTATGGGAATCTGACATGGAAAATAATCATAAAACTCAACCTAATCAATGTCCGAATCCGAGAGTTCTGAATCAGAATCACAAGAGATATACTCTACTTCGCTCTCCATAGCGTGATCGTGAACCTCGAATGTGTCCTCGACCAAGAGTATGCTCTCTGTACTCTCATCAGCTGGAATATGTAACTCTGCAATGTCTAAAGGTGCAACAAGAGCTCATGAAATGGGGTCGGACCAAACTGCTTCATCATCTGTGATCACAAAGTTGCATTCCTGGTGGATGTCTCGCTCTGTCATCTTCTCTGCATCGCTGAACTGCTCGGTGCAAGCTGAATCTCGCGCTCTGGTTTCATCGATCATCTCTATTTATACGTTTTTGCCCTCGATGCGAAAGTATACCTTACCACTGTCATGATCGGACACTGCTTTGACTGTGGCCGAGAATGGACGTTCTAGTATGATGGAGGTATCTGTCACAGACTGAGGGATCTCCATGTCCAATACAATAAAGTCCACGAGGAATTTCATGCCATGAATTGTGACGACCACATCCTTCAACAACACCTTCGGCCTCTTGATAGATCTATCAACAAACTGAAGGACTGTCCTACTTTGTCAAAGAGGGCCAAACTTGAATCAATCGAGTAAGGTTGTGATGAATCCACATTTCATCATATTTATTCTATCATTTTGGCACCAAAAACCCTAGCAAATACCTGTAAATAGCCTTTATTTCATCACTTTAGCATTCATGCATGTGCATTTATTTAGTGTGTAAATTACGGTAATTAAAGCCAAAATTATAGAATAAATAAAGAAAAGAAAAAGAATAAAATATTGTAAATATTTTATGACCCGAAACTCCGAGACCTAGGCACCTTGATGAATAGGTCGACCAGGAATAAAGTAGAGGGAGATAAGGGTCAAATTCCTATATTTGTTAGTTCATTCTTTATTCATTTTGGGACCTATTTTTGGTTCCACTTTTTATACATCAAATAAAGAAACTTTGTACATGAAAGTTGTAGATAATTTTATAACAAAAAAATACAAAATTGATTTCACTCAAAAATAATGTACAGATAAAAAGTTATGGGTTGAATAAAAATCCAGAATGCCAACTTCCCAGACCCGTATCTCATAAATAAAAACTCCAAATGCAGCATATTCACCTTTAATTGTATATAGAATAAAATAATCTATCCAATGGTGGTGGTTTCGCATTTGGCGGAGCTACGGTTTGAAAGTTGAGTTTTGGACCCCCGTTGTATACTTGTACAGATTAAAATATTCAATTTATTATTTATTCATTATTTTTATATTTTTTATGTTTTTATAATTTTGCAATTAATACTTATAATAATTATGTACATTAAAATTAGAATAAAAACCTAAATAAAACTCAAATTAAAATACCTAAATATATGATACATAGGTATACTGCTTATACACATACCTATATAAAACCTATTTTATTTTATTACATGTACAAAATGAATCAGAAAATTAAATAAAAATATATTTGTGAATATAAAAGTATTCTATAATTTTAGAAAATAATAAACAAAAATAAATAAATTAAAAGACACAAAATAAAATTAAAATACTAAAATACATAGGTAATATACCTATATAAGGCTAAAAGTAAACTTATAAAAATATACTTCATAAAAATAATTAAAAATCGGAATAAAATACTACATAAAAAAATAAACATTTTTTATTTAACAACCAAAAATTAATTCGACTGCTTTCTATTTTTTATCGAATTAATAAAATAATTTCTCTATCTTTTCCCTGGTTGGTCCACGTGGACCAACCAGGAGCCTCCGACTGTTGACCGGCGGGTCAATAGTCTGTCCTTGACCCCCTTGAGCTCCGCGTGCCTCGTTTTCGCCCTTTCGAGGCACGCCCTTCGTCCTTTGCCGCCGCTTCCTTCATGGAAGTTGTGCACTGTACATCCATCTCCATCGCCGACCTCTTAGATCTGCTCAGATCTTCCTCGCCCACCCGTGACTTCTTCTCGAAGTCACGCATCCAAACCTCTTCAAATACGAGACCTCCACTTCCATCCTCGGGTTGAGTCCCCTTGGTCTACCCCTCTCCGCCTCTCCGGTGCTCCGAGCATTGCTGGAGGTGACAGCTCCACCGCGCGCTCCTTAGCCAAGGCGAACGAGGTCGAGGGTGCCTCCACCACCTCCGCCAACCTCCGACGCGAGGTTTGCTTCTCCCTCTGGCTCCGGCCATTGAGGGCCATCCCCCGTTTATTTATTTCCGCCATTTCATTCCTGTTAGCCGTAGGATCGTTTCGCCCTTAATTCCTCATCAAATCATCAACCAAATCACTCAATCGACTACCTCGCCGGAGCGCCACTCCGGCGAGTATCGACCTCGCCGTTCCACCAATTTCGAGAGCCACTGGAGGTTGAGGCATCTTTCCCTCGACCTCCGTAACATTTTTGTGCGCAGGTCTTGCAGTTCTGAAGCACCTGGGGGCGGATTTTGACAGCCGGTCGAGGTACCTGGAGCTCCAGGCTCCGCCGACCTCGTGCCACCTCTCTGAGCTTCGCCGGAGCCTCTTGCCGCCACTAGCATCTAGAGAATCGCTCCAGGAACCTCCCCAGCCACTTTACATCTCGAAGGAGTGTCTCAGGTGGGAGCAGGCGGCCGGGGAAGCTAGCTTCGCGGCGAGTTCTTCCCGTTCGTCGTGATCCTCCTGGGACCGTCCGATCTGGCCTGTTCTTGGAAGGATACAGCCACCGTAGGATTTGCATCAGCCTCGGCCGTCCGATCACGTGAAGATCTTTTAATCAGGACCGTCGAGACGAAGGGGTATCGCGGCCTCCCGCATCGACACGTGGCTTAAGTGCCACCTTCTCAGCCGTTCGATCCGCCCCGCTGGGTATTTTGCAAACTTAGCCCAACCATTTTTGTATATTTATTATCTAGTCCCTAAACTTCTGCCTGAAGTGCAAAAATTTCTGTAATATTTGCAAGTGGACACTCAAGCTTTTAACATTTGCATAGAGGTCCCCTGCCACGTCACCTCACGTGGCCAGTTCACGTGAGGGGTGGGCATTTTGCAAGGGCACCCTCGGCCTTTGTTGTATTTTGTTTTAGTACCAAAACTTTAACTTCACGTGTTATATTTTTGGAAATATTGCAAGTAAACCCCCATATTTTTGTGAAATTACATTTTAGTCCTCGCCAGGCACGTGCAAGTCACGCACCCTGGTGGGAAAATTGCTAGGACACCCAGGCGGATTTTGTAATTTAATTTTGGTGCTATAAATTGAATATTCAGTTCAAATTTTTGTGGAAATTTGCATGTCTGCCCCTGGATGTTTGAGAAATTGCATGTATACCCCTGCCAGGCCTGATTAATGTTTGGATGCTTGTTATACTTATTAAAAGTATCATTTCAAGTCAAAAAATTCCACAAAATAGGGTTAAGCTACTGGATACTTGTACTTTGACGCCCTATTTTTAATTTTTAATTTTATTGCTTTTAAATATTTACTAAAAATCAAAAACATGCTTTTTATTTACTGTCTAGCTTAGAAAATATCAAAAAAATATCAAAATACCTCCAAAAATTCCAAAAAATTCCATAGTGTCTATTATATCTTATTTTAGTGTCAGTCCAAAAATCATTAAAAATCTCAAGAGAAAAACCTTAAAAAATTCAAAAATTCATAAAAACTTCAAAAAAATATAGAAAATCCTAGAAAACCCTAAAAATAGCAAACTCAGCTCCTGTTTGTTCTATATTTCATTCCCTTTAATTGAAAAATAGTTTGCAAAAATTTTGTGGCTGTTATCTATTTTAATCTCAGTTTTCCTCCCAGTCAGTAGCCTTTGCGCTGTTTTGATCTATCTTGCTATTTAAAAATACCAAAAACACCTTGAAAAATACCCAAGAATCACAAAAATAGTAGAAAACCACAAAAATGCCAAGAAGATTTTATTCCTGAATTTTTGGATATTTTTGCACCTTTTTATAAATACTCTATCTTGTCTTTTAGTACTTTGCTTATATTTTCCAATATTAAAAGAAAAAATTTTTATAAAATATAAAATTATAAAAATCAGAATATTCAAAATCAAAATACAAAATTAAAAATTAAAATAAAAATAAAAAATATAAAAATTAAAAACCCACAAAAATTTCTTTATTTGCTTGCGTGCTTAGTGTAGACACTCGACATACTCACTTGCACATTATTGTCTGAACTACCCTATTTGCTCCCTGTGTTCGAACTCTCTGCATACTTGCCCTATACACCATTTGTGCAGAGTTAAAAATAAATTTGACTCCACACTTGTTTTTCATTGTTTGATACTTGATTGTGGGTTCATTGTTGATTAATTACATTTTATTGTGGGTCGCCACAACGACGTATTTAGACCCTCGATAAAATGAGTTAATCAAATGGCGCCGTTGCCGGGGAGCAACAGCGAGTAGTTCACATTTTGTTTGCTTGTGATTGCTGTCTACCATAGCTTATCTCTCTTGCACTTTTGATACATTTATTGATTGAGCTATTCTGACCATCCTTTCTTATCTTCTTGCGAGGGACCGCGGAGCGAGGCGGATCGCTTAGGTGACCCGGAGCATCCTTGGGAAGCGGAGCCGGCTATTCTTTAGCCAAGCCGGCAGGAGAGAGCATGAGGAGTGAGAGAGTGATTAGTTTAGCTTGCACTTTATTTCTGTGAGAGAGTGACTTATTAATTTGTAATAATACAGGTACACTTGGACTCTTGGACACTCCGGGCCTAATTTCCGGGTGTTTGTTCACCCGGGGGCTCACCGCGGTTTTTATCGTGTTTTACCGCTGTCATTTGCCGGTTTTGATTTCACTTTCACTTTCTTTATGGATTGAGCCCTTAGATCTAGGCCTGCTTGATCGATTAAATTAGGTCCAAACACACTAATAACCTTTTCATGTACCTATAGCTCGTATTTGGACTTAGTTAAAAAATTAAACAGTTAGCCCCCTTTCTTAGATCCGCCGCGTCGCGAGCCATCTCCATCAAGCGCTACTCCTGAACTCGATGTGTCGAGAAGAGGAGGGGAGGGTCTAGACCGGACTCTTAGGATCGACGATAGGAGGTTGACTTATGGTTCTTCATGCTAGCAGTTGCCTATCTTAGGACGATTTCCGCATTGCATATCGACATATAGACTAGGTTTATAAAATTCTGCTTTGCATCCCGCATGGAGAGAGCTGGGATTCGCTGTAAGTCTTCTTACTTTGCATCCATCATTTAGGCACAAAGGTGAGATTTCCATCTTTGTGTCGACTTGCACGGCTTTTCCGACTCTACTCTCCCTCTGTTTTTGAACAAAGTAGGATCAAGAAAATACAAAAATCGTTAGGCGCTTGTTTGAATCTACTCAAAAGAAGCGATAACACCAAAAAAATTAAAAAAAGGGACTGCTAAGAAAACCTTGACCAAAAATAAAATTGATAACTGGATTCATTGCTTGGGGAGAGTAACACCCTCACTTGTATTCAGGTTGCATGGGAAGGTCTCCTTCCAAGTGAGGTGAGCGCTTCGTAAGGATTAGAGCCAAAAAGCTAGCTTGTGGCTGCCTTGTGTATCGCCTGGATTTCCGAAGTATTGGCGCTTCTATCGTACGTGGACGAGTAGGGCTTGGTCAACATTGGTGACTCTCTATTGTGTAGAGCATCGACCTTGTCCGAAGTATCGAGCCTAGGCCACGCCTTCACGGGGGTGTCTGTCTCATCGTCTCGCGTCCGAGTAGGTTCTTGCACGCTCACGGGTGATTCCGTTGCGAGCGAGTTCCGAAGTATCGGTTTCGCCTATTGGCTTCCTCTCTTATTCTTTAGCTGAGTAGGGATCCAGGAAGGGTTACAAGGACCTCAAAAAGTGCAAGCTACAGGTTACACAGGAGGAGGACAAGTACGAGATACTCTTCCGGCAGTACTCTCTCTCCTATAGGCGTAGCATTCTAAGGACTCGTGACAAGATAAATTCCCGAATCAAGCTAAAATTGACAAGATAAAAGCCGAACCTTCACGGCATCACGTGTTGAGTTGGTGAACTCACCCCTGCTTTGTGTTTGGTTGCTAGATTTATTTAGGTCAAGATCAAAAACACCGCACAATCGTGCGCAATTTTGTTGCATCTCATTTCACTCTTCTTCTTCTTCTACATTACCTCTGCTCTTCCCAATAATCAAGATGATGGGACGGAGATCTCTTAGGCCGACCTTGTCGGCACCGCTATCTAGTACTCCTCCCTATTCATCTAGGAATATCTCGGAGAGTCCGCTCTCCGAGCCTGAGTTTACATCCACCCTGTTCCCCCTCGACCATCCTTCCCATTCTCCTTCTCTCAGTCCAATAGTTTCAGAATTCAGTGCATCACAGAGTTCAGATCATTCGACAGCACCTGAGATGGCCTCTTTTGCTTTTTCAGAAAATCCAGTGATGACAGACAGAGGCGAGCACCCAGATGACCATGATCACCCTCCGTTCATATTTGATCAGGCGGCCATCAACAATTCTTTGTTAGCATCCCTGGAGACTATGCAGAGACAGATCCGTGACCAGGGTACCTTCATGGGTGATCTGATGAAAGAAATTGCTTAGATGAGAGAGAACCGACAGGGCGGCGGTGGCGGAGGTGGTGGAGGAGGAGGACCCGATGTAGGAGGAGCCGATCCAGACGCTGAGAGACCGCCACAGACCATCATGAGGGAATTGCACAATCCAGCCGCATCCCTCACTCACCGTTGGATCAGACTCCCGCCTATCCATGGAGATTTCGAGCTTCGGCCCCACACTATCCAGCTTCTACCCAAGTTCCACGGGCTGCCGACCGAAGAGCCGCACCTCCACCTCCAAGAATTCGAGATGATATGTAGCACCATCCATGATCGGTTGATGACTGAGGACACGATCAAGATGATTGCCTTTCCATTCTCTCTGGTTGATAGAGCCGCATATTGGCTCAAGCATCTAGGGCAATTCGTTGACACTTGGGCAAATCTCCGGACCGCATTTTTGAAGAAATACTATCCTCTCGGCCGGACCAATGCAGCTAGAGATATGATCAGTAATTTTGTCATGATCCCGAATGAACAATTCCATGAAGCCTGGGATCGATTCAGAGAGCTCATCGACCGGTGTCCACATCATGACATTTCCAAGCCCAATCTCGTGCAGAGTTTCTTCTGTGGACTGACACCGGAGCTGCAGGGGCTTGTCAATGCCTCCTGCGGTGGATCATACTTCTCCAAGGGTGAAGACGACGTCTGGGCCATCTATGAAGGCATGGCGGAAAATTCAACTGTGATGACCCAAGCCAGAGTCTACACACAACAAAAACCACCGCAGGGAGCAGGGTCATTTCAGAGGATCGCCCGCATCGATGCCGGTCCTAACACATTGTCGGTAGCCGCAGCCCAAGCCGAATCAGCCGCAGCCGACATGGGCATTATTAGTGAGAAGTTGGACCGCATGGAGATCCTCGAGAAGAAGCATAATCAAGGTCTTGCTCAGATGGACCTTCTCACCAAAACTATGAGTGACCTGAAGACTCAAATTCTATGCATTCAGGAGGCACAAACTCATTCCCAACAGCCTCCCAGGTCACGGGCTGACCCCAGCAGTAGCAATACCAACCAGACCTCTACCTCATACCGCCAGGTGAACCATATCCAGGCAGAGCCGGTTCCATTGCTACAGTACCATCCAGAGCGACCGCCGTCTCAGGAGACTCAGATGGTGGTTTATCAGCCAGAGCAGCCACTGGCAGTTCTTCCTCCACCCTTCTTTGAGCAGGAACCATTGATGGAAGTCAATGGGATTTGGTATGACCGGTACCCTCAGCCCGGGATTCGTCGTGATCATCCCGGATTCCGTTGGGGAAACAATGGCTCCTCATCCCAACAGCAGAACCCTGCTCAAGGACAGCAGAACAGCCAGCAACACCAGCAGCAACAACCCCAGTATGCCCAGCAGCAGTATCAGAGTGGTCCTCGTTCCGCCTATCAGGGACAGCAATGGAGGCAGCGACAACAGCCTCAGCAATCTTATCCTTCCCAGCATCAACCACAACCACAGCAACAACCCCATTTCCAGCAGGGACAACCATCCGGTTCTCAGGATCCCACCTTTGAGAACCCATCTCTTAATGATCTTGCCCGCTTGCTCTCCGAACAACGAGCATCTTTCAGGCAAGAAATGGATGAATTCCGACAGGAAATGAGAGAAATAATCAAAGGCAAGGCCGCCATACCCGCTCAAATTGAACCTAACCCGAACAGTCTGAAAAGAAAGTCTGAGCAGGTAGAGTTTACAGAGGATACCTCTCCTAGTGACTATTTGAGTGACATATCTTGTTCCTTTTATGATGCTGATTTTGTTACTACTAGGAGCGGTAGGATACCAGCCGGCGGCGCCTCTTCTGAGCAACAACCAGGAGCGCCAGAGGAGCAGAGTAGTGGTGCTGATACCGCTAATGATGATGTCAGAGACGGTGGTGCTGAGGCCACCAAGGATGAAGATCCAGACGACGGTGCTGATGCCGTCGTGATACCAGTTACAGACGGTGGTGCTGACGCCACCATTTTGTATGATGAACCAGAGTGCGGTGTTGATGCCGCAGAGCCAGGTGCCGGTGGTAGTACTGAGGCCACCACCTCTACAATTGTGGAGCCTCCATCTGTGATGTTACCACATTTTGTACCTATGGACTGTGGGAACAAGAAAAACAAAAATATGAATAAAGGAAAGGTTTCTGTTCAAATTGCGGATCCATATGTGTTGCACGATGATGTTTGTATGGATTCTCCGTCTTCACAGGCACAGGGACCAATTCCTACTCCTCCATCTGAGGAGGCCCCTACAATCCCCTTCCCTGAGGCACTCCGCCGAGCGAAGGGAAATAAAAAAGAAAATCCAAAAAAGAACCAGCAGGTAGAGTTCGGCAATCAAATGATTGACAGATTTCACATTCAGTTGACTCTACGAGAAGCATTTGAGCATATCCCCTTCTTCAAAAAGAACTTGAAAGAGACAACTACTGTCCGAAGGAAGAAGAGGCACAGAGATCAAATCCATATGCTCACTCATGACACTTGCTGCACCATCCAGAACAAGCTGCCAGCCAAGCGACCAGACGCAGGAGCTCCCTATGTCAGATGCGAGATTCAGGAGCAGAATTTTGATCGTACTCTATTAGACATCGGCTCTTCAATTAACCTTCTTCCGGCAGCCTTACTCAAGCAATTCGAGTTTGGCCCTCTTCTTCGAAGCAGAACAGTCCTTCAGTTTGCGGATAGATCGATAAAGAGGCCGAAGGGGTTATTGAAAGACGTGGTCGTTACCATTCAGGGCCTGAAATTCCCCGTGGACTTCGTTGTGTTGGACATGGAGATCCCTGAGTCGGTAACTGATGCCCCCATCATACTTGGACGCCCATTTTTGGTCACAGCCAAGGCGGTGACCGACCATGATTGCGGGAAGGTATGCTTTCGCGTAGAGGGCGAAACCATACAAATAGAGACGATCGAGGAAACCAGAGCTAGAGAATTAGAATGCTCAGAGAGATCCAGTGAAGCAGCGCAATTGACAGAAGAAGAGCTAGACATCCACCAGGTTTGTGATTTTGAGATGACTGATGATGAATCCAACTGGACAGATCCTGTAGCACCGATCCTCGCCTTGCCTACCAATTCACTATATCTCAAGCTAATGGCAGTCGAGAGCCGGGAGAGCACATCCCTGGATGAGGATACACATGAGGCTGACAGTGTTGTGACGAGTGATGCTGATGATTTTCATTCTTTCTCATCTTCTTCTGATCCCTCGGATTCAGACATTGACTGGGATGATTTTGATGAATATTTACCTTGTCTGATTCCTTCTGAGCCAACAGCCATGACAAAGTGCGAGCCCGTACAGTTCATTGATGAATCAGCCGGCCGCCCTTCGTCAGAGATTCATGCACAGCGAGAGTTCTCCCATGCAGACCTGGTCGCCTTCACACAAACATATCAGAAGCCAGATCTGCCACCTCCCAGCTGTCCAGAACGGAAACCTCTTCCGCAGTCAATGAAGTATAGATTCCTTGCAGGTGAGCCAGAAATGCACCCAGTCATTATCTCAGCAGATTTGACTGGAGAACAAGAATCTCGTCTGATGGAGGTTCTTGAAAGAAACCGCAAGGCAATCGGTTGGAGTATAGCTGATCTACAGGGGCTGAGCCCAAATCTTTGCTCCCACCATATTTATCTCGAGGATAATGCTAAGCCGTCGCGTGAGTTCCAGTGACGGCTGAACCCGAATCTTCGAGACGTAGTCATGAAAGAAATTTCAAGGTGGTGGAGCGCCGATTTCATCTATCCCATCTCCGACTCCAAATGGGTAAGTCCGTTACATGTGGTACCCAAGAAGACGGGTATCACTACAGTTGTCAATGAGTCTGGAGAGGAGATCGCTACCAGAGTACCAACTTCTTGGAGGGTCTGTGTGGACTACAGACGATTGAATGAGGCCACCAAGAAGGATCACTTCCCGCTACCATTCATTGATCAGATTATCGAGCGGCTAGCCGAGAAGAGTCATTACTGCTTCCTTGATGGGTACTATGGATATAATCAAGTGGCCATTGCGCCCGAAGACCAGGAGAAAACGACATTCACCTGTCCATTTGGGACATATGCTTTCAGACGGATGCCCTTTGGTCTATGTAACGCTCCGGCAACATTCCAAAGGTGCATGTTGTCCATATTTTCGGACATGGTGGGTGACTGTTTAGAGGTCTTCATGGATGACTTCTCGGTCTATGGCGACGGGTTCGACGCTTGTCTTGACTGTCTAGACCGCGTGCTGAAGCGCTGCATTGAGGTCAATCTTGTATTATCCTGGGAGAAGAGTCATTTCATGATGACTCAAGGGACGGTCCTTGGTCATATCGTCTCCAACAAGGGCATGGAGGTCGATCCTGCCAAGGTGGATATCATCAGAAAACTCAATCCACCGTCCAATTTGCGTCAGTTACGGTCTTTTCTGGGGCATGTCGGTTTCTATCGGCGGTTCATTCAGGACTTCAGTCGAATTGCCCGACCGCTCACTGACTTGCTGACGAAAAACACCGAGTTTATTGTCAATGATAAGTGTCTGGCGTCATTTGAGACTCTCAAAGAGATGGTTGTTTCAGCTCCTGTCCTTCAGCCACCCGATTGGTCTCTCCCATTCGAGATCATGACGGATGCTTCAGATTTTGCCGTTGGGGCTGTGCTTGGACAGAGGAGGGATGGATTGCCTTTTGCCATTCACTACGCTAGCCGGACTTTAGATGCCGCTCAGCGGAATTACACTGTGACTGAGAAAGAGATGCTGGCCGTAGTCTTCGCTCTTGATAAGTATCGATCGTATATTCTCGGATCTAGAGTGACTATCTACACTGATCACACCGCCATCCGGTATTTAATGGCTAAGAAGGATGCCAAAGCACGTCTCACCAGATGGATCCTTTTACTCCAGGAATTTGATATTGAGATTAAGGATAAGCCTGGAGTCAAGAATGTGGTGGCGGATCATCTCTCCAGATTGGAGAATCTTGAGGAATCTGAGCCCAGCGCACCTATCACTGAGACGTTTCCAGATGAGGCGATCTTGGCTATCACCTCGCTCCCACGGTATGCTGACTTTGTAAACTATCTTGTTGCCAAGACAGTCCCTCACGGTTGGCCCAGGCAGAAACTTGAGACCTTCCTAGCTAAGGCCAAGTTTTACCATTGGGAGGACCCCGTCCTTTATCATGAAGGAGGGGACAGCATCTGGAGGAGGTGCATTCCTCAAGAAGAGCAGCAAAGTGTCCTCACATATTTCCACAAGCTTGAGGCAGGAGGACATCATTCTGGAAAAAGGGCAACACAAAAGGTGCTTCAATCCGGCCTATGGTGGCCTACTCTCTTCAAGGATTCTGATGAGTTCGTGAAGAGATGTACTGACTGTCAGAAGATGGGAACCTGCGGACAGAGAGACATGATGCCCATGCAACCCATTCACTTTTGTGAGGTTTTTGATGCATGGGGGATTGATTTCATGGGCCCATTTCCTAAGAGTCAGGGATTCGAGCATATTTTGCTCGCTGTGGATTATGTCAGCCGATGGGTTAAGGCCATCCCCGCCCGAGCCGCAGATGCGAAAACCGTTTGCAAATTCTTGAGGAAAAAATATCATTTCACGGTTCGGGGTACCTAGAGTCTTGATTTCAGACGGGGGGTCTCATTTCATCAATGATAAAGTTAGGGCCCTTGCAGACGAGTTCGGCATTGACCATCGGGTTGCCACTCCATATCACCCTCAGACTAATGGTCTTGCCGAAGTATCGAATCGGGAGATAAAGACCATCTTGCAGAAAGTTGTCTGCCCCGACCGAAAGGATTGGTCACAGCTTTTGGACTCGGTCTTGTGGGCTTATCGGACTTCTTTCAAGAATCCATTGGGGACATCTCCCTTTCGTCTCGTCTATGGCAAGCCGTGCCATTTGCCAGTGGAGATCAAGCACAAATCTTTTTGGGTAGTCACTGAGTTACTTTTAGATCCCGAGAGTATAGGAGACCAGAGAAGAGCTGAATTGGCAGCCCTGGAAGAACTGAGAGACACAGCCTTTTCCAACAGCCTACAATACAAATAGAAAGTGAAGACATGGCACGATTCACATATCAGCCATAAACAGTTTGAGCCGGATCAGAGAGTATGGTTGTTTGACTCTAGGCTGAAATTATTTCCAGGGAAATTGCAGAGCAAGTGGAAAGGTCCGTATGTGGTCAGGAAGGTACATGACAATGGCAACATCGACATATCCGAACCGTCATCTTCTTCTACCTTCCGTGTCAATGGTCAACGCCTGAAGCTATATCTTGATCATGATCCGCCGACCATTGACGTTGCCCCCATTCTTCTGGTATGAGATGTGATCCTTGACTCCCTTCATCTGCATCTCATACACGGTGATCACTCCTATCTTCCGCTGTACTAATCATCTGTTCATATCACTCTTTCATCTGTTGATTTATTTTCTTCTTTTCTTCTTTTCTTCTTTTCCTTTTCTATTTTCTTTATCTATAAAAAAGTACCGCCCTTGTAGACAGTTTTCCATACTTAGGACGTACCTTGTCCTAAGTATAGGGGGGCGTGCACCTCGAGTTGTTCTATTATTTTCGATCCTCTCCATTGTCTCCTCTTCTTGTCTATACTTAGGGATATCTTACCCTAAGTATAGGGGGAGACAATCTGAGTACGATCTGTTCATTCCCACCCTTGACCCTCCCTGCCTTGTGTACAGTCTGCTATACTTAGGATTATTTGATCCTAAGTATAGGGGGCCGGTCAACTTCTCATTCGTTCATTCATTCCTTTATTTATGCCTTTATTCTTTAGACTTGCCTATACTTAGTACGAGTTATGTCTTTTCTTTTCTCTCTGATCTATGAGGACATAGCTCAAGCTAAGTATAGGGGGGTCGTATATACTGTGTATATACTTTAGCCATAACTCGTACTTTCATATTTTCTTAATAATATGTCTAAAAATTCTTTAAGTTTCATTAAAAATTCTTAATGAAAAGATGTGGTTATTCCTCAAATCCTTTTTGTATTTACTGATTAATAAATCAGGTGAAAATGTTTTTTGCAAAATGTTTGAAAAATAGTTTGAAAACCTTTGTGAACATCTATTGAAAACTATTTTGAAAATGTTTTGTTACATGTTTTCAACTTGTGTAAAATGTGTGGTTTTTAAAATTTCCTTTCTTTGTGTGAAATAAAATGTTTGAAAAATGATTTGCAGATGGTTTGAAAAATGGTTGCAAAAATATTTGAAAAACCTATATATACTGGTTTGAAAGCCTTTGCAAAATGATTTTCAAATGTGTGTACATGTTTGCAAAAATGTTTGTAAAAACTATTTTGGACTATAGTTTTCAAAAATTATGTGAAAAGTTTGTGTCAAATAAGTTTGAGGAATACTTACATCTCACCAAAATTCACTATATATTTATGTATAGAACTGACCACTTACCCTTGTAAATTCTTGAAATTCACTTCTTGTAGATATAAGAAGCACTCCCGTGTACATAGTTTTCATCTAGTTTTCAGCCAAAACTTTTTCTTTTCAAAAATCCCAAAAACATCTGCAAAACTAAAATCCAAAAACATTTGAAAGATCTTTTTGAAAAAAATACAAAAAAATTGCATCTGCATGCGCATGCATCATCTTTTCAAAAATCCATAAAAAGTTCAAAATCTTGAAAAGTGCATCACAAAAATATTTCTTGCATAGCATTGCATGGCATGAGCATTTTTCGGATTGAGTTTGATAGTTGAACAAGTCTAAGTAAAATCCGGAGATTGGAGCTTGATTGGACCTTAAAATCTACCTAATAACAGGAACTTTATAGGAACTAGGTTTGAGGTACTTCAGGTCTAGTTGACTTAATTCTTTGAGGATGACGGGACTTGGTTCAATGGATTCTTGACTGCCTAAGTAGAGTATTTCAGAGCACACGCACGACTCTTGTTGATAATGACCTAACTTGGACACCTGCACCTTTCACATAGCTCTCCACGGATGAGGTGGTGAGGAGGCAGTTTCCTTTGGCTTGGGGTAGCATATGAGGGTAGTACTTCTAGGCGGAACCTCTCTTCTTCTTCTAGTGAAGGAAGTGCACCTCAACTTGGTCTAGTGGTGATGAAGGCTAAAGACAGAAGCCGTGGGTTGCAATAAAGCTTCAAAAGAGGGATAGTCTACTGGCTCAAGAGGAAAATTTCTTGTATATATGCTGCACCATGTAGATATGTTGTACAGATGCAATTGAAAAAAAAAGAAAGAAAGAAAAAAAAGAAAGAACTCCAAAAAAAAGTGGTGGGTCGGATTGAAAATTTAATAACCCCACCGGAGTGTATATAGTCTAATAAAGCAAAAGCTTATGGTATCCATGTTACATCTCATGAAGCTTGCAACAGGAGACTTGGCTACACTGGCTGAGCTTCCAAAAGTCTATACTTCTTCCCCCTCTTCTTGAGCCGGTTGCACTTGAACTTAGAAGGGAATACCCCGCTTCTCAAGGAAAGAGTTGCTAGACCGAGGCATTAGAGTTACCAGATTGGGGGAGGTTGTTTCTTTGTTACTTATGAGGTGGGGAGCTACATATCACTTACACTATACGAGTCAGATTCATAGTCATAAGAGTTTGCGTATGAGTTGAAGTATTTCTGACCTGGCTATTGAGGAGACTTGGACAGAGTTTTGGGATTCTCAAGGATTGTTGGATTTCAAATTTGGTTCTCATTAAGGTTCCGACCGTACTAAAATTCCAAAGGTCCGATTAAAGCTCCAAACTTTGATTTTGTGAAGACAAGTTTGATAATCGAATTAAATTCAAGTTCTTCTTTTTCTTTTCTTTCTTTTTCTTTTTGCACTTATTGCATAAGTGTTTGCTAGGGACTAGCAAAGGTAAAGTATAGGGAGATGATGAATCCACATTTCATCATATTTATTCTATCATTTTGGCACCTAAAACCCTAGCAAATACCTGTAAATAGCCTTTATTTCATCACTTTAGCATTCATGCATGTGCATTTATTTAGTGTGTAAATTACGGTAATTAAAGCCAAAATTATAGAATAAATAAAGAAAAGAAAAAGAATAAAATATTGTAAATATTTTATAACCTGAAACTCCGAGACCTAGGCACCTTGATGAATAGGTCGACCAGGAATAAAGTAGAGGGAGATAAGAGTCAAATTCCTATATTTGTTAGTTCATTCTTTATTCATTTTGGGACCTATTTTTGGTTCCACTTTTTATACATCAAATAAAGAAACTTTGTACATGAAAGATGTAGATAATTTTATAACAAAAAAATATAAAATTGATTTCACTAAAAAATAATGTACAGATAAAAAAGTTATGGGCTGAATAAAAATCCAGAATGCCAACTTCCCAGACCCGTATCTCATAAATAAAAACTCCAAATGCAGCATACTCATCTTTAATTGTATATAGAATAAAATAATCTATCCAATGGTGGTGGTTTCACATTTGGCGGAGCTACGGTTTGAAAGTTGAGTTTTGGACCCCCGTTGTATACTTGTACAGATTAAAATATTCAATTTATTATTTATTCATTATTTTTATATTTTTTTATGTTTTTATAATTTTGCAATTAATACTTATAATAATTATGTACATTAAAATTAGAATAAAAACCTAAATAAAACTCAAATTAAAATACCTAAATATATGATACATAGGTATACTGCTTATACACATACCTATATAAAACCTATTTTTATTTTATTACATGTACAAAATGAATCAGAAAATTAAAATAAAAATATATTTGTGAATATAAAAGTATTCTATAATTTTAGAAAATAATAAACAAAAATAAATAAATTAAAAGACACAAAATAAAAATAAAATACTAAAATACATAGGTAATATACCTATATAAGGCTATAAGTAAACTTATAAAAATATATTTAAAAAAATAATTAAAAATCGGAATAAAATACTACATAAAAAAATAAACATTTTTTATTTAACAACCAAAAATTAATTCGACTGCTTTCTATTTTTTATCGAATTAATAAAATAATTTCTCTATCTTTTCCCTGGTTGGTCCACGTGGACCAACCAGGAGCCTCCGACTGTTGACCGGCGTTTCAACAGTCTGTCCTTGACCCCCTTGAGCTCCGCGCGCCTCGTTTTTCCCCCTCTTTCGCCCTTTTTTCGAGGCACGCCCTTCGTCCTTTGCCGCCGCTTCCTTCATGGAAGTTGTGCACTGTACATCCATCTCCATCGCCGACCTCTTAGATCTGCTCAGATCTTCCTCGCCCACCCGTGACTTCTTCTCGAAGTCACGCATCCAAACCTCTTCAAATACGAGACCTCCACTTCCATCCTCGGGTTGAGTCCCCTTGGTCCACCCCTCTCCGCCTCTCCGGTGCTCCGAGCATTGCTGGAGGTGACAGCTCCACCGCGCGCTCCTTAGCCAAGGCGAACGAGGTCGAGGGTGCCTCCACCACCTCCGCCAACCTCCGACGTTGAGGTTTGCTTCTCCCTCTGGCTCCGGCCATTGAGGGCCATCCCCCGTTTATTTATTTCCGCCATTTCATTCCTGTTAGCCGTAGGATCGTTTCGCCCTTAATTCCTCATCAAATCATCAACCAAATCACTCGATCGACTACCTCACCGGAGCGCCACTCCGACGAGTATCCACCTCGCCGTTCCACCAATTTCGAGAGCCACTGGAGGTCGAGGCATCTTGCCCTCGACCTTCGTAACATTTTTGTGCGCAGGTCTTGCAGTTCTGAAGCACCTGGGGGCGGATTTTGACAGCCGGTCGAGGTACCTGGAGCTCCAGGCTCCGCCGACCTCGTGCCACCTCTCCGAGCTTCGCCGGAGCCTCTTGCCGCCACTTGCATCTAGAGAATCGCTCCAGGAACCTCCCCAACCACTTTGCATCTCGAAGGAGTGTCTCAGGTGGGAGCAGGCGGCCGGGGAAGCTAGCTTCGCGGCGAGTTCTTCCCGTTCGTCGTGATCCTCCTGGGACCGTCCGATCTGGCCTGTTCTTGGAAGGATACAGCCACCGTAAGATCTGCATCAGCCTCGGCCGTCCGATCACGTGAAGATCTTTTAATCAGGACCGTCGAGACGAAGGGGTATCGCGGCCTCCCGCATCGACACGTGGCTTAAGTGCCACCTTCTCAACCGTTCGATCCGCCCCGCTGGGTATTTTGCAAACTTAGCCCAGCCATTTTTGTATATTTATTATCTAGTCCCTAAACTTCTGCCTGAAGTGTAAAAATTTCTGTAATATTTGCAAGTGGACACTCAAGCTTTTAACATTTGCATAGAGGTCCCCTGCCACGTCACCTCACGTGACCAGTTCACGTGAGGTGTGGGCATTTTGCAAGGGCACCCTCGGCCTTTGTTGTATTTTGTTTTAGTACCAAAACTTTAACTTCACATGTTATATTTTTGGAAATATTGCAAGTAAACCCCCATATTTTTGTGAAATTACATTTTAGTTCTCGCCAGGCGCGTGCAAGTCACGCACCCTGGTGGGAAAATTGCTAGGACACCCAGGCGGGTTTTGTAATTGAATTTTGGTGCTATAAATTGAATATTCAGTTCAAATTTTTGTGAAAATTTGCATGTCTGCCCCTGGATGTTTAAGAAATTGCATGTATACCCCTGCCAGGCCTGATTAATGTTTGGATGCTTGTTATACTTATTAAAAGTATCATTTCAAGTCAAAAAATTCCAAAAAAATAGGGTTAAGCTACTGGATACTTGTACTTTGACGCCCTATTTTTAATTTTTAATTTTATTGCTTTTAAATATTTACTAAAAATCAAAAACATGCTTTTTATTTACTGTCTAGCTTAGAGAATATCAAAAAAATATCAAAATGCCTCCAAAAATTCCAAAAAATTCCCTAATGTCTATTTTATCTTATTTTAGTGTCAGTCCAAAAATCACTAAAAATCTCAAAAGAAAAACCGTAAAAAATTCAAAAATTCATAAAAACTTCAAAAAATATAGAAAATCCTAGAAAACCCTAAAAATAGCAAACTCAGCTCCTGTTTGTTCTATATTTCATTCCCTTTAATTGAAAAATAGTTTGCAAAAATTTTGTGGCTGTTATCTATTTTTAATCTCAGTTTTCCTCCCAGTCAGTAGCCTTTGCGCTGTTTTGATCTATCTTGCTATTTAAAAATACCAAAAACACCTTGAAAAATACCCAAAAATCACAAAAATAGTAGAAAACCACAAAAATGCCAAGAAGATTTTATTCCTGAATTTTTGGATATTTTTGCACCTTTTTATAAATACTCTATCTTTTCTTTTAGTACTTTGCTTATATATTCCAATATTAAAAGAAAAAAATTTTATAAAATATAAAATTATAAAAATCAGAATATTAAAAATCAAAATACAAAATTAAAAATAAAAATAAAAATAAAAAATATAAAATTAAAAACCCACAAAAATTTCTTTATTTGCTTGCGTGCTTAGTGTAGACACTCGACACACTCACTTGCACATTATTGTCTGAACTACCCTATTTGCTCCTTGTGTTCGAACTCTCTGCATACTTGCCCTATGCACCATTTGTGCAAAGTTAAAAATAAATTTGACTCCACACATGTTTTTCATTGTTTGATACTTGATTGTGGGTTCATTGTTGATTAATTACATTTTATTGTGGGTCGCCACAGCGACGTATTTAGACCCTCGATAAAATGAGTTAATCCACATTTCATCAGGTTACCGAAAGAAGGTTGATGAAAGAGCTGTTGTCTAATAGAGTCCAATTGAACCACTGCTCTTGAGTATGGCATCTGACATATGAAGCTCCTGCATTTGGCCTCTTGGCTGGCAAACGGTTCTGAATGGCGAAGCATGTGGCACGAGTGAGCACATGGATCTATGCATTGTGGTTCCTTCTCTTCCTGTAGATGGTGGTTTTCTCTCTCAAGTTCTTTTGGAAGATAGGGATATGCTCAAGTGCCTCCTGTAGAGTCAATCGGATATGGAATCTGTCGATCATCTGCTGGTTGAGCTCTAACAACTGTGCCTTTCTTGGATTTTCTATTTCTTCCCCTTCGCCAAATAGAGTGCTTGAGAGATGATGATAGCTGGGCCCTCCTCATATGGAGTGCTAGGAAGAGGTTCCTGTGTCAGTGAGGGAATGGAGTCCATACCAAGATCATTATGCAACACATATGGACTCGAAGAAGATGAAAAAACCTTTCCTTTATTCATATTTTTGATCTTTTCTATTTTTCTATTTTTTTGTTTTTTCTGAGAGATGTCCTGAGATTCATCAACAGAAGGAAATACAACTGAAGTAGAAATAGTGGCATCGACACCAAGTGAAATGGTGGCATCAGTACTGATATCCTCCTCGTCTAACGCTCCTGGATCTCCATGTGGCCATTGCTCAGATGAGGCGCTGACGGTTGGCATCCTACCGCTACTAAATGTCACAAAATCAGCATCAAATATGTAGGAAGAAATACCACCCAAGGAATCACTAGGAGTGGTGGTCTCTGTGAATTGTACCTGCTCAGACTTCCTCTTCAGATTGTTCAGATTCAGCTCACTTTGAGCGGGTATGGCAACCTTGCCCTTTATGATATCCCTCATCTCCTACCGGAACTCATCCATCTCCCACCAGAAAGATGCATGCTGGTCTGAGAGTAGGTAGGCTAGATCGCCAAGGGCTGGGTTCTCATAGACTGGTCCATGAGAACCAGATGGGTTACCTCGTTGGAAATGAGGCTATCTCTGGTACTGGTGAGGGAGAGGCTTAGTGAACTGCTGAGGCTGCTGCCTCCACTGTTGTCCCTGATGGTAGGGACGAGGACACTGCTGGTAATGTTGTGATGGTTGCGAGTATTGGGACTGATGCTGCTGGCTGCTTTGTTCGCCATGAGCTGAAGGCTGTTGCTGGGATGAAGTGCCTCCGGTAGACCACCTGATCCGGGGTGATCACGACAGATCCCGGGCTGCTGCCGGTCGTACCAAATCCCATTGACTTCCATCAACGGCTCATGCTCGTAAGGGGAAGGAGGGAGAACTGCTAGTGGGTGATCTGGTTGATACACCACCATCTGAGTGTCCTGAGATGGTGGTGGCCGAGAGTAGTGCTGCAATGACTGAACTGGATTTATATGAATATGGTGGACCTGGCGGTAATGGGCAGTGGGCTGGGAAGAGCTGATGCTATTGTGATCATCCCATGACCTAAGACAGGGTTGAGGAGCTGTTTATGCCTCCTGGAGACACGTGATCTGGTTCTTCAGGTCACTAAGAATCTGTGCCAGCTTATCTATTTGTGTGAGGTCCTGGCATTGCTTCTTCTCAATGATCTCGATGCGGTCCAGCTTCTTGCTGATAATCTCCATGTCAACTGCAGATGATTCCGCCTGTGTTGCTGATGGTGACTGTGAAACCCCGTATTTTCCTTTTTCCTAAAATATGGAGTATTTTTGACATACAAAAAATTCAAATAATCATGTCTTTTCATAGGTCTCATCGAGATCTTTCCAACGAGCCCAAGAATGCTGAATTCCGACATTCCTAACTCAAGATAACGATGTTTTAAGATGGATGGTCAAGATCCATATATGGATCAAAGCAGGTCTAAAATTGGATCTAAATTCACCTCTCTTCCTATAAACAGAAGGTGATAGGCTACTCTCTCAAAGTCCTAGCCACCACCACCCTTCCCTCTTATTGGAGCACCACCACCTTGTTTAGTTTAGTCGTCGGAGGGCCGCCGTCGACGTCGGAGAAGGAGCTCCGATTGAAGATCCGCGACCACCATCACGTAGAAAAGCTCGAGATCACCTTCGTATACGCATTCGCGCTACAATCGAGAGACGGAAATATCACTTCCGTGTGAGAGGAGATACCGATGGAACATCCTTGAAGGTAACGATAATACCCCCTCTTGTTGTTGGTTTCCACATTCTTTTTTCTCATCTGCTTGAACATGCTTAGAGCCTTGGCTATTCTTATAATGTGATTTATACACTATTAATGATTTATCCCCTTGTTATTGAGTTCCGCAAGATTTCGATACTTGTTTCCTTTTCCACACCATATCTTTCGATGTTCTTGCGACACGATATGGAGACAAATGTTTATGTTGTATCACACCAATCACAATTGACTAGTACTATTATCTTGATTTCGTTAAGCTCCGAGAGAGTTCTCTATGTAACCATTTGTTTCCATAATCAACTCATGCACGTATTATAACATCTTATCTATCATCTTATACGTGTGTTTTTTACCATCTAATCACATCTAATCATTAATGCACGTATTATTCTAATCACATCTAATCAATTAGAAAAAGAAATAGTATGAGATTTCTAAATCAAGCACCTTCTGTTTCGAGATCAACTTTTTTATAACGTCCAACCCCTCCATTTCTTTTAAGGTTGACATGCATCCCTTTATAAGTGTTGAGATTTAATTGCTATTAGGTTTATGAGCATGAACAAAAGTATGAATATGTGGCTATATGTGAATGTTTTTAGTAAAAATAGGGAAATGCCAACCTTCTCACAATATGCATGCGGTGGTTAATAATATACATTAATATCCATTATGGTGCTAATTTATGCGTTATTGGTATTAACGTGAGCACTTGAGATTTTTAACCACGTTAGTTTTTAAAAATATTAGTCCTACATTAATTACAAGTGCCATGGAATTTCATCTCATATTTGCCAAGCTTTATGCCATTAGTTGTGACAGTCATGAATTTCCACGAATAGAATGTTACTGTTCTTTTTTTTTATAATTTCTACAACAGGACCCATATTAAAGTTTGCAGTTAAGCGACGCCATTACATGAACTTCAAAATAAATAACATCTATCATCGATAAGGATGTTGTAATGGGATAAGTATTAATAATAAAATAATTGGGTACAATTGTTGTCGCTAATACATTTTTGAGTAGAGACCTTGTAAATATTTTTTTATTAATTGCCAATAATGGGTTACAGACATAAAAGTGATTATCATAAAATATGAGGGTACCAGCATGTTTTGTCAATGATTCCATTACCACCTAATCATTATCATGTTGAGAAGGTTGGGGCTCGACCTAGTTTATATTTTTGTGAGTCCAATATCACAGTGGTCATGTAGATGGAGTTAAGTGCTTTAAGGGATCATACATGCACCCTTAGGTCCCGGTTAGATGCCATGAAGGCCGCGACCCCAACGGACGAGTTGGGTGACATTGCACCTAGCAGCCTGGTTGTATCCGGAGTCGCTCGACGGAGTTGGCAGGTGACAATGGTTGATGTTTTTTGTTTCACACTTATACACAATATTAGGACTCGAGTAGAATTAGGTGTGGCCGCATCAAATTCTATTTCGAGTAATATTATTGTGAGAGGTGTTCCAGAATATGGTTTGAAGTTGGAGAATTTGGGGTTTACACCTTTTCCTGTTCTAGTTGGACAGAGGTACTTGGAGGTTTATCCAAGATGACAAACAAGTCCCCACGTAGCGGAGGTCTGTGAGTCGCGTACTCGCGTGTGCTGAAATAATGCCAGAAATGATAAATGACCATATGTCGGAAATTTTATACCGTTTGGACTCTAAGCAACTTGTCGATCCATCAAGATCATTGTGGTAGTACTTAAATGATTATTTTTTTTCATAAATATATAAAATCAATGTGATCGGATGTGAATTAGAATGACTTGGTATACTTCTAATTATTTTTACAATACATGCACATGCCATTAAATAATGTTGAGTATACATTCTTTTCTTACCCCTACATTAGTCTTTATAGTGTTTGTCTCGCTACTGGGTAGTTGCTCATAACGTTACCCTCGTGTGAATCCAACAGGTGTACCTAAGCAGCAGCCGCCACAATAGCGATCTTTTGAGGAGATCGGGCCTTCTACGTCATACTTGCACCAAACAGGGCGCGTTCTACTTAGAGTAACTTATTTACTCTCGCAATTAATTTATGTTATTATTGAGAGACAATGTAGTGAGATATGTGGATAGTTTTTTCTACAAACTTTAAGATTATATTATGTATCTCATATCGTGGACATGGACTTGATGAGTATTGATGAGAAAGGATGCTGCATTTTACTTTCCATTTTATATTATTCTTATGTTGTTATATATATTTCAAAATTTGATCTAATGTGCATAAGATAGTTTGCTAAGTATCATAGATCTTGGGTGTATTTGGACGTAGGTCCGAGGCTCTCGTCCCGTTCGATTCGGTAGTCGGAGGGGCGGGGAGTCACATTGACGATGTAGAAGGACCTGCATCAACCCGTGCTATCCTCTGATCGGACACGACCTGTGGAAGGGGCTTCCCCTGTGTGTAGACTTAGGTCTGGGACATCATCGTGTAGTTTTCTGCCATCTCCTCATAGATGGCCCAGACCTGGTCCTCATCCTTGGCGAAATAGGACCTCCCACATGAGGCATTGACAAGCCCCAATAGCTTCGGTGTCAGCCCACAAAATTAACTCTAGACTAGATCGGGCTTTGAAATCTCATGGTGTGGACACCAGTCAATAAGCTCTCTAAAGCGATCCCACGCCTCATGAAATTGCTCGTTGGGGATCATCGTGAAGTTGTTGATTAGAGCCCTAGCTGCATTGGTCCGACCGAGTGGATAATACTTATTCATGTACTCGGTCCGGAGCTGCTCCCAAGTGGTAACATATCTCCCCAAATGTTCCAGCCAGTAGGCTGCTCTGTCGAATAGGGAGAAAGGGAATGCCATCATCTTGATGGTGTCCTCGTCCACAAATATGTTGTGGATTGTACTGCATATCATCTCGAACTCTTATAGGTGCAGATGCGGCTCCTCGGTGGCTAGCCCATGAAACCTGGGCAAAAGCTGAATCGTCTAGGGGGGATCTCAAAATTGCCCAGAATCTCTGGAAGCTAGATCCATCGGTGGGTAAGGGTTGCACCAAGGTTGTGCAACTACCTCATCATCCAAGCGAGTCTAGCTGGCTCATGTGGATCCTCTGGTGGTGCGTCTTCTCCTCTTCCAGCTGCTGGTATATCTCCACCGACTGATCTCAGCTGAGGCTTTCCTATGTCTGCTCACATTTGTGCTAACTCTCGACGTACCTCTACCATGAATGCTCCCTAATCTCTAATCTATCTCTGCATCGTTGATGAATCTACGATTCATCATCTTTATTCATTTATTTTAGCTTAAAATCCCTTATAAAATATCTGTATATAATACTAACTCCATATTCTTACTAACTTGCATCTGTGTGTAAATATTGTATATTTGTATATTATTTTAATCTTAAATAAATAAATAAAGAAAGAAATGAAAAATAAAGAAAATAAAATAAAAAAGGAAGACTATATATATGTAATAGATACATGCTGACCCAAACCCCGAGAGAAGGTCAAGACTTGACCTGATCGACCAGGAATAAAGTAGGGGGAGATAGGATCCTCAATTGAAAAAATCCAAAAAAAATTGTGTGTTGTGTATATTTGTTTACTACACTACTTTATTCTTACACTAATTGACCTCAAATCAAATAGCTTTCAAAACCAAAGTTGTAAATAAAAATGTGTTCTCATTAATAAAAATAATTGCACAATTAAATCATGTACAGAATAAAAGCAACCACACTTGGAAAAACCACCAAGCATTAATTGAAAGAACAATTCTGGCTCCATATGAAATCAAATTAAACCAATCTCACTTCCATTGGATTATAAATTAAATTATCTTTAAAATGGCTATATTTTCATAATTTTTGGAGTTACGAGTAAAATGTTGGTTTTCTAGGGTGATTTGTGCAATTTCCCATGTATTTTGTACATATTGTATTTGTATATATTTGTACATATTTTTAATAGTCATTTATATAAAAATAAAAATAAAACATTTTTTTTAAAATTTTAAAACAAAA
Source organism: Ottelia alismoides (assembly GCA_037367405.1). Taxonomy (NCBI): domain Eukaryota; kingdom Viridiplantae; phylum Streptophyta; class Magnoliopsida; order Alismatales; family Hydrocharitaceae; genus Ottelia; species Ottelia alismoides. Next base: position 75,184 of record JAZKJV010003933.1, on the reverse strand, counting down.
AAGAAGCTAATTTCCTCATTTACCCATGTATATAATGTCATATATGTGTATAGTACATATATATAGTTGCTATTCTTAAAAAATATAAAAAAAATTAACATTTTTTATTCAAATAAATAAAGTGACAAAAATTAGAAAAAAATATATAAATTTGTAAATAGTTTTATCTCTCTTTTTCTTTATCACATTTCAATTTTCCTCTCTCTCTTATCTCTTTATCAAAAAAATCAAAAATTCAAATTTCATCTCCATTATCTCTTCTATTTATATGGATCCTTCTCCATCATTCAAACTTGATCAATCTTTGGTGAGAGGAGCCCGATCTCCGAGAGTCTTCTTTTTGTAGAAGGGTGCCTAACATCCGAGCTGTCCGGTGACAACGTGTCGGCCTTCGTCGAGGTAATCAAGGTCCTTTCCCCTCCTAAGGTGAGATCCCTCGTCATTTTCTTCTTATCTTTATCGTACATTAATCGTAGTCTTATTTCTCGCATTTTCTCATTGTTGTCAAAAATTTTCAACTTGATCTTAGAATCATGACCTACGATTTGATCTGCATCGACTCGATTTTTCATCTCATTTCCTTGACCCTATCGCTTTCTTTTCTATCTTCCACGATCTTTCAACTCCGGTCGCGAACAGTGGCCGGAGATCAGATTCGATTCTTTAATTTTTCACCGAATCCTCGTTCACCTTCCGATTTGTCAATAAATAAAAAGAATAATATTTTTTAAAAATATATTTTCTTTTCCTTTTCTCTAACATTTGTATTGAAGGATAATCTAAAAAAATAAACTGCACGTGCGCCAACGCCGCGGCAAGAATCGCCCCTGCTCCGCCGACTGCCTAAAGCACCCTCCCATCGAGGGCCGTCCACTGACCGCGTGAAGAAGCAAGGGGGCGACGACACACGAGCTTCCCGACTGCCCCAATGTTGCGCCCAGGTGGTGGCCCGATCCATTCTCATCAAGCGCTGGCGACGATCCCTTCGTCTTCGACAATCAGCCGCGACGTCTCCACGACGGTTCTCCGTCGCCTCGAGACCTCGGTGGTGTCCCGTGCTCCACCGCCCCAATGTTAGTTAAATAATGTGGGTTATTATATATATATATATATATTTGTTTTTAATTTTATATAATGTATTTTTCTTTTTTATATTTTTATATGTTTATATTTGTTTATAAAAGATATATAATAACATATAAGTTTATGTATACAATATAGGATAATACAGATATAAATTCACTAAAAATAACACAAAAATATAAGAATTTAATAATTATGTATTTAAATATCTTTTAATGATTATCTGATTTTTAGTAAATTTTGCTAATTTTATATATTTTTAAAGTTGAAAATAACTTAAAATAAGGATAAAATAATAGGATAAAATTGAATTGAAAATTAAAAATAGAAAATAAAGTCTGAAATTTTCCAAATCAATTTCACTGTATAGATAATGATAAAAATAAAATTATACAATAGAAAGTAATATTTTTGGATTTTTTGGAAATTTTAAAGATTTTTATGAAGGTTTTGGTTTTTTTCAAATTTTAAGCATTTTCTTTTTCTATTTTTAGTGATTTTTGGTTTGAAATTTAAAAATACTTAAATAAGTAAAATATATTTTTTGGGTATTTTTTAAAGTGATTTTATATTTTTTTGGCTTTTTAAAGACAAACGAGGACTGGCCATGCACTATTTGATTTTTATAAAATAAGAAAAGGGTATACATTGAAAATATAAATTTATAGCGCGAACAAGCATGCATCCTTGTACCTTCTCCTATTTTTTGGTGAATTTTAGGACACAAAAGCTATTTTTAACATATAGAAAACAATTCACAAAAATAGTTGGTCTAGAAGGGGTATAATTGTAATATAATTAAATGGAAGGTTCAGAGTGAAATTTCACCCAAAATTTAGCACAAATATTTGAAGTTTATTTAATAAAGACAATTACAATAACTCGTGTGGACTTACATGTAATTTTCATAAGATAAAAAGTGCGCACACGTGATAACAAGCCTGAGCACTCGGGTATAAGGTACTAAATAGGTCGTTGCGACCCAAGCGATCAGACGATGTCAATCAAGAAAAATGAACCACTCAATAAAGATAAAATCGATCAAAATACGAAGTAGCGGTCCTGCTATTGGATTAACTTGGTATAGCACCCAGGGTCGAACTCAAGGAGCACGGATTGGCCTCTCGGCCTACGAAGTAGTCACAGAAGAGATAAAATAAAAGGAGAAAATATTTTTGGTGGTTTTTGAATATTTTATATTTTATATTTTTTTTGGATTTTTAAGTGATTAAGAAATTAGGAAAAACAAAGAAAAGCACACTTCAACAATTTATTTAAAGCACTAAAAAGCAACCAAAAATTTAAACAAAAATATTTTTGTGTGTTTTATAATTTTTAGTGTTTTTTGTGAATTTTTGAGAATTTTCTGAGGTTTATTTAATTTTCTAAAAATCAAACAGTAGCTAAAAGAGATGGCACTGTCCAGCCGAGCCAAAAAGCCCTAGATAAAATATCTAAGAGCTCCAAAATGGCCTGGAGGTAATTTTCCTACAAAGAAGACAAAATGAGGAAAATTTAGGCACAATTTTATTGTTTTTGGATTTTTAATTTATTTACTGGAATTTGTATGAGGTTTTAGGTGTTTTTCAATTTTTAGTGGTTTTCTGCAATGAAAAATAGCCAAAATTGGCTAGAAAATTAAACTAAGCAAGGAAAAATAGTAGCTAATTTTTTTGTAATTTTTGGACACTATTTAATATTTTTTTGTGATTTTTAAAGTTAGACAGTAGCAAAATTGAAGGTTTTTGAATTTTTAAAAATATCAAACTAAATCAGAAATGTCCTCAAAAATCCACGAAAATTTTACACCATGGCAGGAGCCATGTGTCCAATTTTCGTTGGATTTGGAGGTGATTTGCTTTTTTATTCAAGAATAAAGAAGGGACACTGTGCACAGGGACCAAAGTGCAAATACCCAATAGTCTGGGGGGTCTGGTGCAAAATACCCAGCAAAACACGTGCCACGCGCGTGCCTGGGGCACTCAGGGACCCAAATGTGATAAAAATAAGTCCCGAGGACTTATTGGTAACAAGTACCAAAAGTCCAGGGGCTTATCTGCAAACTACCCAAAATATAACGCACATGTGGAAATAAATCACGCACAGGGGTATAAATGCAAATAAGTAAAAGATTTCATTCATTCGATAACATCCAGAACTACAGGGGTCTCTATTGCAAATAAACCAAAATATCACGTGTCGATGCACGTGTCTACAACTGGCAGGGGTATAAATGCAAATAAAGTAAAGCACAGGGTCTAATATGCAAATAGCCCTAAAACTAAACAACTGACTTTAATATTTACAGGACTAAAATGAAATAAAAGTAAAGACATGGCCTAAGGGTAAATTACCCTTTATTATGCGGAGGGGCTGGATGGCTGCCACGTGGCTGATCGAGCGGTCGAGGGCAGGTGGCACTCCAGCGCTGGTGTCCTCGGGCTGATCCAACGGTAACGGCCGAGCCACGTGTCGATCTAACGGCTGGGATCGGACTCCTCAGATCTGATGTCAAAGGGGGCTCCAGGAACGAACGGTCCGGATGGCGCCTGGAGCAGGAGGCTGATCCGACGGCGATGGAGGATGCTGGAAGAACAGGTGCCCGGCGAGACTCGCCGGGCTCGGGCGTGCGCTATGCTCCTCCTTGGAGCACTCTGATGGTCGGAGAAGAAAGCTGGAGTGCTCCTGCGTCTGCTGCGATGCTCCGATGATCGAGCCGAGCTCCGAGGAGCTCGGGCGAGGTCGGCGGAGCTGGGCCTCCTGGCCTGAATGACCGAAGCCCTCAGATAGGCTCGGTAGCACCTGCAAAACATCTCAGGAGACTCGCGGGTCGAGGGCAAACTGCCTCGACCCGGTTAGGCGAAGTGGGGGTGAACGGTGGGTCGAAGCGGCGAGCTCCGACGAAGGTGGTAGACGGAGGAGCTCGGTTCCCAGCTCCTGTGCAAGCTGGGTTGGCTGGAGGGGTGAAGAAGGTGCGCGGGGAGATGGCGAAGGCGATGGTCGGTTCCGATGATCGAGCGGAGTGAAGGGATGGTCGGAATCGAAGATATGCGGCGGCGGCGCGATTTGGGCGTAAACGGAAATTAAAGGAAAAGGCGGAGCTAAATGGGTACCTGGGTGAACTGAGAGACTGGGGAGGAGCTGGGGAAGCTCCTGGTCGTCGCCTCAAGGATCGTCTCCCTCCGAGGCTCGGAGCTCACGCTGGTGGCAGAGCTGCGGCGGCTGCGCTCGCCGGATCGATGGGTCCTCCTCCTCTCCTCGCTGCGACAGGTTGAGGCGCAAGCTGTCACTCTCGCGGTCTCTCTGGAGCTCACAGGTGAAGGAGGCGAATGGCCAAAGATGGGGAAATGAGGTGGCGGAGCAACAACTATATATGGCTAGGGGTCCGGCTAAAAGAGGTTCGGGTGAGCTTGTCGGAGCGCGGACCCCAAGACGGGCACCCCGGCGAAGGAGTCAGATGTGACGTGAGCGAAATGGACCCGGGGTTTAAGGAGATGGTGATCAGGTATGGATAAGGAAATTTCTAGAAATCGGGTCCACGACCCAGATCCGCGGGAGGTGTTCCTGGGGGGGGGGGGTAGTTGACCGGGCGGTCAACATCCCCAGGACCCAATAGAAATCGGCCACGTGGCTGGATCTTCAAGTGCAAATTAAGGATAGCTATGGGCTGAATTTGCAAAAACTCAAAACATGAAATGTTTTTCTTTTATTTTTTTTCTATTTTTTAGTGATTTTTAATTAATTTTTGGAAATAAAAATAAGGTATATACATAGTATGTAATACATAGGTATATGTACACTATTAGGGTTTTTGATTTTTGATTTTTTAATTATTATTTTTGTACATTTTTATTCCTATTTTATATTTTATTTATTTATATTATAAACTAAGGAATAAAAAGGTATTTTTATTTTATTTTTATTATTTATTTGCATAGGTAAAATAAATAGGTATGTACATTTATATACAAGGTATATGTACAATATATTTTTGTATTTTTAATTTTGTTATTTTTATTTGATTTTTGTTTTGATTGTTTTTATTCTATTTATTTACATTATTTAACATAGAATATTTACAAAAATTTTGGAAATTAATTTTATTTATTTATAGGGTTAAATAAATACATAGGAGTGGTTTATGTACATGATGAAAGGGGTGTTTTAGTTCTTTTTGATTTTTAACTTTTTCTTTTGTTTTTATATTTTATAAATATATACAAGTATTTGCAAGCATATTTTTGGTGAGGAAAATATCTTTATTTTATTTACATAAATATTTACACATGAGCCCCTATCTCCCTCTACTTTGGCTTCTATGCAGTCAGGCCCATACTGAGCCCTCCCTTGGGTTAGGTTGCTCAATATTTATTCTAAATATTTCCCTCTTTTTCTTTTTAATCTTTATTCTTTTATTTTTGCATAAAAACATGCTAATTATAGGTTTTTACACAATGCATGCTTTTGATAATTATTTGTATTTACACACATCTACATGCATTTGCAAAGGTTTTTGTAGCTAAAATATAAGAATAAAGAGTGATGAATGAGTATACATCACCCCCCTATACTTAACTTTGCTAGTCCCTTAGCAAACACTTATTTGAAAAAGAAGTGAAAAAGAAAGAAAGAAAAAGAAAAAGAGGGGAATGTACATGGATCAATGTTGAATATTAAACTTTCCTTCATTAAATTGAATTATGGAGCTCGATCAGATCTTTGGATTATTAATGTGTCGGAACCTTATTTAGACTTAAGCTTAAAACCCAACAGCCTCTAAGTTCCACCAATCTATGGGCAAGACTCCTCAATAAACCAGATCAGAACAAGTCTACATACACAAACTCTAATGACCATGAATCTTTCCATGCAGTGTAAGTGCTATGTAGCTCCCCACCTCAGAAGTAACAAAGAAACAACCTCCCTCAACCTGGTAACTCTAATGCCTCGGTCTAGCAACTCTTTCCTCGAGAAGCGGGGTATTCCCTTCTAAGTTCAAGTGCAACCGGCTCAAGAAGAGGGGGAAGAAGTATAGACTTTTGGGAAGCTCAGCCAGTGTAGCTAAGTCTCCCGCTGCAAGCTTCATGAGATGTAACATGATACCATAAGCTTTTGCTTTATTTGACTATATACACTCTGGTGGGGTTATTAAATTTTCAATCCGACCCACCACTTTTTTGGAGTTCTTTTTGCATTTTGCATTTTTTTTCTTTTTTTTCAAGTGCTTCTATACAACATATCTACATGGTGCAGCATATATACAAGAAATTTTCCTCTTGAGCTAGTAGACTATCCCTCTTTTAAAGCTTTATTGCAACCCACGGCTTCTGTCTTTAGCCTTCATCACCACTAGACCAAGTTGAGACGCACTTCCTTCACTAGAAGAAGAAGAGAGGTTCCGCCTAGAAGTACTACCCTCATATGCTACCCCAAGCCAAAGGAAACTGCCTCCTCATCACCTCATCCGTGGAGAGCCATGTGTAAAGTGCTGGTGCAAGTCAAGCCATTGTCTCTAAGAGTCATGCGTGTGTTGTTAAGTGCTCTACTTAGGCTCATCAAGATGACATATGCTCATAGCCTAGTGGACTCAAAGAATTAAGTCCTTATGGACCTGAAAAGCCTTAACCCTAAGCCTTATAAGGTTCCTCTTAGAGTTAGGTGGATTAAGATCTTATTCGAGCTCCATTTCTCAATTTAATTCCAGGCTTAGTTTAAATGTCAACTCTCATCCAGAAAAACTATATACATATATGTACAAAGATGCTATTTACAAATATTTACAATCGTGCAAAATTTTTGAAAAATGTTTTGAAATCATGGATGAATGATGCATGAGGTGCAAGTTTTGCAAAAAGATATTTACACATATTTACACAAGATTTTTGCAAACTTTTGATTTTCAAAACATTTTGGAAAAATTTTGTACTATATACATAATTTTGATACAAAAATATTTACACAAGCTTTACACAAAAGATTTTTGAAATCACTTTTACAAAAATACTTTGTACACTAGCTATGTATGTGCAAATAAAAGAAGTTTATGTACATGAAAAATTTTTAATTTTTGTGATTTTTAGCCATTTTATTTATTAACACACTCACACAAAGTACGAGTTATGTCTAAAGTATATATGAAATATATACACACCCCCCCTATACTTAGCTCGAACGATGTCCTCAGAGTGATCAAGAGCGATGAAGAAGACATAACTCGTGCTTAGTAAAAGGGAAGTGAAAAGGAATGGCTAAGTACAGAAATGAATAAATGAATAAAATGAGAGGAACTCGGTGGTTTCCCCCTATACTTAGGATTAACTAATCCTAAGTATAGCAAGTTGTACATGAAGGGAAATCCGAGTGAAGAAGATACAGATTCTGCCCCCCCTATACTTAGGGTGAGATCTCCCTAAGTATGGGCAGCAAAACAGGGGTAGAAAGACACGAAGAAAATCACGAATATATACAAGAAGGAGGACATCACTCCCCCTATACTTAAGGTGGAGACCCTTAAGTATAGGCAATAAAACAGAAGTGACGAAACAGAACGAATGAACAACCCGGTGTTTCCACCCCCTATACTTAGGATGAGCAATATCCTAAGTATAACAAAGATAATCCTAAGCGAGACCTGGGGTGAGCACAAGAACGGAAGAAAGAAAGATCAAACAAGACGAAACACGTATATACAAAAGAGTACAATGTTGAGGTGCCTCTCAACAAGTGCTAGATTTTACGCCCCTAGCTGGGCGCAAAGGCTAGGACAACGCGGTATCAAGGTTCAGTACGGCATCGGTAAGGTGAATGCCGTACTGTCGTCGTAGTCTTGATATGAGAACAGCGACGAAGTCAACAGTGTAAACAAAGTCACCCAGGTATGCAATCAAGCGGGTGTCTGCTACCGGCCAGTGATATGGAAAGAAGTGATCGGGATCCGGTAGCACAAAAGAAATCATCGGCTCTGGATCAGACTGGAGTGAGAGTATGGAGCCGACGAAATCAAACGTGGAGAAGGATGGATCAGTAATAGAATTCTCCACGTCAATCAGTGTCTCAAACATGTGTGGACAATCAAGATCAGGAGACTCTCTAAGCAGACTGATATTCGATGCATGAAATGGAGTCAAATCAGGCAAATCATCGAATATCTCCAGAATGGGCTCATCCTCGCGAGGGTCGTCGAGGTGAGAAGACTCAAAATCAGAGTGATCTAAAGACTCGGTTCCGTGCTCCGTCAGATCAGAAACACTCTCAGAAAGTGAAACCGAGTACTCATCATGTGCGGCATCCTCCCGCAGATAACCCTCGGGGAGAGATGCAAGATTAGAAGTGATTAGAAGAGGACCAGGATCTAGATCGGCATCTGCGCTGCTATCAAGTATCCACTCAGTGCACCAGGCTGCATCATCATCAAAAGTGTAGGTCTCGGCAATCTGGAAGCAGGAGAATGTACTAGTCAACATCGCGGAGGCTGGCAAAGTGTCTGTGGTCGATCCTCGCTCTGCGGCTATGCTGGCTGCCAGCTGGTCCTCAGGAAGTGTATCTGTCTCAACAAAGTGGAGGACAAAAGGCTCGAAGACGGGACTCTTTGTGTCTGTACTCTCAAAGTGGTGTCCCTCATCAAGCTGTGACTGCTGAGCTGAGTCCTGGTGACTGTCTGCATCCAAGAAGTGTCTCTGCAGGAAGGAAACTGACTCCTCCGGGACTGGAATCTGAAGTGTCTGAATCAACGGCTGCAAAAGCTGGGGCTCCTCTGACTCCTGGAGTATCAGAAGATTTGATATCCAAGACTCGTCAACAGGGAACTCTGGGGCTGACTCGAACTCCAACTGGAATGCCAACGGGAACTCAAGTAGACTCCGAGTCCGAACCTCTGCTATCACAGTCATCTCCTCTGTCAGTGGTGCTGCATCATCCAAATCCTCGGGCTGGTGTGTAGAAGCTGACTCACCATGTGAAGTGACACACCGAACTGGTATTGCATCGTCCTCATGTGTTGTCCCGACCGAAGCATCTCGTGAAAAAGAACTCTGTGAAAGTAGCCTCGAGATGGTATCCAGGAAGTGAATGTCGGAACTGCGGTGTGAACCGCTACATGTGGCAATCACCAGTGCGAGCTGCTCTGCGGTCATCCCCCGCATGGAGATCTCAATCAAATCTATCAGTGGAAGTCTATGGTCTGGAAATCTACTCAAGAGGTCAAGAAACCTCGGCCATGCCTCGTGCAATGGCTCCTGGGGGTCAACTGAAAAGTCCATGATCAAAGACCGCATGAAATCTGCTCTACGTGGGGGAAAGTATCTCTGTAGAAACTCTCGGCGTAACTCTCCCCACGTCTTGAATGTCCTTCCCAAACGTCGGTGCCATCTCATGGCTCTATCGTGAAGCGTGAATGGGAAGGTTCTGCTCATCAGCTCCTTTGCAGTGACGTCTGAATATCTCTGTGCTCTACAAAACTCCTCGAAAGCGGACAGGTGAAGATAAGGCTCCTCGTGTGCCTCTCCTGAAAATGTCGGCAGTCGCTGAATGTAATCCAACTCCAAAACGAATGGACCTAGTGTAGAAGCTGACTGAGCTCCCTGTGATATCTGCTCCTCCATCCCTCTGGAATGGGATCTATCTGCTGATCTCCACTGCTCTCTGTGATCATCAACGGAGTGCGCTCTCTACTCAACAACAACATCATCCGGGTCTCGCATCTGCTCTATCTGGTATCCTCGGACGTCTCGCACAACATGCCCAGAATAGTGAGATGAAAGGGAGGGAGGGAGCGGGGGGTTGGTCGGAGATCCGACCTCCCTAGACGGTGGACTGGACTGATGGTCAGATAGCGAAGAAAAAGCCGCAAGAGTCGGCTCACAGTGAGGGGGATCCATCATCCATGGGAAAAGGCGAAGAGAGAGGAAGACTGAAGGGAGGTGAGGGTGGGGAAGCAGACAGATAGAGAAGAAGATGGGGAAGATCGAAGGGATCTGGCAATCACACAAGATGAACAAGCAAACTCCCAATTCACCTACCCACACAAAGCTGAAGACCGAAGGGATCGGTCAATTATCTCGTCGATTTTATTTTAGGTGATCATCCAGTTTATCAGAGCGATTACGTGAGGTAAATAGGTATCCAAATCTCTCTCAACCGACTGTCCCGTACTGAAAGCCGGTAATCAGTCAAGAATAGATCGGAGGCTCTATCCTAATGTGCGGATCACTCTCTCGCTCATCCAAACCAGACAAGGAGGGGGTTACTCTCCCCAAGACAGATTTTCAGTGAAGTGTCTTTTAGGTCAAGTATGATTAGCAGTCCCGATTTTATTGTTTTTATTTTTAGATATTTTTCAAATAAAAAGAAACGCCTAACGAATTTTTTGGTTCTCCTGGTTATTAAGTCAAAAAAGGGGGAGAAGACGAAAAAGCCGATGCACGATGAAATCAATGATGCATGCAAAGTCAGAAAGGCGTACCTGTCTCCAGCACTCTACATGCAATATGATCCGCGCATAAATGTAAAGACAGAAAGTAAACTACCTAAATGATGCAGGCAGAAAACCGAGTCCCTAAACATCAGTGCTACTCGAAAGAACGGTTAGCCGACCACCAGCCTCCAATCCAAAGGGTCCGGTCTAGACCCACCCCTCCTCTTCTCGACAGGTCGAGTTCAGGAGTAGCGCTAGACGGGGTGGGCTCGCGGCGCGTAGGCTCGGAGGAGATGGAACGGCTATCTTATTATTATTTTTATTATAGGTCCAATTACCGCACTATAGGAACAGACAATTATATTAGGGTGTTTGGATCCTATGAGTTACGTCACAATCAAGTAGAAAATTCTACGGCTAGGGGCTCGATCAAAAACCGCGTAAACACCGAAAAAGGCAGTAAAAAGAGAAGAAAACAAAACCGCGTAAAAAGTCGCGAAAAACTCCTAAGGGTCGCCCGAGCACACCTGTTCTCGGCGAAACAGACCCGCTAAGTCCAAAGTGTCCAGAGTGTCCAGTCTGAGTCTCTGTATGATTACAATAATACTAAAAAAATCTAATCTAAACCTCACCCACTCAACTCTCTCTCTCGCTCTCTCCTACGGCTCCGTGCAGAAGGGAACCGCCTCCGAGTCTCGCGGTTGCGTCGGCTTCTCGAAATCGGCTGCCTCGGTCCTCGGGCCCTCGCAAGAAAAAGAGCAGTGTGGTCAGACCAAATTATTATAAGAAAGTATCAGAAAAATATATCTACAGAAGTCTATACAAAAAGCCGCGAAAAGAAAAAGCCGCGGAAAAACTCAAAAAACGACTACTAAGCCGTGCTCCCCGGCAACGACGCCATTCTGATAACAAGCCTGAGCACTCGGGTATAAGGTACTAAATACGTCGTTGCGACCCAAGCGATCAGACGATGTCAATCAAGAAAAATGAACCACTCAATAAAGATAAAATCGATCAAAATTCGAAGTAGCGGTCCTGCTATTGGATTAACCTGGTATAGCACCCAGGGTCGAACTCAAGGAGCACGGATTCGCCTCTCGGCCTACGAAGTAGTCACAGAAGAGATAAAATAAAAGGAGAAAATATTTTTGGTGGTTTTTGAATATTTTATATTATATATATATATATATTTTGGATTTTTAAGTGATTAAGAAATTAGGAAAAACAAAGAAAAGCACACTTCAACAATTTATTTAAAGCACTAAAAAGCAACCAAAAATTCAAACAAAAATATTTTTGTGTGTTTTTTAATATTTAGTGTTTTTGGTGAATTTTTGAGAATTTTCTGAGGTTTATTTAATTTTCTAAAAACCAAACAGTAGCTAAAAGAGATGGCACTGTCCAGCCGAGCCAAAAAGCCCTAGATAAAATATCTAAGAGCTCCAAAATGGCCTGGAGGTAATTTTCCTACAAAGAAGACAAAATGAGGAAAATTTAGGCACCAATTTTATTGTTTTTGGATTTTTAATTTGTTTACTAGAATGTTTATGAGGTTTTAGGTGTTTTTCAATTATTAGTGGTTTTCTGAAGTGAAAAATAGCCAAAATTGGCTAGAAAATCAAACTAAGCAAGGCAAACAGTAGCTAATTTTTTTGTAATTTTTAGACACTATTTAATATTTTTTTGTGATTTTTAAAGTTAGACAGTAGCAAAATTGAAGGTTTTTGAATTTTTAAAAATATCAAACTAAATCAGAAATGTCCTCAAAAATCCACGAAAATTTTACACCATGGCAGGAGCCATGTATCCAATTTTCGTTGGATTTGGAGGTGATTTGCTATTTTATTCAAGAATAAAGAAGGGGCACTGTGCACAGGGACCAAAGTGCAAATACTCCTCAGATCTGACGTCAAAGGGGGCTCCAGGAACGAACGGTCCGGATGGCGCCTGGAGCAGGATGCTGATCCGACGGCGATGGAGGATGCTGGAAGAACAGGTGCCCGGCGAGACTCGCCGGGCTCGGGCGTGCGCTATGCTCCTCCTTGGAGCACTCTGATGGTCAGAGAAGAAAGCTGGAGTGCTCCTGCGTCTGTTGCGATGCTCCGATGATCGAGCCGAGCTTCGAGGAGCTCGGGCGAGGTCGGCGGAGCTGGGCCTCCTAGCCTGAATGACCGAAGCCCTCAAATAGGCTCGGTAGCACCTGCAAAACAGCTCAGGAGACTCGCGGGTCGAGGGCAAACTGCCTCGACCCGGTTAGGCGAAGTGGGGGTGAACGGTGGGTCGAAGCGGCGAGCTCCGGCGAAGGTGGTAGACGGAGGAGCTCGGTTCCCAGCTCCTGTGCAAGCTGGGTTGGCTGGAGGGGTGAAGAAGGTGCGCGGGGAGATGGCGAAGGCGATGGTCAGTTCCGATGATCGAGCGGACTGAAGGGATGGTCGGAATCGAAGATATGCGGTGGCGGCGCGATTTGGGCGTAAACGGAAATTAAAGGAAAAGGCGGAGCTAAATGGGTACCTGGGTGAACTGAGAGACTGGGGAGGAGCTGGGGAAGCTCCTGGTCGTCGCCTCAAGGATCGTCTCCCGCCGAGGCTCGGAGCTCACGCTGGTGGCGGAGCTGCGGCGGCTGCGCTCGCCGGATCGATGGGTCCTCCTCCTCTCCTCGCTGCGACAGGTCGAGGCGCAAGCTGTCACTCCCGCGGTCTCTCTGGAGCTCACAGGTGAAGGAGGCGAATGGCCAAAGATGGGGAAATGAGGTGGCGGAGCAACGACTATATATGGCTAGGGGTCCGGCTAAAAGAGGTTCGGGCGAGCTTGTCGGAGCGCGGACCCCAAGACGGGCACCCCGGCGAAGGAGTCGGATGTGACGTGAGCGAAATGGACCCGAGGTTTAAGGAGAGGTGATCGGGTATGGATAAGGAAAGTTCGAGAAATCGGGTCCACGACCCAGATCCGCGGGAGGTGGTCCTGTGGGGGGGGGGGTAGTTGACCGGGCGGTCAACATCCCCAGGACCCAATAGAAATCGACCACGTGGCTGGATCTTCAAGTGCAAATTAAGGATAGCTATGGGCCGAATTTGCAAAAACTCAAAACATGAAATGTTTTTCTTTTATTTTTTTCTATTTTTTTAGTGATTTTTAATTAATTTTTGGAAATAAAAATAAGGTATATACATAGTATGTAATACATAGGTATATGTACACTATTAGGGTTTTTGATTTTTGATTTTTTAATTATTATTTTTGTACATTTTTATTCCTAGTTTATATTTTATTTATTTATATTATAAATTAAGGAATAAAAAGGTATTTTTATTTTATTTTTATTATTTATTTGCATAGGCAAAATAAATAGGTATGTACATTTATATACAAGGTATATGTACAATATATTTTTGTATTTTAATTTTGTTATTTTTATTTGATTTTTGTTTTGATTGTTTTTATTCTATTTATTTACATTATTTAACATAGAATATTTACAAAAATTTTGGAAATTAATTTTATTTATTTATAGGGTTAAATAAATACATAGGAGTGGTTTATGTACATGATGAAAGGGTGTTTTAGTTCTTTTTGATTTTTAACTTTTTCTTTTGTTTTTATGTTTTATAAATATATACAAGTATTTGCAAGCATATTTTTGGTGAGGAAAATATCTTTATTTTATTTACATAAATATTTACACATGAGCCCCTATCTCCCTCTACTTTGGCTTCTATGCAGTCAGGCCCATACTGAGCCCTCCCTTGGGTTAGGTTGCTCAATATTTATTCTAAATATTTCCCTCTTTTTCTTTTTAATCTTTATTCTTTTATTTTTGCACAAAAACATGCTAATTATAGGTTTTTACACAATGCATGCTTTTGATAATTATTTGTATTTACGCACATCTACATGCATTTGCAAAGGTTTTTGTAGCTAAAATATAAGAATAAAGAGTGATGAATGAGTATTCATCAACACGCGTGACTCTAGTAGGGACTAAATTGCAATATACACAAACTTGAGAGGGCTATGAGCAATTTATCCACAAGTTTTTAAACTACATAAAATATTTACAAGGCCTTAAAGAAACTACAAAAAAGTAGAGGGGGTTCATAGAAATATACCTACTTATGCGTCTAGGATCCAGCCGTCCTAAGCATGCCACGTTGCTGATATGAAAGTCTCCTTCACGTACCCCTTCACAGATATTCAACGGTCTAGAGTAGATCTAGACCGCTATTCTTGATCGAACGACGTTGAGGGGTGTTGCAAGAATAGCGAAGAACATGACTCCTACGAGACACGGTTCTTCGTTCCCCTGTGCTCTGACGGTCGTTCTCTCCTCTGAACCAGCAGGTAGCTGGGCTTCTTCCGCACACATCTGTGTCCTTCGATGCGCTCGAGGGGGCTCAGAAACCCCAAATGGCTCTAGGTAACCTGGATCTCTTCCCAGGTATCTCGATCACTCTAGGAGACTCACTTTTGTCCAAGTCCTGTGCCAAACAATTAGGTGGATCGATACAATCGTCTCGGCCTAAAACTTGAAGCGTAAAGCTTCGTGGATGGGGTCGGGAGGAGAAGCTCAGGTGAGGCGATGGGTATGATCTTCGAATCACTTGATTTTGAGTAGGAATCAAGGGGATAAGGCAGGGGATTGATGAAGAACACATATGGGACCGAAGATGGAGTGATAATGGGTTGGAACGGGTCGTGATTTGCAGTGCACAGGTCTGGAGCTCGAGCTCCAAGCGATCGAAAAATGCTGGGATTCAGGCAACACTACTGGACTAAACTAAGTATTAAATTCAAAATCGAAATCTACGCTAAAGATTTACCTAAGAATGATTGGAAAGGGGGCTCTACTTGGCTGGGCCAAGGAACAAAACCTCATGGTGGTGCTCCACCGGAGATGGTTGGATTCACCTCCTCCGCTTGCTCTCCTCGCTTCAGACGATGCCGATCGCTTGCTGTAACCAAGGCAAAGCCTTCAGGCACTATCTGAGGGGCTAAAGCTTGAAGAAGAGGGGCCAAAGAGACAAAAGGGATTGATGGTGTATTTATAAGTTAGATTTTGGTGATTTTCAAGGGACGACGGTGTGAGAAGGAGTGGGGGTTAGTGAGGGTTCGATGATGGGCGAAGATGAGGGACGAAGAGGCTACAAAGTGGTAGGAGGCTCGAGGGAAATGGATGAAGAGGGATGCATGGAGAATATGGACAAGAAGCACCCTCGTGAATTCTGACAGAAGTCAGAAGAGATGAGGTACAATTGACTGAAGTCAACAACTAGAACGGCCTGGTTGGTCCACGTGGACCAACCAGGAAATTCCAAGGTAGAAACGCCTTAGAAAAAGAATAATAAATAGTATTAGATTTTATTATTTTTAGGGTTAAAAATTAAAAAATTATCTAATTTTCTATAGTATTTATACATTTATTTTTTTAGAGGTGATCAATTACAACTTCATTTCATGGTTTTATTTATAGGTATATTTACCTATGTTTTGAGTATTTTAATTTTATTTTGTAATTTTGATTTTATCATTTTATTGTGTTATTTTATATATTTACAACTTATTTTTATATACTTAAATATGTTTTTATTGTATTTTTATGGTGTGATATATACACTTAATTAAATAGGTATATTAGATACACTACAACAAAATTGAGCTATAGTGACGCTTTTTTTCAAAACTCATCACTAAATTAGACATTGTTAAATATATAATGATGATATTATTCATTGCGAAGTGAGTTTTTGTACTCAAAATTAGCAACGGATATCATATATGTAGTTATATCATTAGCAATGATCCACATAGCGATGCTTATCAGTTGCTATTTTTCAAAATATCAACTAATCATCGCTATTTTTTTAGTTTAAACTTTAGCGATGATTTATTAGAACTTTGAAAAATAGCAACAAATAAGCATCGCTATGTGGACCATTGCAATGATATAACAACATATATGATATTCGTCGCTAATTTCGAGTACGAAAAATAATTTTGCAATGAAAAATATCGTCGTTATATATTTAACAATGGTTAATTTTGTGACAGATTTTGAAAAAATCATCACTATAGCTCAATTTTTCGTAGTGATATATAGGTATAAGAATAGGTATTTCATCTATGTATTTTATATACTTATTTTATTCTAATATTTTATTCATGTTTTTATTCTAGTTTTAACGTGTACATATGTTATAAACATTATTTACAAAATTATAAACATAAAACATTATAAAATTAATGAAGAATAAATAAAATGATTATTATTTGGGTATTGTCCAATGGGGATCCAAAACCTAAATTTCATATACGAACTTCAAAAAATATGAAATCACCTTCATTAAATAATTTATTAAAAGTTATATACAATTAAAGGTAATTTTGATAGATTATGTGTCTGTGAAGTTCAGGTTTTGAGATTTTATTTTGTGCATAAAATGTATACTGTATATTATTTTTAAATGAAATCAATTTTGTATTTTTCTACATATTTCTATCTACAACTTTCATGTATAATTTTTTTTTTAATTTGAGGGACAGATAATAAAGAATAAAATAGGTCTCAAAAAGTAATTATTGACCTATTTTGTAAAGTGATCCGCCTGTGTTTTCTGTACAATTGGCCACCCTACCTCACCATACTTTATTCCTTGTCCTCCACCGATTTCTGCACGGAACCTGCAAATGCTAGGGTGTCGAAGTAGTTTTGGCTTCTCATCCCTCCAATCTTTTTATCATCTTATAGTTTTTTTAGAAAACAGATTCAGATCTTTCCCCTCCTGTGCTAATCTAGTGCCAGGGACTTGTTTTCGAAGGCCTCTTTCGGCTGTCCTAAAACGAAAGGTCCACTCTCGCTGCCCAGGAAGAACTCTATCAGTGGTTGGCGAGAAGAAGGTCGTGAATCAGGAAGAGTAAGTCATCATGATGACCGAGTCTCGGGGGCTTGGGTCACTTCAGTGTTCTTGACACTTCGCTCTTTTTCTTTTCTTTCCTTTATTCTTTTATTTTGGCAATAAATACAATAAATGTATAATATTTCATACAGTATTTTGTATAAATTAATGAGTGTTTATTTTGACAAATTAGTGATATATACATGCATTTTTCTTAGATTTAAAGGCCATAATGAAAGAATAAAGGTGATGAAATGGAGATTCATTATAGAACTTTCACAGGTTGATTTACTCTCTTTTCATATTTCTTATGTCGATTGATGTCTTATAAATACACTCATGCATGTATATGGGGTTATATTTATGAATCTCGATCATGTCTACCTTGGTTGAATTATGCAATCAATTTAAATAGAGGGACTAAAACCTATATGGAAACTTTAATTAATGTCATAGTGAATTCTCTGGTGGTTCATAATTATATAGTCATAACTGACATCTTGTAAGGAAATCCATTAATAAACCAAGGCCTTACATTTTACGTGATTGTGACATTAACATTTATTTGTGCTTTTAAATATAATGATATGATTTCTTTTCAATTTAAGAATTTACTTTCATAATTAAGTACTTTTCTTCTGATAATTATTAAATCGAAAAAACATCATCTTTTTTTGCATACTATGCAAATACATTTATTGTATACGAGAAAAATTATTTAGAACACTTCTTGATCTCGATATCTATGGTATTCTTATTAGATAAGATAGGACAAAATAATTACAAATAAATATTTGGTAGTTGGAATCAACATTTAAATGTGAAAATGAAAGCTAATAAAAGTTTATTCCCAAGATCATATTACACACACACACACACTTTTCACAACCATTCATGCAACCACATGATTATAAGTGGGCATACATACTTGAACGTATTGCATCCGTCCACTAATGGTGATGTCATGCCATGCACTTAAATTTTATATAGTGTACACTACATTATGAATAGCAGACATATCTATAAAGTCCAAAATAAAATAATAATCATATGCATTAAGAATGTTTAGTTCATATCAAAGCTATAGGGTCATCTAATGTAACGAGTGATCTCATAGAAATTATATTTAAAAAGGAGATATGCATGTCTAAATGGTATTATTTAATAAAATTCAAGACCTTTATCCACTATTACCAATATGTAGGAAAGCTCAAGAGCATAGGATGTAACACCCATACCCCCAAATGATAGTCCCGCATCTAAAACTCACAAAGAACGAGAGTGTATTATAAGTGGTGGGGATTACTACTTGACAACTTGAGCTTAAGCATTTTGGGTGGTTGTCAAGGGATCGCCCAAATCCAACAAGTTGTCAGGGTCAGTTTTCCATAGTAACGGACTAGGGACCTAAGTCCGGAACGTTACAAATGATATCATGGCCAATTTTCCTGCTATTACAAAGAGATAGGAGGAAATAGCTACCCGGAGCGTGCAACAACCATTATTACTGGGAATGAGTGATGGGACATATCACAATGGTGGTTGACAACTTGGGATTAACCATTTTGGGTGGTAGTCAACAGATCTTTGGGCTCAAACCTAACAAGTTGTCAGGGCCAGTTTTCCTCGATAATGGACCTGGAGACCTAAGCTCGGGATGTTACATAGGATAAGAGTGAGAAGTTCAAATCACATCTGTGTCACAAAGATCAAATTCGAGGTGAGTGGTTCATAAGCTGAAGATCTTATTATTATCTTTATTTCATGCAAATATTTTTATGATGCAAGTTTTTAATATTTCAGATAGTTATGCATTTCAAGATTTTTAAGTATAACTGATACTATCTTCAACAAGCTTTATTCTTCCCCATTAGAATGTATGGTCTATGCATTTTTATAGTTTAAATATGCAAATTTAAATGATATGCAATATGAACTTTTCAAGTTCAATATGATTCTTGTTTAAGAAATTATGTCTAGTTAAGCAAGTTCTATATGATTCTTATGTTGATTATGCAAGTTGTATGATTAGATGATTTTAAGAAAGATGCACGCTATGGACCCTCGAGAAGTCATGAACAAGTATGAATAAGTAAGAGGACTTTGGGTCTGCATTATGTATGCAATAGGCTTCGGGATGTATGTATAGAGTTCTTTGGCCTTTGGTGTCGTATGTGCATAAGGCAGTAAGATAAGGTCCTTGGTGGAGTTCGCTCTCTTAGGCTATAAGTAAGGCTAAGGTTCGCCTTAGCAGTAAGTTTTCACGAACTTATCAAGATATGTCGGGGCAGTGTTGCATCATTAAATATGAAAAAGTAGCTTATATGTTTATTTCCAAATAGCAAATATGATTTCGGAACAAGTTTTCATTATTTTTTTCATTGTTTTACTTGCACTCAATGACTATCCAATTTTGTTTGTATTGTAAAAATACTATAAGAAAAATATTTTTTATGTAATAATCGAGTTTAAATATATAATGTCCATTATTTTTCAAGTAATGCTAAACATATAAATTTTGCAATTATGTAGCTAGAGGTTTGTGACCCATTTACTGGGTCTAGGCCATGTCGGTGAGTTTATGCTCACCACTGCAAATTAATATTTTTTCAGGTACTAAGGGAAAAGAAGGCATTGATCTAAGTAAATCAAGTATGAATGATATATCTAGTAAAAGAGGTTGTGCCATCATAGATAGTATCTATTTATAATATTTTCTGACTACGATGGATTTGAATGTTAGAATGTTGATTGCTTCAGTTGGATTTTAAAACTTGTTTACATAATACGCATTCCATTTTACTTCTGGATATGTTGATGATTACAATGATATATCTATTACGACTTGTAACATTTCAAAAGCTAATTTTTCTCTACCGGTCTTTATATTATGTTATACATGGATAGTAAAATTTGCTATGAAAAGAATAAGTTTAATGTCACGCTCGTCTCAAGGTTTAAGCGGGATGGGTCATGACAAGTTTGGTATCGGAGCAAAGGTTTTGCATATTTGGTTTTATTACTAATTAGGTTTTATGCTATAATTATATCATGAATTTTCAATTTATTGATAATTTATAATGTCTTGAAATTTTCCAATTCTCGATATAAATTTTAAATAAGTAAATCGATTATTGCAATATCTTATCAATATTTTATCAACATATTTCTATGTTGGTTTTCAAAGTATTTAAAATTGTGTTTTGAGACTATTCATGATCGATATCAAAATATGATACATGATTAAATGTACATGTGATGGCACTTTTACAACCTCATTTAGGACTCCATTCAAAAAAAAAATTTAACAAAGGACATGCTTCTAATAAGAGGGTAGTTAATGATATTCTATCATTCCTTATATTCGTAATTGCATATAACTTAGAGTAAACTATTGTGGTAGAGATACATTTTGGCAACCTTTTAGCATGTTATTGTCATCTTAACAAGTTGTACCCAAAACACTTTCTTTGTCAAGTATAAACATAAGAACTTAAGTTTCCTCACACTCAAACTCAGCATATGATCTACACTATTTGATTAGAGTACTTCAAGATGACTCTACATTACAAATAAGTTAGTGACGAGTCCGAAATGCACTTGTTAAGAAGGTGTTTTTATCGTCGTGCGTAAAAATATCATTTATCGTTCGTTGTAGGCGGCAATCGGAATCGGTCAAGAAAATAACGACACAAGATATTTTATCAATTTTAATGAATGCAGTTTTATATTTATTTTACTTGGACAAGTCCTAAGGTCGATCACAAGGAGGCAAAGGAACAACCTATAATTATGTCTATCAAAATTCGTGCGCGGTTTTCAAGGCAGTCTTTTTTTTGGAATTTTTAATGCAATAAAGGATGCAATATGTAATTTTGGCCTATTTTACGAACTACAATGTCAATTACGTGCGAACGATGTTCGAAAAATATGAAACCTGGTCAAGATGCAAAATATGATGAAATAAATGCACTGTAATTTTTTTTGGAATTTTTAGATGCAATATGAATTTTTTATGAATTTTCAAATGCAAACAAAATGAATTTCAGTATTTATTTATAATAAATATTAAACCTAATTATTTTCGAGGAAGAAAATTATCTAAGATCTATCACTAGGTGATTGATCTCAGAAAAATCCTAAACCTTGAAAATGTGAGATTTAATACCTATTAAAAATCAAACACTGAAATATACAAAATGATTTTTACAGGGCAAACTATGTATGTAAATGCAAATCTTTTTGGGCACAATGTCAAATACAATTAACTCTACAATATGTGATTTTTCGGGGATTTTTAGAGCCACGGTAACCAATGGCAAATTTAAAAGCACAAACTGGGCAAAATATGCGAATTTTTACAAAATAATTAATTAACCATTGATCACAAAAATATCCACAATGTGTCAAAATGTAGAGAATTAAAGAAGGAACAGAATGCCAATTTTTGATAAATAAAATAGTTTCATGATGTCTAAAATGAAGTATAAACACAGGGGTACATATGCAACATTAATATAATAAATAAAAATGCATAGGGGGGACCTATTTGTAATTACCGATAAATAGAGGGGCGATTCTGCAAATTTTCCAAGGTTCACAGGGACTGAACTGCAATTGCGAGGTTGGTCGGGGGGTGTACTTGCAATTTATGTAGATTCACGTGCAAAGCACGTGATCTGGCCGACATCCCCCACACACGTGCCTCGCACGTGCTGGGGTCTCAGGTCTCGTGCCCGACCACGGTTAGCGAGAGCAAGTGGCGGCATTTATTGAGGTCGTCGACGGGGCTTCAACGGGAAGAGCATCTCCGAGTGTATGGTCGAAGGGATTGGCAGTGCTCCGGTGGTGTGCTGGTGGAATGGAGGTGGTCCAGGCTGATAGGTGAGGCTTCGTTGGCGATGGAGACGGGGCGGAGGTTGGAGTCACCACTGCTGGTCTCGGCTGAAGCGTGGTGGAGCGGTGGTGTTGAGCGTTGGAGGCGAGTCGTAGGTCGAACGTCGAGGAAGTCGGTTGATCAGAGGCAGTATCGTAGCAGTTGAATGGAGAAGGACGTTGGCGGTGAAGATGATGGTCGTTGGCTCGATGCCAATGGAGGAGCAGGAGCAGAAGGCCAACTTGAGTGGCGCTACAGCGAGCCCTAATGGGCTCGGACCTCGCTGGAGAAGACGATGGCACCTGGCTGTCACCACCGGTGTCCTCTTCTCGTGCAAACGACGGATCAGTGATTGGTCGGGGCGGCGATGGCCTTTAAATAAGGCTGGGTTGCTTGGAGGCTATGGAAGGAAATCAGCTTGGGTTGGAAGGGAATCGTAGAGGGGATTTTGAGATTTGATCGAACTGGGATTTGATGGGGGATCGCAGACCGGAGATGGAGTTTGCGGGAAACGAGGACGTGATTGGAGGCAGCGGCGGAGATTTTGCGGCAGGGTGAGATACGCGACGGCCGATTGGGAAAGGAGGCGCGGGAGGTTGAAGACGTACAACGGCCGTCCGATCGGCTGTGATCGGACGATCGAGATCATGCCAGTTGTAGCGAGAGGATAAAGGCGGACACACGTGCTTGGCGCGTGCCTAGGAGGCACGGGCCTCGCACGTGTTATCCTTTTTATTTATTTTATTTATTTTTTTTTATAAAATAATATAATAATATACAAAAAAATGGCTGACACGTGGCAGCCCCAGGGGTGGCCATGGGTCAGCACCACAAAAATCTGCAAATAAAAGTTTTATAAAATCTAAAATAAATAGCAAATGGCCTTAGATCGAAAAAGTTTCTTCACAAAAATTACTCGCCTCGATGAGATCTACAATTCGTGAAGACGTCAAAATCAAAATCGATCAATTGCACAAAGTGATATTTTTGGGGTATCCCATGTACATAGAACACCTTGATTTTTGGATTTTATAATTTTTATGTTATTTTTAAACCAGATAAAAATCCAGAAAAAATATGATAAACTCAAAGATAAATAATTACACATTAATATAATTTTTTGGATTTTTATTAATTGATAAAATATCAGGTCAAAAACCGCTAAAATACAAAATGTACAAAAGAGGCTCAAAACCCAACTTTCACATATGAGCTCCGATTCACTTGAACTTAGTCTTGTTTTGAAGGTAATTGAATGTACATTAGTTTAAAGTGAGTACGGTTAAAAAGACATCAGATGAGGAAAATATGAAGTTTTTAGTTCGAAAATCCTGAAACTAGGGTTTGAGTTTTTGGTCCACTTATTTGGGTTAGTTATTTTTTTGTATTTTTCACGTATTCTTGTTAGTGATATGTACACAGTGGAGGTCGTTTTGTGTCATTCGAAGTTAGCATGAATGAGATAAAATCCGGGAAGTTAAGCTATTTACATGTCATTTTTGGCTTGGATTTTTGGCTTCTTATTTTGTGCAGAAATTAGTGCTAAAATGCAATTCTTATGAAAACATGCACAAATGCTAATTATGCAGAATAGATGGAGAAATGTTATTGATTTTAAGGGATTTGAGCTTAATTAATGAGATTTAGAGTGATGAATCCGAGATTCATCATCCCCCTATACTTAAACCTTGCTCGTCCCTGAGCATCAAAAAGAAATGCCATGAGGTGAAATGAGATTGGGTTCCATACCAAGACCATGAGCTGAAGGTGAAAATGAGATTAGACTCGACCTTTGGATTAATAGTTTATCGGAACTTTTGTGAGACTTAGAATTTTAAAATCAACAACCTTCAAGTTCTACACATCATTGCTACAGTTTCGGATCAGAAGTCATCTTAGATCAATCCTCTTCCCAAAGCATACCCTATGAACATTGAACAATCGACTCAAGTGTGTGAAAGATTTTAGCTCTTTCCACCCAGAATGTCGGACTACCGCACAAACCTCCTCTCTAGTAACTCGTCCTCGGGGAGTCAGGTATTTCCTTCTAAGGTCTGTCGTGTTGTGTTCACAATCGAATTGGGGGAGAAGTTAGAAGAAGGAGAAAAGAACTGGAGGGTAGCTAGTGTAGTCACCTCTCCTTGTGAAGCTGGCCAGTGTAACCGAGTCTCCACCAAGATCTGCAGGTTTCTTGAAGCTTGGACCTTTTTGGTCAGATACTTATTTGGTAGAATGCTTCTTTGTATTTGGAGTTTTTGGTGGTTCTGCTTGGATCTTGTTGTGCCCCTACGGATATAGAATCTTTTTGTTTCCGTATATTTTTTGGGGTCTTAGAAAAAATTGTGCCCAGCGTCCATCCCTTTTCCGAAGCTTTATTTCAACCCGTACTCCGGTCTTTAGATTTCCACTCTACCAGAAAAGAAACTCGCATAGTCTTCCAACATCCCGTTTGAGTTTAGCTACGTGCATAGTGCGAGAGTACAAATTAATTCCTTATTCTAGAGTTGTACCCAGAATGAATAGGCCATGTTAGACACTAAGAGTCAAACTCTGTACATTATCATGTGGAACTCAAAGAATTAAGTCAAAGACCTGAAGCTTCTAAAATCCTATTTCTTGGTGAAGTTCCTCTGAAAATTAGGTGGATTAAGGTCAAGTCCATACCACTCTCGATTTCTGCTCATAACTCGGTTCAGGACCCAAAGACTTTTCAAAGATGCAAATGAATGCGATGCTGGATGAAGTGAATATGTGTGAAATGCAGACACATTTTTTTCTTTTTGTGATTTTTTATGCAATTTTTTTATGCAAGGGATTTTTTTAATGCAAAAAAATGAATAAGAAGCCATTTTTTCAAAAATTTTGGGCACAGTCAATCTTAGTAGCAAAACTCTTTTTCTTTTTCTTTTCTTTTGTTGTTTTTTTTATTAATTACCCACCATAAATACATATAGACTTACGCAAAAGTACGAGGTATGGATAAAATATTTACACAGTATATATACAGACCCCCCTATACTTAGCGAGTGTTGTGTCCCCAGAGCACAAGAAGCGTAAAGAAGACATAGCTCGGGCTAAGCGTAAGAGAGTAAAAAGGACAAGAAAAAGAACAAGATATACAAGTCCCCCCTATACTTAGACTGTGAACAGTCTGAGTATAGAAGAAGGGCGGAAAAATGAAGCTGTCGGGATATGTGAATGAGGAGAGTATATACAGGTGGGTATCGATTCCCCCTATACTTAGGCTCTGGTCAGCCTAAGTATAGGATAAGGGTGGAAATGGAGTGATCGAGAAGGAAAAGTGTGATGAGAGAAATGGTTTATACAGATGGCATCGGTCCCCTCCTATACTTAGGCCTTGTCCACAGTAGAGGAAGAAGCTGTACAAGAAGACTGATGTGGTTGGGAGGGAGGGTGGGTAGCCGATGATTAAGGCGGTTTTCGGCTGATCTTCTTGTGAGCATGTGATGGGATATCGGTATAACGAGACGGAGATGAAGCATATGATTCCTAACTATTATCAATGCCTTCCTCAGAAAAATCATGATGGATAGTAGATGAAACATTTGAGTCAGATGAAAGATAGCCATCATCAGAATTATCCTTAGAGGAATAGTATTTGAAAGTGGACACACTCCAGATATTCATGTCTTTTTATTTCTTCAATTGTTTCCTCAGAATTCATTACTTTTTGGGATCAAACGGTTTGTCCTCAGATGAATACTCAGAAGCACCGGTCTCAGTCAGCTCGTAAGAAATAATTCCAGTGTACTTGTAGAGGGAAGGAGCATCAGTTTTGGATGAATAATAGTTAGAAACGGAGTTGTCCAACGAGAATTGAATTTTGGATCCTTGCGAAGATATGGCTTTAAAGTTGCCGAACAGACTTCACTCATGTAGACCTTTTCTAGACCTGATGAGGGATCATCAACTGATTCCTCTTCCGAAAGATCAAAGGTGACTTTCTTTTTCTTGTTTCGTGAAGATGTCGGTTCACTTGAGTATCCATATGAATAGCCATGAATTCTCTCCTTGGTCGGTTTTCGGCTCGTGTTTGTTCTTAGTCTCTGAGTGTTGGTGCACTCTCTATTTGGGATGATTTGGTCAAGATATTCAGAGAATGTTGCTCCAGGGTGCGACCATGCATATGTCTCAAGATCATAGAAGAAATTTTTGTCTATTTTGAGATCCGTGGGAATTGAAATAATATGAAGAGTCTCTGCATGTTCATTCTTAATTGATTCGATGTTGGAGCATTATTGTGTCGTGTTGATGTAATCCATGTAGTCAAAGTAGGTTGACCCAGGGTGTACCCATGCATAAGTCTCCGGATCATATGATTCATATACATGATTTCCATGGTGAGAGCAGCTGGGAATGGAGTAGGGGGGAGATTCTTTAAATCAATAGTCTTATCAACAACCGCTATCTCAGGTGAAGCTGCGGGGTAGGTCTCTTCTACCGCTTCATGGTTACGGTTGTCGGGGACTTCATGGGCTGCCTCAGAAGATCGTGGTTCCTCAAAGACAGGGTCCGATCTAAGTGCTTCCAATGCCGTGAAATTGATTTCCCGAGTCTCACAATCAATAATTTCCTTAGCCAATGTTAAGAACAGCTTTCCAAGAATAATTGGAGATTGGGTGAACTCTCCTTGATGCTCAATATCAATGATCGTGAATTCTACTTGAGCGGAGAACCTTGGAATTCATGATGACAGAAATGATTCCTCTCGGCCACTTTATTGATCAGCCAGCCAATTGAGCAATCTCTCGTACCAATTGAGCAATCTCTCGTATCTTTCGAATCGGTCCGAGCTTGAGTTCATGAAATACAGAGGTCGAGAGGATATTGATTGGTGAATCGTCATCAATTTGAGCATGGGTAAAAATTGTGTCTTTGATCATACAATCAAATCTGGGCAACCGCTTCACTATGCGGCTCTTGTTTTTTCTCCTCAACACCAAGGAGGAGGCCATTGACAAGATATGTCTTTCTGTCTTTGTTCTAATACTTCCTGACTTTTTCATCATTAATTTGTCCATTACAAATCCTTTTAAGGTTGGGGAATGCTCAATGGCCTGAAGAAAGGGAAGTTCAAAAATCAGTTTCTTTTCCAGTGCTTCCCGTACAGTAGGATCCAAATTCCTCAGATCTTTTTCAGTCTCAATTTTTATGAAATTTTCTGGATTTTTGATTTTTTTGTGGTTTTAAAAATATTCTGATTTTTTGGTATTTTCTGTGTGGTGTGGGGATGTGGTGTGTTCCTCAGATGAGCAGGGGTTCTGGTGTTTAGAGTAAGAGTCAGAGGCATAATCATTTTTGGGGGAATAATATGCAGAAGTGATGCTGTCAGAATCGTCTCCACATTCCTGAATATCCTCAAAATTTTCAATCTTGGATCCAGTCATTTCCTCGTTCATTTTTATGTCTGAGCCACTATAGATTGAAATTAGTCAGTCGGCAAATTTTGAAATCTATCCTCCATTAATTAAAATTTCTTATTTATCATCGAGATATCATTCTCAAAATTCTGTTTATGATCAATCATGGGAACAATCGATGTGTGTTTTTGTAATTCAATAATTTCCTCTTCTATTTTTCAATATGTGTTAGGAGAAGAGTCTCGGAATATCCAATATATGATCATTATTATCTGAAAAATATCTCCTCAATAATTATGGAAGGCGGCTCATATGGTCCAGGTATGTGGAGTTAGTTCGAGTAGAGTTCAATCCTTTGATCATAAGTTGTCGGACCTTGATATTGTGGAGTCAACATACATGGTTGATGTGTTTCTATGTGTTGAGTCCAATCCTCTGTATGAGTATCATATCTGAAGAGGGGGTTGTTATGGTCAATCCAAGATGATGATTGTTCATTTATGTTTACTGGCTGGGTAGACGGGAGATTTGAAGAAGTGTTCAATTCCATCATGTGGGATCATCTCCCATGAATGAAGGATGACATTCACCGAATATGAAGGATTAATTGTATGATCGGCGTGAGAGGATTTATATATGAAAGAAGTAGAGACCTCAGGTCAATTGTTGGTTTGTTTGGTCTGAAAACAAAGGGTTGTCATTCATGAAGTAGATCGGATTTGTAGAGAGTGTTGGTGGTTGAGAGTCTCTTGTTGAAGTTGGAGGAGGTGTTTTGGGTCTAATTGATACAAATTCGTTTTCGTAATATAATACTAATGGATTCTCGGATAATTGTTCAGTCATTTTTGAAAGAGTTGAAAGGAATGAGGGGTTGGGTCTGCAAGAGTTTTTGGACAAGAGTTCCATGATCAAGAAAGGAGAGAGATGATTGCACGGGATAGTCAAAAGAAATTTTATCAAATGTGTGTCTTTTGATCTTCGAAATTGGTTCACGCACATTAATGCAAACACAAATCAAACCTCGGGTTCACCAACTCACACACTCAAGCCGTAAGAGGTTCGGCTATTATCTTTTCAATTTTAAGTTGGTGATAAATCAATCTTGGAAAGAATTTAGCGAGCTGTTAGGTGCCGAAATTTTCTTAAAGACTGTCCAAGTTCGTACGACTAGTTGCATCTACTTTCAACCAGTATAGGTGTAAGTACGGACCGTAAAATGGCTACCCGTGTTACTTAAGGACGGAGCCTTACGTGGTGTCCTTTAAACCACCCACTCTACTAAGGAAGTCCGGACCGATTACCACTACCCGTATTCTTTACTGAGAAGTAGCTAGTCATTTTTAAAATCAGTAGTCTGAATGAAAATGTCGGGAGCTTGGTTCTAACCTTAAGTGTCGTCTCTCGCTCACTCAGAAAAATAAAATCATCCAAGGTCGGGGTTGCTCTCCCGTAAAAATTCTTGAATTTATGAGTTAATTTGAAATTGGCTATATTTAGTAGTCCCAATTTTTATTAGACGATCACTAAAGAATATAAGTGAGCAGAAATACACGTCTATCGTCCAGTCTCAATTTTCTTTTAAAATTATGTGACAAAACAAGAGGGGGAAATTCGAAAAAAGCTGATGCACGTGAAAACAATGATGTATGATCAGTTTGAGAAGACTTACAGTGAATCCTCACAACCTCCATGTAGGATGCAATACAGAATTGACAAATTATTCTAAATGAATGCAAGCCGATGAAAAATCACACCTAGTAGAAAGTTCTATTAGCGGGGAAAGAAATTGAGTTGAATTTGGCTAAGTTGAACGACCTATGTGCATCTCGATTAATAGCGAAGTGTGGCCTTAGATCCTACGATCACAATAAAAAAAATAAAAATGCTCTAAGAGTCGTATGTGTAAGTCTAGCCTAATCGCCACTTCTTAAGTCGGGCCCTACCCTCACCGGAGAGTGAAACAGGCCACGACACACCACAATAATAGTTCAAGGTCTTTTTACACATGCGAGAGTCCAAACAAACACCAATGTAAATGAGCAATTAATTACAAAAATTTAAGAGTTTACAGAAATTAAAAACCTAGACTCTACGCTTTCTCACGACTCGACTCGATCTTAAATTCATTGCGGCTTTTTGGAGGTCGGTGAAGTTGCGTCGGTTCTTGAAAAACCGCTCCACGTATGCCGGGTACCTCGGAAGAAAAATAAAAGAGAATTGTGTAAGAGAGTGACTCAATAAAATATGAAAATAAATGCTGAAAATAAATGCAGATTTTTTTTAGAATTTAGAATGAAAAATTCGGGGGTCAGACTACCCGAATGCGGAAAACTGAACGAAAATTTTCAAAACACAAAACTAAGCCATTTGCCTCCTCGGCAATGGCTCCATCTGACGAGTCCAAAATGCGCTTGTCAAGAAGTTGTTTTTATCGTCGTGCGTAAAAATATCATTTTTCGTTCGTTGTAGGCGGCAATCGGAATCGGTCAAGAAAATAACCACACAAGATATTTTATCAATTTTAATGAATGCGGTTTTATGTTTATTTTACTTGAGCAAGTCCCAAAGTCGATCACAAGGAGGCAAAGAATTATGGCTATCAAAATTCGTGCGCGGTTTTCAAGGCAGTCTTTTTTTTTGGAATTTATAATGCAATAAAGGATGCAATATGTAATTTTGGCCTATTTTAGGGACTAAAGAATCAATTATGTTCAAACGACGTTCGAAAAATATGAAACTTGGTTAAGATGCAAAATATGATGAAATAAATGCACTATAATTTTTTTTGGAATTTTTAGATGCAATATGAATTTTTTTTATGAATTTTCAAATGCAAAAAAAAATGAATTCAGTATTTAATTATAATAAATATTAAACCTAATTATTTTCAAGGAACAAAATTATCTACGATCTATCACTAGGTGATTGATCTCAAAAAAATCCTAAACCTTGAAAAATGTGAGATCTAATACCTAGTAAAAATCAAACACTGAAATATGCAAAATGATTTTTACAAGGCAAACTATGCATGCAAATGCAAATCTTTTTGGGCACAATCTCAAGTATAATTAACTCTATATATGTGATTTTTCGGGAATTTTTAGACCACGGTTAATCAATGGCAAATTTAAAAGCACAAACTGGGCAAAATAGGTATATTTTTACAAAATAATTAATCATTAATTAACCATCGATCACAAAAATATCCACAATATGTCAAAATGTAGAGAATTAAGTGAGGAACAAAATGCCAATTTTTGATAAATAAAATAGTGTCATGTAGATGTCTAAAATGAAGGATTAAACACAGGGAGTACAGATGCAATTTTAATATAATAAATAAAAATGCAGAGGGGACCTATTTGTAATTTATAATAAACATGGGGTGATTCTGCAAATTTTTCAAGGGGCACGTGCGCCGGAATGGATGGACTGAACTGCAATTACGAGGTTGGCTGGGGGGTGTACTTGCAATTTATGCAGAGTCACGTGCAAAGCAGATCTGGCTGACGTCCCCCACGCACATACCTCGCACATGCTGGGGTCTCGGGTCTCGTGCCCGACCGTGGTTAGCGAGAGCGGTGGCGGCATTTGTTGAGGTCGTCGATGGGGCTTCAGCGGGAAGAGCAGCTCCGGGCGTATGGTGGAAGGGATTGGTGGTGCTCCGGTGGTGTGCTGGTGGAATGGAGGTGGTCCAGGCTGATTGGTGAGGCTTCGTTGGTGATGGAGACGCGGCGGAGGTTGGAGTCACTGTTGATGGTCTTGGTCGAAGCATGGTGGAGCGGTGGTGTTGAGCGTCGGAGGCGAGTCGTAGGGTCGAACGTCGAGGAAGTCGGTTGATCAGAGGCGGTTGATGAGGCTAAAAATCAGATTCGTGGCTTTTTTTAGAGAAACGTGGTCGATGTAGAAAAAGAAAAGCCGCGAATACACGATCTTCAGTCTATCAAATAAATTTGATTTTTCGAAGGAAAACCTACACTAATTATTTATCCAGGTGAGTGTGCCTGGGTCGAACTCAAGGAGGCAGAATAGAAGACTTCGATTTTTTTCGGAGAAAAGATTCTCGTGATTTTATTTTAACTCTTCTGAAAGTGACCAGAGAAAAGCAACACTTTTTGTTTTATTATTATTTATATTTTTATTTGATTCTATTCTTTCAAATTTTTATTTAATTTTCAAAAAGGTTATATTTTTTCAAAAAGATCTATTTATTACATAATAGGTGGAATATATGTTAGGTGATACAATATAGTAGGTAAAAAGCCGAGCAACGGGCTCGGATGACACATGAAAACAAACCAAAACGGAGTCGGTTTGCGACAAATCAAAACACGAGGAAAACACAAGAAAAAGTCACGAAAACTTAATACGAACTAGATGGGGTAGTTGCGTAACTACCCTAAAGAAATTGTCGAGCAACAAGGTCAAACGAGGTCAAAATAACCCCTACAGCCCAGGGGCATAAGCGTAAAAAAACTATATAAAATGTTCTGTAAAAAGGTCCTTCAGGACTGTTCTGTAAGCAAAAATAAAGTTGTTTTACATTTAGGTCCCTGCGGAGGGACCTAAATGCAATATCTGGAAACCTGTGGAGCGGGGGAATATACTTTGGAAAACTTCTGGTTTAAGTTGCAAATTCTCCACCAGTTCGCTGTGGACGGCTGCAATTAGAAGCTATCAGGCGCTGATCAATGGTTCTGAGCTTGCCACGTGTCAGTAAACTGTACACTGTCTGTTCTTGAGGTTGTTCGTGAGTTTGTTGCGCGGTTGACGACGACGTCTCTTCTCTAATTTTTCTCGATCAAATGCCGGTGATCTGGGCGCTCCGGCAGGTCCAGAGGGGTGGCTCCTCCACCCCTCGAGCTCGCCCGCGGTAGGGGTCGGTCGGCGGCGGCTCGAAGCGGCGGTGGCGATGCAAGGAAGATGACGATCTCGTGATCTTGGAGGTTGTATCAGTCTGGCTTCTCCTCTTTGAAATTAAATTTATTGATGATCAATGGCTTCCAGATATGGGGAATGGCTCCAAATCGTTGTTGGACCTGCAAGTGAAAGATTGATGTGCTCGATTCTCGATGAATCAGCCAATTGGTTTGGTTTTGCAAGGTCACAAAGTGATAAAAAATTCGTTTCCAGAAGAGATATGTGAGTGCGTGAAAATGGTGATGAATTACGACGCGAATCGAGTATGATCGAAGTGGTTTGAAGGTGAATTTCAATGGGGCGTCTAGGCTATGTGATTAGGCGAGCTAAAACTGGGATTAGCGTTGCTAATCAACGCACGAGAATCGAGAAAGAAATGTGATAAGATGGAGGAAGAGGTCTGGGGATTCATGGTGTATTACCTGGGAAAGGGTTGCTCAACGGTCGACCTTTGGCCGGAGCGGAACGCGGCTCGAAGCGGCGATGCAAGGCGGCGGACCTCCTTGGAACCTCCTCCGATGTCTCCTCCTCCACGCGAGCACCTTCAAGCGGAGGCTGTCACCTCTTGGACGAGCGGCGCGAGGCCAGGAAGTTGGGAAGTCGGGCATCTTGAGCTGGAGCTCTGGTTGTTGGAGAGTTAAGGTCGTTAGTGGTGACTTTGGGCCCTTTTATAGATTAGATTTCGTGGGCTCCAAGAGAAGATCGAAGGCTGGCGATGGAGGGGTAGTTAGGGGATTAGATCCAATGTTTAAGTCGGCTGAAGGTGTTATGGGTCGCGGGGAGAATTCATGGAAGAAGGCCGGTCAGTGCAGTTAGACCGAGCTACTTCTTGGAGAAGACAACCCGGGTGTTGACAAGTGTCAGCACCTGGTTGGCCAGGAGCTTGAAATTCATTATAAAATCATTAATAAATATTAAATAATGTTATTTAAAATAGATATAAATACAATAAATATAGATAAATTAATTTTCTAATTTTGGAATAATTACTTTTAATAAATAATAAATATTATTCAAAATATAAATATTATATTAATAAATATGTATTTATAAATAGGTTTTAGATTTTTCATTTAATAAATAAATAAATATTAATTTTATATTTTTTATGATTAGAATAATAAATAAGGTTTATGTGAATTTTTATAGATTTTTATACAGTAATCTACATATTTTAATAAATAGAGGTATAGGTTATCTAGTTCATTTATACCTATAATTTAGAGTTTTGATTTTATTAAAATAATAAGTAAGGTCCAAAAATTATGAAATAATTTAGGGTGAAAATACAAGATCATGAAATAATTTAAAAAATTATAAAATTAAGAAAACTATAAATAACGTATGTTACATAAAATAAATAGCCCAGAAACCCCGTTGTCTTTTGGTCCCAAAACCGACTTTTTGCAAATGGATTCCGAATTCGATGAAACCATCTTTATTAATTAGAGAATATTATTTTATGAACTTTAAAGGCGAGTAGAGTGAAATTGGAGTTCGTATGAGGAAGTTTGGATGTTCGGAAGTTGAGATTTTGACAATTTATAGGCTGGGTTTCTTGGCATATATACAGGGTAATAATTTTAACTTCTTTTAATATATTTTTATATACATTTTTAGGAATAATTAAGAAAAGAATTTGGTGAAAAATATATACATATGAGTTAATTAAAAATTCTTTGAAA
The DNA here is from genome assembly GCA_037367405.1 of Ottelia alismoides. Classification (NCBI taxonomy): domain Eukaryota; kingdom Viridiplantae; phylum Streptophyta; class Magnoliopsida; order Alismatales; family Hydrocharitaceae; genus Ottelia; species Ottelia alismoides. Next base: position 40,937 of record JAZKJV010003933.1, on the reverse strand, counting down.
TTTTGTATTTATTTTATAAATAATGAAAGTGTATAAAGTGTGTATTAATTTTTATTTTTTGGTTTTCTTTCCTTATCTCCCCCTACTTTTCAGTTTGTCGACCAATCCATGCTGACTTGGTCTCGGGGGTTAGGCAATAAATATACCTTACAGTTATATTTATATATTAAGTCATATTGTGTATATATATATATACATATATTCAATCTGTCTTGGTTCTTTTTCTGGTTCTTTATTTATTTACATGGTTTTGATGATTAAAAGTGAGTTTTTAATCAGGAAGGATGATTTATTAAAAGATGGAATTTAATGAGTATCTACATGCATTTGTTAAAGGTTTTAAGACAAAATGCTACAGAAAAGTTAATGAATCATGGATTCATCAACCCCTATACTTAAACTTTGCTAGTCCCTTAGCAAACACTTATTTTGAAAAAGTAAGTGAAAAAGAAAGAAAGTTAGAATGAATTTGTTTTCCTAAACCAATTCATGAGAACAGACAAAGGACAGAGCTCGATCGGGCCTGAAACTAGCATTTTGTCAGAGCCTTAACTAGGATTAGGATTTTATCCTCAACAGTCCTCAAGTTCCAACAATCCTTATTCAAGATCTCTTCATCTGCTATTTCAAACTCACTTATCCATACCGCAAACTCTATCATCTTGAAGTCAACTTGTACAGTGTGTGAATTGATTTAGCTCTTCCTTCTTAGAGAACCGAAGAAGAACCCGCCAATCCCGGCTACACACTTCTATGGCTTCCTCATCCAGCTACTATTTCCTCGTGGAGGGAGGTATTCCCTTCTGAGTTCAGTTCTGCTATGTCCACAATCGAATATAGAGAGAAGATAGAAGAATGGGAAAAGAAGTGGAGTGCGACCAGTGTAGACGCATCTCCTTGTGAAGCTCAACCGGTGTAGCTGAGTCTCCACTAAGATGTGCAGACATTTTTGGGGGAAGCTTGGACCATTGTGGTCGTATTTGTATTTGGTGGCTTCTTCTTTGCTTTGACTTTGTAATTTGCTTGCATTGCATTCATCCTTTTATGCCTCGACGGATATAGCATCTTTTGTTCCGTCTCTTTTTTGAGGTCTCAGAAAAATTGTGTCAGCAGATCCTTCCCTCATCCGAAGCAACTATTGCAACCCCAATCTCTCCCGTCTTTAGACTTCAATGCCGCATAGATAAGGATAGAAATGCACTACCAAGATTTACGGCTCTTCGCAACTCTATACAAGTTGAGTTAAGTGCGGAGTGCATGTGTTCAAGATTGGTTCACTGGTGTAGAATTATACGGATGACACCAAATGGTCTACTTAAGCACAAATGACTTGATTTCCTGAACATGGTCTTATGGAACCGAAAGATTTTAAGTCATAGACCTGAAGAGTCTAAATTCCAGTTCCTAACTTGGCTCCTTAAAATGGAAGTTAAAAGCCGTGATCAAGCTCCATCCTTTAGACTAGACTCAATCTTTAGTTCTAGAAATCAAACTTATTCTGGAAAATGCGAATGCAAATGCAACCATGTTTTTGTGAAGTATATTTTCTGTTTTTTACTCGTTTTTATGAATTTTACGGCTTTTGTGATTTTTATGTCTTTTAAGGTTTTGTATTTTTATGGATTTTCTGATTTTTATAGACCAATCCTTTTTTATTTATGGGTTTTACAAGATATATATTTTTTATTTGGGTTAAGTACCTAATAACTTTTACGGTTTTTTCTACAGAAAATTTTACAAGGATTGAGTAATTTTTACATATGTTTTAATAAATAAGTTTTTAAATGAATATTATACGAATTTTAAATACATATTTTAGTTACGGCTTTTAAATACAAGTTTTAAACATATTTTACTTATTTACAAGGATTTTATAAATAATAGATAAATATATAAATGGATTTTAACTTAACCCGTACCCACTTTTTATGGATTTTATAGATATAAATAATACATCAAAGTACGAGTTATGGACGAAAGTATATATACAATATATATGCACCCCCCTATACTTATCTTGAGCTATGTCCTCATAGCGTCAAAAGAGAAAAAGGAGGACATAACTCGTGCTAAGTAAAAGTGGGTGAAAAGAATATACGAGAAAAGTCAGTCAACCCTCCCCCTATACTTACGATCTGGTAATCGTAAGTATAACGAGAGAGCAAAAACAGGATGACTGAGTGAAAAGAATAAATAACGAGAGTTTTAAAAGTATAAGTAATACGAACTCATCGGAATCACTCGGTCCCCCCTATACTTAGGATAAGGCATCCTAAGTATAGAAAGATTGTAGCCAAAAATCGGAGACCAGTGATTTGTGGAGAAGAAAGGATATACAAAAGAATCAGAACAAAATATAAAACGTGAATCAACGGACAATTGATCCCCCCTATACCTAGGATCTGGTATCCTAAGCATATAAGACGAGCAAAAACGGGGACGATTGCGGTCTACGAAGAATATACAAGTGTTGTGAATCTCCAAAAACGAATGGCTCAAAAGAATTTGTACAGGATGAGATGAAGGGAAAGAATAATCATGATTCCTGTACAAAATAGATCACTTCAGTAAGGGCCAGATGATCAGTAGTCTCGATAAAATGCTTCAGCATCTGCCCGTTAACCACGAACGGCTCTGCACCAGGTGACACATCTGATATTGCTATACTGCCATTGTCGTGCACTGTTCTGACTATGTACGGTCCTTCCCACTTGCTTTTTAATTTGCCGGGAAAAATTCTCAATCTCGCATTGAACAACCAGACTTTCTGCCCTGGGACAAAGCTCTTGTACCGAATATGTCTGTCATGCCATTTCTTTACTTTGTCCTTATAGATGAGTGTGTTCTCGTATGCTTGAGTTTGAATCTCTACCATCTCATTCAGATCTATCTTTCTCTTGGCTCCTGCTTTCTGTACATCCATCAATATCTCTCGAATTTCCCATTCATATTTGTGCATGATCTCTACGGGCAAGTGGCACGGCTTTCCATAAACCAGTCTGAATGGTGAAGTACCTAAGGGAGTTTTGTATGCAGTACGATATGTCCAAAGAACCTGATCTAGAAGCAGTGACCAGTTCTTCCTATCCGGTCGTACTAGTTTCTGAAGAATTGATTTCACCTCCCTATTTGAGACTTTAGCCATACCGTTCGTATGTGGGTGGTAAGGAGAAGCTACTTTGTGATCAATGTCGTATTGCTTCACTAGCTTTTTCACCTCCTTATTAATGAAATGGCTACCCCCATCAGAAATAAGAATATGAGGGATCCCGAACCGCGAAATAATGTGTTCCCTTAGGAACTTACAAACGGTCTTACTGTCTGCGGTTCATGCGGGTATAGCCTCCACCCATCTACTAACATAATCTACAGCGAGAAGAATGTACTCAAAGCCGCTGCTAGAAGGGAACAGTCCCATGAAATCTATGCCCCATGCGTCAAAAATCTCGCAAATAATGACAGGTCGCATCGGCATTGCATCTCTGGCACTGACTGTCCCTACAGCTCTCTGACAATCTGGACAACTCTTCACGAATGTGCAGGCATCTCTAGTTAGAGTCGGCCACCATAATCCGCTCTGTAGTACCTTCTGCGCTGTCCTCTTCCCTGAATGATGTCCTCCTGACTCTAAAGAATGACACAAAGTGAGGACACTATTATATTCCTCTTGAGGAATACAATGCCTGTAAACGCAATCCGGTCCTTCGCGAAAAAGAATCGGATCCTCCCAATGGTAGTATCGTGCCTCAGAAACTAGTTTGTCAACTCGATTCTTAGGCCAACCCTGAGGACTTTTCTGCGTGACCAGAAAGTTTACTATATCTGCATACCATGGAAGTTCGGTAATCGCAAAGATGCTCTCGTCAGGAAACCTCTCTGCAATCTCTGGCGTGTACTCATTTGAAGGTTGATCTGACTGTAATCGGGAGAGGTGATCAGCTACCACATTCTTTACCCCATGTTTATCTTTGATATCCAAATCGAATTCCTGAAGTAATAGAATCCATCTAAGAAGGCGTGCCTTAGCATACTTCTTTTCCATTAGAAATCTGATAGCTGAGTGATCTGTGTATACTGTGATTTTCGAGCCAAGCAAATATGATCGGAACTTATCTAGAGCAAACACTACTGCCAACATCTCCTTTTCTGTCACTGTGTAATTTCTCCGAGCTTCATCTAAGGTTCTGCTGGCATAGTGAATAGCAACAGGAAGTCCATTCCTCCTCTGTCCTAATACAGCCCCGACTGCAAAATCTGAAGCATCCGTCATGATCTCGAAAGGTAGAGACCAATAAGGTGGCTGTAGGACATGAGCACTGATTATCTTATCTTTTAGACTGAGGAAGGCATTAAGACATTTATCATTTAACACGAACTCGATGTCTTTGCCTAGTAGTTCAGTTAACGGTCAAGCAATCTTGGAGAAGTCTTGGATAAACCGTCGGTAAAAGTCGACATGCCTCAGAAATGACCGTAACTGTTTGATGTTGGATGGTGGCTTGAGTTTCTTGATGACATCCACCTTGGTAGGGTCAACCTCCATGCCTTGCTGGGAGATGACGTGCCCCAACATGATCCTGTGAGTAACCATAAAATAGCTCTTTTACCAGGACAGAATGAGATCTACCTCACAACATTTTTGTAGAACCTGGTCTAGGTGCGCCAAATAATCGTCAAAGGACTCACCATAGACCAAAAAATCTTCCATAAAGACCTCTAGAAAATCACCGACCATGTTCGTAAAAATAGCAAGCATGCACCTCTAGAAAGTAGCAGGAGCGTTGCATAGTCCAAAGGGCATCCGTCTAAAGGCATACGTGCCGAACGGACATGTGAAAGTGGTTTTCCCCTAGTCTTCAGGAGCAATTGAGACCTGGTTGTATCTGGAGTAACCGTCGAGGAAACAGAAGTACCCCTTCCCTACCAACCGTTCTATGACCTGGTCTACAAAAGGCAACGGGAAGTGGTCCTTCTTCGTCGCGGTGTTCAGCTTTCCGTAATCAACACATACTCACCACGACATGGTTACTCTCTTTGGAATCTCCTCTCCATTCTCGGTCTTAACCATCTGAATTCCCGACTTCTTCGGGACAACATGTAATGGGCTAACACATTCGGAGTTGGAGATGGGATAAATGAACCCTGCGTCACACCATTTCGTGATCTCTTTCTTGACAACTTCTCGTAACACCGAATTCAGCCTACGCTGAAACTCTCTGGAGGGTTTGCTGTCATGATCGAGATAGATATGATGTGAACACAAAGCAGGATTAATCCCGCGGAGTTGGATACGGTCCACCCAATAGCCTTGCGGTTTCTTTCGAGAATCTCCATGAGACAAGATTCTTGATCGTCGGTCAAAGATGAGCTGATAATGACCGGAAACTGTTGATGTGGACCCGCAAGGAAAGCATATTTTATATTTGGTGGCAAAGTTTTTAACTCTGGTAAGGTAGAATCTAGATCTGCTGAAACATCCTCTGTATGTGTACAGGGATCTGCATCGGTTGTGGATATGTCTGCGAGTTGGTTATCCACCATCTCTATGTGCTCTAGAGTCAGACTACAGAAGATTTTCAAGACATCATCCGACTCCTCAGAATGATCAGAGGAAAATAAATCAGGCAAATGGAACTCTGAATCATCTGAGATGGAGGAATCGTGTAAAGTTTCTGAATCTGAAAGATCTGCATTAAACTCCTCAAAATTCTGATCCCTTTTCTTCTCCTCATCCAGACTAAAATATAAAGTTCCGTCGGAAGAATCACCCCCTGTGGTCTCGGACCTGTCCTCTGTTAAGCATTCTTGGGTCTCTACCTGATATCTATCGAGGTCGTCAAGACGGACCTCATCCATGTAATCGCAGGAGGCTAAAGAACTCAGAAAATCAGAAGATGCATCACTGAAGGTGTTTGATTCTCTCGCCATCTCTATATGTACCTTTTCGCCCTCGGCGCGAAAAGATACCTTCCCTGTATCATAATCGAAGAGAGCCTTTGCGGTTTCCAGAAAAAGTCTCCCGAGAATAATCGGGGTCAAGTGTAACTGTGTAGGGCAATCCATGTCCAGGACCGTAAAGTCCACTGGGAATTGCAGACCCTGCACGGTTACGATAACGTTCCTAAGTATACCCTTAGGTCTCTTTACTGATCGATCAACAAACTGAGGGATTGCACGAGATTTGTGAAGAGGACCTAACTTGAGCCTATCGAGTAAGGAAGAGGGTATCAAGTTAATCGAGGAACCGTTATCTGAGAGAGTGCGGTCGAACTCGGCTTTTACGATCTCGCATCTGACATAATGTGCACCTGAGTCTTTCTTCTTCTTCGGTAACTTATTCTGTATCGTACAGGATGTAGCCTTAGTCAAGACATGTTTCTCTGTTCGGGATCTCTTTTTCCTATGCATGGTGCATCGGTTTTTCAATTGATTCTTATGCGTAGGAAACTGATCTAAGGCATCGTGAAGCGGGATCTTCAGAAAGATGTGATCTTTTAGTAAATTTTTGATCTCCGGAGAGGCAAGATTCTTTTTGGATTTTTTCTTCCTTTTCCAAACAAAGCATCGGGAAAAGGAACAAAATCAGAAGTCAGAAAGTCAGAGTTTTTATTTATTTCAGAATCAGCTTGTACATCGAGAGTTTCAGAATTATGTACAAAACTCTCTAAGACAGGGGAAGAACGATTTTTCTCGGGAATCTCTGCCTGATTTGGCGTGATGTCATCGTCTGATTCGCCAGTATCCATATCAATTGTATTGGCACCGCTCTCGGTTTTTGAATCTACAGGGTGGTCCTCATGATCTTGTTGGTTCTCCTCCTCGGCTTCAGATTCTTGCGGCTCATGGATCTTCTCGTGCTCCTCAAGTGCCCTCTCGTCTTCTCCAGCAGGTGTTTGTGGTGATCTACCGCTTCTGAGACGAATGAAGTTAGATAAAAAATCAGGAAAAGAGATCGTACCTGTAGTGTCATCTATCTGATCTAGATGCCTCCTCTTGTTGTTTGGATTCATCTGAGACTGGGCTGGAAGAGTGGTCTTCGGCGTGATTAACTCGTTCAGACGACGGTTAACCTGCTCCATCTCAGTATTGTGTGCAATCTGGAGCGTACTCAGCATATCTATAATCTGGTTGATTGCCTGGGCCTGTGAAGACATCTCTGGTTCGGTGTGGTGGCCTTGACTTGCTCCTCTCTCCTGCCTTGGCGTGAATTGCTGAGAGGTAGAAGACTGGGAGTATCGCTGAGGTGTGGAAGACTTCTACGGCTATTGATAATGATAGTTCTGTGAATAGTTAGCAGGGTTCTGATAGTGCGGTCTCCGATGGTAAACATTCGGATGAGACTGTTGCGGCGTGAAGCTCTGTCGGTGCTGGAAATTCGGACGTCCATGCTGCGGATGACCGTACGTCTGCTGCTGCTGATTCGGTATACCCGGCTGCTGAATCGGAGTATACCAAATCCCATTGATCTCGAAAGTGGATTGCGGCTCCATCTCCATCTCTGCGGTGCTGGTGATCTGGCCGGGATTGGCATGAGACTGATCCTCATGCCAATCAAGCTGCGGAGTTTCTGGCTCACTCTGTATGAAGTGGATCGGAGGGGTGGGCAGAGTGGGTAAGATCCTCCGTGCTGGTTGTGTGGTCGAAGAAGTCTGGCTCTACTCGTACTGGAGCTGAAGATCAGAGACCTTCTTCGGGAGATCACTCAGCTGCTGAGGTAGAGCTGAGAGTTTCTCCAACTCTCGCAGCGGCTGTAAGTCCTGAACTTGCTTGTGAATCACATCCACCAACGTCAATTTCTCGCTAATGTATCCCATGTTAGTGTTGGATTCAGAATCTGAGATATTAGCCACCTTGTGATGTTCTCGGTGATGTGGTGGCCGTGGGGCTTTCTGAAATGCCCGAGTAAAGTCCACGACTCTCGAGTTCTCGTCCATCCCTTCGAAGATGGCCCAGACTGACTCGGCATCCTTATTCAAATAATTGCCACCACATGCGGCACTTACGAGCCCCTGAATTTTCGGCTGGAGTCCTCCGAAGTAGTTCTGCACGAGCACCTTCATCGGGATCTCATGATGCGGGCATCTCTCCGTAAGGTCCTTGAATCGATCCCATGCCTCATGGAACGATTCGTGCGGCAGTTGCGTGGAGTTGGAGATCTGGCTCCTCATCATGTTTGTCCTTCCCAGAGGAAAATATTTGCACAGGAAGGTGGACTTCAGATCGTCCCATGTAGAGATTTCCTTCCCCAAATGACTCAGCCAGTAAAGAGCCTTATCATCTAAGGCAAAGGCGAAGGCCTTGAGGCGTACAGCCTCCTGCGTGACTCCTGGACAGCAAGCCGTACCGCAAATCATTTCGAACTGTTGTAAGAAGGTAAACGGCTCATCTGCGGCATTCCCATAATACTTGGGAAGCAAAGAAATGAAGGACGGTCTCAGCTCGTATGGCCCTTGATTCGGTGGTAGCCGAATCCAATGGTGGAGCATTCTAGCGCCCGAGTCATACTCATCCCGTAAAGTAGAGGGAACCGTAGGCGGTAACTGGTTCCCGACCCCTGCTCGCAGCACGGCTATTTCAGCCCGTAGTTCATTCTGAACTCTAAACTGGTCTCGGATCTGTAAGTTCATCTGTTGAAGAGTCTCGAGAATCCCGGTGGTAACATTTACAGCTTCTGGTCTTCCTTCGTCTTGTTCCTCAGCTGCTGCCCTCTCGTCTGCTGCTGGTGCTTTTCCGCGAGCCATCGGCTTTGAGTCTTCTGGAAAAGAGAAGCTCTCGTTAGAACTCAGCGAAAATTTGGCTGGAGATAATTCATTGAGACAAGGGTCTGTCTCAATTTTCTGGCGAGGAGGTGAGGGAGTCTGGGTCTGACTCTCCTCGAGATCAGATGGGACCAACTCGGGAAGAGGGTCATCCCGAACTTGTGAAGACATACGCTCGACGGTAGATGTTCGAAAGCTCACGGAGTCTGAGCAGAAAAGCCATCGAGACGTCATCTTCGATTTCAAAAGAAGGGAGGATCACGAATAGTGATTCAAGAGAGAGGGATAAATGCGAAAGCTGCGGAAGCTCACGCCCCGCAAGTAAACACAAAGCAAACCCCATTTTCACCAACTCCACCCGATGATGACCGTAAGAGTTCAGTCTTTTATCTTTTCAATTTTAGGGTTGTAATTAGCAAACAAAATTTTGCGGTTATCGTGCGCTGTGCGAGCTGATAGGTGTCCGGTTTTTCTCGCGATACTGTCCCGAGTCCTTACAGAGGATCACTTGTTTGCAGCTAGTATGGAGGCAAGTACGGACCGTTTCTGACTACCCGTGTTGCTTGGGGACGGAGCCTTACGCGATGTCCTCTAAATCCCCCACTCTGCTAAGCAAACTCGGACCGTTGCCGGCTACCCGAGCTTCCTCACTGACAAAGCAGTGATCATGTGTATGGGCTAAGTAGTATTTTAAAAGAAATCAGATTTTAAATTAAGTGTCGACTCTCGCTCGCGCACTCTGGGAAATGTGCGGGAGTTACTCTCCAAACTCAATTGAATCTTTATGATTTTTTAGATCCGATATTTTTAGCCGTCCCGATTTTATTTTGTGGTTTTATAGTAAATTTTTTAAGTGTTTTCAAACAGCCGTCTAATTTTTATTTTCTGAATCCTAAAATCATGCACCTAGGTTGCAAGTCCTAAAACTAGCTACGTAAGAACAATCAGATAGAATAAAAACCTAAACATGCATCTATTGAAAAGCCACGGAAAAACCGATAAGGCGAGAAAATCGCGGTGGGTGCTCTGATCCCCAGAATACACGGTACTCGGTGAATCAGACCCCGAAGAAAATGGGGGGGGGGGGTTGTTTATTCTTTTACAGTTTCTCTCCCTTTCTCTATCTTTTACAGAGTTAAACTAAGTCTGCCCTCTCCAGCCGATTCGTAGAGAAAGAACCGGCCTCTACTCTTTCAACTGATTCGGCTTCCTAAGAAGCCGGCTGATCCTGCAGGTCCTGCAAAAATTAGTTAGCGGAGAAAGCCGAGAGATGAGTCGAGAAAACCGTAAGAAAAAAACGTACGAAAAACTACGAGACACGATAAGAAGAGAGAAAATAAAATCACGAAGATATGAAAAAAATCAAAATATTCTAACGCCTCCCCGGCAACGACGCCATTTTGATGAGGCTAAAAGTCAGAATCGTGGCTTTTTTTAGAGAAACGTGGTCGATGTAGAAAAAGCCGCGAATACACGATCTTCAGTCTATCAAACAAATTCGGTTTTCCGAAGGAAAACCTACACTAATTATTTATCCAGGTGAGTGTGCCTCGGTCGAACTCAAGGAGGCAGAATAGAAGACTTTGATTTTTTCGGAGAAAAGATTCTCGTGATTTTATTTTAACTCTTCTGAAAGTGACCAAAGAAAAGCAACACTTTTTGTTTTATTTCTATTTTTATATTTTTTATTTGATTTTATTCTTTTCAAATTTTTATTTATATTTCAAAAAGGGATATTTTTTTCAAAAAGATTTATTTATTATATAATAGGTGGAATATATGTAGGTGATACAATATAGTAGGTAAAAAGCCGAGCAACGGGCTCGGATGACACACGAAAACAAATCAAAACGGAGTCGATATGCGACAAATCAAAACACGAGGAAAACACAAGAAAAAGTCACGAAAACTTAACACGGACTAGATGGGGTAGTTGCGTAACTACCCTAAAGAAATCGTCGAGAAACAAGGTCAAACGAGGTCAAAATAACCCCTACAACTCAGGGGCATAAGTGTAAAAAAACTATATAAAATGTTTTGCAAAAAGGTCCTTCAGGACTGTTCTGTAAGAAAAAATAAAGTTGTTTTACATTTAGGTCCCTGCGGAGGGACCTAAATGCAATATCTGGAAACCTGTGGAGCGGGGATAAACTCTGGAAAACCTTCTAGGTTTAAGTTGCAAATTCTCCACCGGTTCGCTGTGGACGGCTGCGATTAGTAGCTATCAGGCATTGATCAACGGTTCTGAGCTTGCCACGTGTCAGCAAACTATACACTATCTGTTCTTGAGGTTGTTCGTGAGTTTGTTGCGCGGTTGACGACGGCGTCTCTTCTCCAATTTTTCTCGATCAAATGTCGGCGATCTGGGCGCTCCGGCGGGGCCAGAGGGGTGGCTCCTCCACCCCTCGAGCTCGCCCGCGGTAGGGGTCGGTCGGCGGCGGCTCGAAGCGGCGGTGGCGATGCAAGGAAGATGATGGTCTCGTGATCTTGGAGGTTGTATAAGTCTGGCATCTCCTCTTTGAAATTAAATTTATTGATGATCGATGTCTTCCAGATCTGGGGAATGGCTCCAAATTGTTGTTGGACCTGCAAGTGAAAGATTGATGTGCTCGATTCTCAAAGAATCGGCCAATTGGTTTGGTTTTGCAAGGTCACAAAGTGATGAAAAAATCGTTTCCAGAAGAGATATGTGAGTGCGTGAAAATGGTGATGAATTACGACGGGAATCGAGTATGATCGAAGTGGTTTGAATGTGGAATTTCGATGGGGCGTCTAAGCTATGTGATTAGGCCAGCTAAAACTGGGATTAGCGTTGCTAATCAACGCACGAGAATTGAGAAAGAAATGTGATAAGATGGAGGAAGAGGTCTGGGGATTCAAGGTGTATTACCTGGAAAGGGTTGCTCAACGGTCGACCTTTGGCCGAAGCGGAACGCAGCTCGAAGCGGCGATGCAAGGCGACAGACCTCCTTGGAACCTCCTCCGATGTCTCCTCCTCCACACGAGCACATTCAAGCGGAGCTGTCACCTCCTGGGCGAGCGGTGCGAGGCCAGGAAGTTGGGAAGTCGGGCAATCTGGAGCTGGCGCTCAGGTTGTTGGAGAGTTAAGGTCGTTAATGGCGACTTTGGGCCCTTTTATAGATTAGATTTCGTGGGCTCCAAGAGAAGATCGAAGGCTGGCGATGGAGGGGGTAGTTAGGGGATTAGATCCAATGGTTTAGGTCGGCTGAAGGTGTTATGGGTCGTGTGGGAGAATTCATGGAAGAAGGCCGATCAGTGCAGTTAGACCGAACTGCTTCTTTGAGAAGACAACCCAGGTGCTGACAAGTGTCAGCACCTGGTTGGCCAGGAGCTTGAAATTCATTTAAAATCATTAATAAATATTAAATAATGTTATTTAAAATAGGTATAAATACAATAAATGTAGATAAATTAATTTTCTAATTTATGGAATAATTTCTTTTAATAAATAATAAATATTATTCAAAATATAAATATTATATTAATAAATATGTATTTATAAATTGGTTTTAGATTTTTACTTTAATAAATAAATAAATATTAATTTTATATTTTTTTAATGATTAGAATAATAAATAAGGTTTATGTGAATTTTTATAGATTTTTATAAAGTAATCTACATATTTTAATAAATAGAGGTATATGTTATCTAGTTCATTTATACCTATAATTTAGAGTTTTTGATTTTATTAAAATAATAAATAAGGTCCAAAAATTATGAAATAATTTAGGGTGAAAATACAAGATCATGAAATAATTTAAAAAATTATAAAATTAAGAAAACTATAAATAATGCATGTTACATAAAATAAATAGCCCAGAATCCCTATTGTCTTTTGGTCCCAAAACCGACTTTTTGCAAACGGACTCCGAATTCGATGAAACCACCTTTATTAATTAGAGAATATTATTTTATGAACTTTAAAGGTGAGTAGAGTGAAATTGGAGTTCGTCTGAGGAAGTTTTGATGTTCGGAAGTTGAGATTTTGACAATTTATAGGCTAGGTTTCTTGGCATATATACGGGGTAATAATTTTAACTTATTTTTATATTTTTATATATATATTTTTAGGAATAATTAGGAAAAGAATTTGGTGAAAAATATGTACATATGAGTTAATTAAAATTCTTTGAAATTTTGTATTTATTTTATAAATAATGAAAGGTGTATAAAGTGTGTATTAATTTATATTTTTTGGTTTTCTTTCCTTATCTCCCCTACTTTTCGGTTCGTCGATCAATCCATATTGACTTGGTCTCAGGGGTTAGGCTATAAATATACCTTACAGTTATATTTATATTTTAAGTCATATTGTATATATATATATATATTCAATCTATCTTGGTTCTTTTTCTGGTTCTTTATTTATTTACATGGTTTTGATGATTAAAAATGAGTTTTTATTCAGGAAGGATGATTTATTAAAAGATGGAATTTAATGAGTATTTACATGCATTTGTTAAGGGTTTTAAGACAAAATGCGATAGAAAAGTTAATGAATCATGGATTCATCAACCCTCTATACTTAAACTTTGCTAGTCCCTTAGCAAACACTTATTTTGAAAAAGTAAGTGAAAAAGAAAGAAAGTTAGAATGAATTTGTTTTCCTAAATCAATTCATGAAAACAGACAAAGGACAGAGCTCGATCGGGCCTGAAACTAGCATTTTGTCAGAGCCTTAACTAGGATTAGGATTTTATCCTCAACAGTCCTCAAGTTCCAACAATCCTTATTCAAGATCACTTCATCAGCTATTTCAGACTCACTTATCCATACCGCAAACTCTATCATCCTTGAAGTCAACTTGTACAGTGTGTGAATTAATTTAACTCTTCTTGCTTAGAGAACCGAAGAAACCGTCAATCCCGGCTACACACTTCTATGGCTTCCTCATCCAGCTACTATTTCCTCGGGGAGGGAGGTATTCCCTTCTAAGTTCAGTTCTGCTATGTCCACAATCGAATATAGAGAGAAGATAGAAGAATGAGAAAAGAAGTGGAGTGCGACCAGTGTAAACGCATTTCCTTGTGAAGCTCAACCGGTGTAGTTGAGTCTCCACTAAGATGTGCAGGCATTTTTGGTGGAAGCTTGGACCATTGTGGTCGTATTTGTATTTGGTGGCTTCTTCTTTGCTTTGACTTTGTAATTTGCTTGCACTGCATTCATCCTTTTATGCCTCGACGGATATAGCATCTTTTGTTCCGTCCCTTTTTGAGGTCTTAGAAAAATTGTGTCAGCAGATCCTTCCCTCATCCGAAGCAACCATCGCAACCCCAATCTCTCCCGTCTTTAGACTTCAATACCGCAAAGATAAGGATAGAAACGCACTACCAAGATTTACGGCTCTTCGCAACTCTATACAAGTTGAGCTAAGTGCGGAGTGCATGTGTTCAAGATTGGTTCACTGGTGTAGAATTATACGGATGACACCAAATGATCAACTTAAGCACAGATGACTTGATTTCCTGAACATGGTCTTATGGAACCCAAAGATTTTAAGTCATAGACCTGAAGTGTCTAAATTCCAGTTCCTAACTAGGCTCTGACATAGAACACCTTGATTTTTAGATTTTATAATTTTTATGTTATTTTTAAACTAGATAAAAATCCGAAAAAATATGATAAACTCAAAGATAAATAATTACACATTTATCTAATTTTTTTGGATTTTTATTAATTGATAAAATATCAGGTCAAAAGAGGCCCAAAATCAAACTTTCACATATGAGCTCCGATTCACTTGAACTTGGTCTTGTTTTGAAGGTAATTGAATGTACATTAGTTCAAAAGTGAGTAGGCTTAAAATGGACACTAGATGAGAAAGATATGAGATTTTTAGTCCGAAAATCCTGAAACTAGGGTTTGGGTTTTTAGTCCACTTATTTGGGTTAGTTATTTTTTATATTTTTCATTTATTCTTGTTAGTAATATGCACACAGTGGAGGTAGTTTTGTGTTATTCAGAGTTAGCATGAATGAGTTAAAAATCCGGGAAGTTAGACTATTTACAGGTCATTTTTGGCTTCTTATTTTGTGTAGAAATTAGCGCTAAAATGCAATTCTTATGAAAACATGCAGAAGTACTAATTATGCAGAATAGATGTAGAAATGATGTTGATTTTGAGGGATTTGAGCTTAATTAATGAGATTTAGAGTGATGAATCTGAGATTCATCAGTTAGATCTTGATCAAACTAAGAATTACTTACATACATAGTTTTTTTCAACAAACACATACTTAATGAAATAGTAATGATATAATTATTCTGTATGTGTATATATCACAAGTAATGTAATATATACACAATGATAGATTCACTACTTTAAAAAAAGTCCCACCCAAGGAAAAGAAATTCAATATCATAGTTGTCTTTGATATGTAATGATGGGAAACTTTCATTAAATATAAAAGTATAGATATCCAATAAATAGTGGTTGGTAATGCAGTATAATAAATATTTTTATTTAGTAATAACCAGGACTAATTTAGTAACAGATTAAGGATCATTGTTACAGGCTTATCTGCATGCCATAGTAAAGATAATTTGAAATGCTTCAAGTAAGATATGCACTTAAGGATTTCTTATCTATTGGCAGGTTGACCAAACAATTATATGTTGTTATGTATACATAGGAATCTTCTCCCTTAAACTCAGGATATAACTATGATGGAATCTGCTTATAGTAATAAAAAAAATGAAAGATGCAACAACATATTTGCAATAACATGCTATTCTTGACTATATGTGATTTAACCAATTCTAATCTTTTGTGCTAATTCCAATATAATGGATTATCTTGGATATGAATAATTCATAAGGTTACCACATTTTACTATAATGATTAGTTGATATTCTCCCTAGCAGACTTACATTTTATGAAAAGATGTTATTACTATACCAAGTTCTTTATTTGATATCACACAATTCTAGAACTAGAGGTGCCCATCCAAACAATCATCCAACGCATATATTCCTTTCTTAGATGGGCATGCACATATATTTTAGGCTAAAAAAGGAAGAAGATGTAAGTCTATTAGTAAGGCATAACCACATGATTTCTCAAACACATACACACATGACAGTTAAAGTTACTCAGGTAATCTTTTTTAAATAAAATCATCATTATTGATGATACATAACCATAGTAAGAACAATATGATCAGAAGTACGTAATCTATTAGGAATGTAAGAAGACTGGCAGTATAAGAAACAAATCACGAGGAACATATGCCATAAACTATAGTAGATAAGTAGTAAGTTTTTTATCTAGGAAAAGATATTTTAGAAGTATGGAAATAGAAGATCACACAGTTTTTAACATCATCCTCCAAAGTTACAATTGTGAATGAACTTTATGTATATGATGCATGTAGAAAAAGAAGAAGCAATGATCGAATGGGTTGTACACACACTACAAGAAAAATGATTTGTGGCCACGGAATGTGGCTACGGAAACTTGTGGCCACAATAATTCCGTGGCCACTAGCTTCTCGTAGCCACAATCCGTGGCCAAAGTCTTCATATAAGAGTTGTGGCCACGATAAGTTCTGTGGTCACTTGTAGTGGCCACGGCATATTCGTGGCTAGAGAACTCTCGCGACGAGACTTGTAGCTACGGCTATTGGCCACGACGTATCGTGGCCAGAGCTCAATTCTGTGACCACAAACCCCATATCCGTGGCCATAGTTCTATAGCCACAACTTGTTTTCCTTGTAGTGACACTATATATATACTAGTTGTTCATTATAAGAGTAGATTTCGTGCAACTATTTAGATGAGATAATTCCATACAATAGATAAAGATCAGTGGTGGAAAAAAAATCTTTGTTCTCGAATTTTTAGGAAGAGAGAGATAGTAACTAAAGTACGGTGGAAAAATAACTTCATTGACAACTATGCATATCCTTTCTCATGTATGAAAGCCTTGCTAGTAGTTGATTTAGTTATTTTTTTTTCTTATGCATTGCATTTTTATCATACAACCAATTTTCATTTATACCTAGCTTGTACTATTTCTTTCTTATTTGAACCTATTCGGTGATGGTCAAAATGAAGTATACAGCAAGAAAGTCCATCCGACCACCTCATCATCCTATACAAAACAATGGAAATCCTGTGCAACCACCTCCACTAGAAACAATCATGTCAGAGGTTCAAGTGAATGGAAGTGAAAATAGTGTCACATCTCCTTTTCAACGTGAAGAGCAAGAAGAAGAAGAAGATCCGGTAAATACTCTTTCAGACCTGATTGACATAATAAACAGTCTGGTATAACATATAGAAACACTTATCCAACGTCGTATACAATGGCGATCTTAAGAGTAGTCATGTCTGTGAAAGAAATCATAGAAAAAAAATTTATGTGGTGGATGTATATATAACCTGTGTATGAAATGGGGAGGGGTAAAACTTTTTGTTCCCTTGAGCAATGTTGTGGAGGATGTGTGTAGAGTGAAAGAAGGGGGTAAAACCTTTTGTCCCCTAAAGCAATAGTGTAGAGATACGAGAATAGTGACTATAAGCATATGTTTTTGTTTCTACCTTTGAATGGAAACCCGAATTATAATTCTTTTCCATGTACTTGTTCAAGCACGTGATATGTTTGCTATACAAAGACTGACGACTTTCTTAAGTCTTTTTCATGAATAAAGTTATCAATATTGTTGTGAGATAATTTTCTTTTTGAAATTTAACGGAAATGTTAATAGACATCCAATAGCTTGAATACTCAGGCCAATGTTCCATTAGCAATATCGGGTGAGTTGAGATAATATTTGTGCTAATCAAAGCATTAAAAAAAGAAAAGGAAAAAAATTGCCTTAATCAAGATGAATGCATATTGGATTTGTTTGGTCCCCTAAACACTTAATAGGACAATAGTAATAAAAGGACTATTAAATAATCTAAAAAAATCATATCTAGCATAAACATTTCGAGGACAAAATTATTAAAATTAGGAGAGTGTTGTAATATCCATTATTTTTCAAAAAAGGTCTAAGAAATAAACTTTTTTAAGATAAACATTTTCTTTTATGGAAAATATTGTAAGATTCTTACCATTCCATTTATGCCAACTCCAGAAACTATCATGATGACATATTCTTTATCATGTTTAAATTGGAGTTGGTGATATATATTGTACTTTCCAATTATGGAAAATAGATGTTATTACAACATAGAATGAAAAACTAATTTTACATTCTAATAAAAATATTTTGAGAGGACTAGTGACAACATACCAATAAATTAATGTTGCATTTTTATATTGAATAAAAAATGGATAGCTTAATTTGGTTGGAGTCATAAATATATAAAGAATGGGTGATATGCATCCAACGCATCTCAAGGTAAAAATGAGGAAATAAAATAGAATAAAGATAAGTAATACTTATATCTAAGTATGAATGTAAAGATGTAGATAAATATAAATTGGGTAGTGATGTGATGTCGGCACGTAATATATAAGAAAATACACGAGTGACACGTAGTTGTTTTATGGGCTACATGCAATAACTCTTTCGACATTACCATGCACGAAGAAAAAGACTCGTAGCTGCAATGTATGGTATAAATTGAGAGAATACCATAAGACTCCGCATTCTTTTGGTTAAGGAGAAGCAAAAAGACATGCATGAGGGATATTTACGGGTAACCATCTCATCTATATTTTACATAGTTGCTTTCAGATTTTTATGCGTATATGCATGTTAGAATAATCACGTAAAACAATGTAGATGGGTGGATCTTTCGTATAAAATTGAGATCGATAGTATTTTTAGTTATTTAACCCTTATATAATATGTGCAATTAGGAGACTAGTCGCTATAATTATAGTTCAGAAGGAACTACTTCAATACATAATAAATAAGATCAATGTATGAGACCTTTCACAGGTTGATTTACTCTCTTTTCATATTTCTCGTGTCGATTAATATGTTATATATGAAGGATTATGGAAAAAATCCTCAAGCGCATCACATAAGCTTGGGGATCACATCGTATGCGATCATGAGCGACTAGTCAAACTAGTTGCTCAGTGTAGTAGAATTTAAAAAATAAATAAATAATAAAATCACATGATCCATGAACCATTCACGGATCATTTCATCTAAACCACATATTAGATAAAGTATTACCTCTTGTAGCATGGTTGTAATCAAGTCTCTAAGCAAAGAGATCTCCTGTCTCAAGTCCGACCCGATGGTAGAAATTCTTGCGAGCATGTAGATGAATCGCGTGATTATCGCAATCTGAGTTGTTGATCCAAGAAATGGATCTCCTGATCTCGTCTCACGAGATCAAACGTCCTCTTCACGAACGTAACACATGGAAGGAGAAAAAGATTCACGAACGGTCGAGGCGATGGTGTAACGATGAAAGCAACCTTCTCTCTAAGGTTAGAGTGGATGACCACTCAAGAGGGAGAGAGAGTTGGCATGTGACATGAGAATGAGAGAGAGAGAGAGCGTAATTTGTTGTTCAGCGACTTCTTCTTAGAGAGCAAGGTGCCTCTTCTTATATAGTATTTTGGGAGTCCATGGATTTCAATCCATGGACTATACAAATTCAGTGGTTTAGATTGGTTAGCGTCTGTTTCAATGTCCATGATTTTGTTGCAAAAACACAACAATAATTAATTTAATTAAGTTAAATATATATGGTATCATCTATATAATTTAATTTCAACTAAATCAGTTTTGTATGGAGATAATTTAAAAGAGATAAAGCTCTCTTAATAGGACTTGGTGGCCTTCCACCTCCTCCCACTAAGATGGTTATTTATCTCCAATTAATTTTTCAACAACTATTTATTGCATATTTATTTACATAAATAATTCATAATTATTTTGTGAATATTGCAATCATGCCATCGGAAAACTGTGAATCATATTCAAACCCAAGATAAAGTGTAAATTACATTTTCAATTAATTGTCCAATGTGAATTCAATTCACATCAACACTTAATTAACAAATGTAAATTACAAGTGTTTCTCTTTAATATATTATAAATTACATTTATAATATATATATGAATAATATGGATAGTGCTATCCACATTATCCATATTCTTGATAATTAACTTATATTTAATTATCTAAGATATCAATTCTCATGCATTCAAATAATATGAATCTTATCCATATTATTTATGATAATTAAATCACATTTCATTATCCGTTTCTCAATGATTGGATATATTAACAATGAAATTATTCTTGAACTCTATCAAGAATAATGTGCTTTCTCTACGAATACTTGGAGCTAAGGACCAGCCAATTATACGTTCTACGTATAGTAACTTGGATGTTGAGATCATATCTCAAGTCCAGATCTTAAGGACCTCACATAGGCGTTTAATTAAATCAAAATCTTAGATCTAATCTCTTGCATCTAGATTTCATTTAAATCAATGTTTAACATTTGGATAGAGATTAGATTACTTCTTGTAACACCCTTGGATCCGAGTGCATGTTTACGCCGTATTTGCATTATTCATTCATTACATCACACTAAGTGTGAAAATTTAGGAAACTTTTTTCTATCGCGTTGATGCTGCATATGACATTCACATTTATTGTATCACCATAGAACAACACACCAATAAGAGCCACCAACTTTTCTTTTCATTAATGTTCATATATAAATTTACAACATGTACATGAAGCTGACGGTACATTCACATATCCCAACATCAGATTGCAGAGGAAATAACATCCACAATATAATAGAACAAAAGCTGCAACAAAAGAAGCTGAACCAAAAGAGACCATATCGTCTAGTATATACACGGTCTCCTAAAGTCATCAACAACTACTGAGCAAAACGCTTCTTGCCTGCAAAAACATGTTAGAAAGAAGAGGTATCAGTGAGCGTTGGTACATCCATGATTCATATTATAAAATAAGTAGGCATTTAATATGGATACAAAAGAAACAAGTAAAAAGACATAACAATCAAAAGTTGCAACTACTTGTTTGAGAAAGATGTTTTCATGCTACAGTGATGGATGCTTAAAGTTTTCCCATTACGTCCCTTATATCACATTATTATCTAGTAGTTAATGACATATGTAGTAATTTTCCCAATTGACTTATAACATTATACATACCCATGTGGTAGTTGATGACTTATGCTTATATACATACATATAACTATTAATGTCTTATCTGTTAAAAATTTTCAATATGGATTTTTATAATGAGTAAGATTTAGGTTCTGAAAAGATTTAGGTTCTGAATGACTCTTGATTTTATTTAGATTCTTAAGTTAAGTGGATAGTCTGTGGTCTTGGTTGGTATGTGACCTCACACTATGACTCTAAGGCATGAAAAGTGCCTTAAGGTTGGGGTGCCTCCGTAGACATGCGATGTGGTATAGTGCATCCTAACTAAGTTCCCAACACGTCCACTTAACCTAATTATAATTAACTCTGGCCAACACAATTTATGCTTAATTTCTTCTCTTAGATAAGATCCATACTGCTTCTCTCTAAGTTCAACTGAAACTTCCCCAAATGTAACCCCATATGATTCAGATGTAGAATCGCCAAGTCCATTGGTGGAAAAGTAACTAAAACTCAAGCGGTGGGGTAGCCTCATAAGGGCTCTTCCGTCTCGCCCTCTAATTGGAAGTACTGTCCAATAGAGGAAAATGTTTACTCCAAAACTACGCCCCAGAGACAGGTGAGAGAGACTCTCCTGAAAAGTCACTCTAAAAACTAGCCCAACTGGTACAGACTAACGAGCTCGTACAAAAAACTGAAAACCAGGATCCCCTGCATGGGTATCCTAAAAAGAGGGTTAGTAGAACTGGACAAAAGTCGGGATCTCAATGAGGCGTAAAAACACTATGAGCTCGCGTAAAAACCGTGAAAAGGACTGGGATCCTAGACCCGCGCACTGGGCGGTCGCTGCCCTAACAGGACTTCCTACCTCCGCCCAGGTTAGGGTCACCGCACCCTCGTACGGTCAGGCACTGGGCGGTCTGGTCGTTGTAGTATAGTGGTGAGTATTCCCGCCTGTCACGCGGGTGACCCGGGTTCGATCCCCGACAACGGCGCCATCTGACGTATCCGAAAATGCCGGGTTTAAAAAGTTGTTTTTATCGTGAAGTGCGTAAAATGATAATTCGTGCGTTGTAGGCGGCAATCGGAAACGGTCAATAAAATACCACAATTAATATGTTCAATTTTTATTCTCATGGTTTTATGTTTATTTTACTTGGGCAAGTCCCAAGGTCGATCACAAGGAGGCAAAGGAACAACCTAGAATTAAGTCTATCAAGGTTCGTGTTCGATTTTCGAGGTTACGTTCAAACGATCTCCGAAAAAATATGAAACTTTGCCACAATGTAAAATACGATAAAATGAATGCACTGTAATGTTTTTGGAATTTTTTGATGCAATATGAATTTTTTATGAATTTTCAAATGCAAACCGAATGAATTTCAATATTTAATTATAATAAATACTAAACCTACTTATTTTCAAGAAATAAAATTATCTAAGATCTATCACTAGGTGATTGATCTTAGAAAAATCCTAAACCTCGAAAATGTAAGATCTAATACCTATTAAAAATTAAATAGTGAAATATGCAAAATGATTTTTACAGGGCAAATGATGCATGCAAATGCAAATCTTTTTGGGTACGATGTTAAGCAAAATAATCTATACGATATGTGATTTTTATGGGATTTTTAGATCAACAGTTAATCAACGACAATTTTAAGAACACAAAGTGGGCAAAATATACAATTTTCCACAAAATAATTAATAATTAATTAACCACTTATCACAAAAATATCCACAACGTGTCAAACTGTAGAGAACTGAATGTAGAACGAGGCACTATTTTTAAACAAATAAAATGATGGAAACAGAGGTCTAAACTGTACGAGGAATGTAGGGTTACAGATGCAATAATTAAATAGATAAAAACGATGCAGGGGGGATTGATTTGCAATTACCTAGATAAATAGGGTCCCTCTGCAAATTCACCAGACAGTGATGTGCTCTACAGTGACTTCTGACTGGAGGGGCCTTGGCGTAAATCTGGGGATGTCCAGGGGGCTATCTGCAATTTTCCCCGCGTCACGTGCAGTGCACGTGACTTGGGGTAGAATGATAACGAAGTTTCCCCATGCACGTGCCTCGCACGTGCGGGGGACCTCAGGCCTCGAGCCCGGCCTGTGGTGGTGGAGGAGCCTCCGGGCTGTTGTGGTGAACTCGCGGCGGAGATGTCGTGGGAGATGAAGTCGGGGCGACCGAACCTCTGGCTGGCGGTGGAGAACGGTGGCGAGGACCTCTGGTGCTGCTGGTGGCGCGATGAAGAAGGTGGAGAAGTAGCGAAGGGGGATGGCGGAGTCGTAGGTGTCGTGGGCTCTACGACGAAGGACCGGAGCAAGAGCAGTAGGCTCTAGGCCATTCTGCGATGAGGCCGGGAGCCTCGGATCTCACCACGATGGTGGCTCGCCGGCGCTGTCACCGCCGTGAGGTGGGCCAAGGGGTATTCGGCGGATCCGGAGTTGGGGTGCGGCGGCGCGATTTTTATAGGGTTGGGGTTTTCTACGGATTTGATGGATCGTAGATCGAAGATGGACGAGGGGATCGACGAATCTGAGATCTGACGAGGCCGAAAGAGGGAAGAGAAGATCGGACATGGAGAATGGTGGAGGAGATTGGCGAAATCGACGGTGAATCGCGGGGGCGGCGGCGGCTTTCCAAAGGGGGAGGCTCTAGGTTGACGAAGTACAGCAGCCGTCCGATCAGCCGAGATCGGACGGCTGTTGTTGCGCCACGTGGCGGCAACAAGGTGGAGAGAGAGGGCGCACGTGCGGAGCACGTGCCTGGGTGGCACGTGCCTTGCACGTGCGTGGTTTTTAATATTTTTTATAAAACGAATTATAAATAAAGTCAAAAAATAGCTGACACGTGGCGGCACCAGGTGCTGCCATGTGTCAGCACCAGATAATTCAGAAAATAAATAGTTTGTAAAATAAAAAATAAATAGTAAATGACCTCGGATCGAAAAAGTTTCTTCACAAAAGTTGCTCGTCTCGATGAGATCTACAACTTTCATGAAGACATCAAAACCAAAATTGATCATTTGCATAAAGTGTTATTTTTGGGGTATCCCATGTACATAGAACACCTTGATTTTTAGGTTTTGTAATTTTTATGTCATTTTTAGATCAGATAAAAATCCGGAAAATTACTTTAAAGTCAAAGATAAATAAATACACCTTAATCTATTTTTTTGGATTTTTATTAATTAAGAAAATATGTACATAAAATATTAGGTCAAAAACCGCTAAAATACACAATATACAAAAGAGGCTCAAAACCCAACTTTCACATATGAGCTCCGATTCACTTGAACTTAGTCTTGTTTTGGAGGTAGTTGAATGTATATTAGTTCAAAAGTGAGTAAGATTAAATCGGACACTGGATGAGGAATATATGAGGCTTTTAGTCCAGAATTCCTGAAACTAGGGTTTGGGTTTTTGGTCCACTTATTTGGGTTAGTTTTTTTGTATTTTTAATTTATTCTTGTTAGTGATATATACATAATGGAGGTGGTTTTGTGTTATTCGGAGTTAGCATGAATGAGTTAAAAATTAGGGAAGTTAGGCTATTTACAGGTTATTTTGGCTTGGATTTTTGGCTTCTTATTTTGTGCAGATTTTTGTGCTATAATGCAATTCTTATGAAATCATGCATGAATGCTAATTATGCAGAATAGATGCTAAAATGTTGTTGATTTTAAGGGATTTGAGCTTAAAAAATGAGATTTAGAGTGATGAATTCGAGATTCATCATCCCCCTATACTTAAAGCATGCTCGTCCCTGAGCATTAAAAAGAAATGCCATGAAGTGAAATGAGATTAGGTTCCATACCAAGACCATGAGCTGAAGGTGAAAGTGAACCTAAACTCAACCTTTGGATTATTTGTGTGTCGGAACTTCTGTGAGACTTAGAATTTATAATCAACAGCCCTCAAGTTCTACACATCATTGCTATAGTTTCGGCTCAGAAGTCATCTTAGATCAATCCTCTTCCCAAAGCATACCCTATGAACATTGAATAACCGACTCTTGTGTGTGAAAGGTTTTTAGCTCTTCCCACCCAGAATGTCGGACTACCGCGCAAACCTCCTCTCCAATAACTCGTCCTCGGGGAGTCAGGTATTTCCTTCTAAGGTCTGTCGTGCTGTGTTCACAATCGAATTGGGGGGAGAAGTTAGAAGAATGAGAAAAGAACTGGAGGGTGGACAGTGTAGTCACCTCTCCTTGTGAAGATGGCCAGTGTAGCCGAGTCTCCACCAAGATCTGCAGGTTTCTTGAAGCTTGGACCTTTTTGTCAGATATTTATTTGGTAGTTGCCTCCTTGTATTTTTTTAGTGGTTCTGCTTGGATCTTGTTTTGCCCCTACGGATATAGAATCTTTTGTTTCCGTACATTTTTTGGGGTCTTAGAAAAAATGTGCCCAGTCGTCCATCCCTTTTCCAAGCTTTATTTCAACCCGTACTCCAGTCTTTAGATTTCCACGCTACCAGAAAAGAAACTTACACGGTCTTCCAGCATCCCGTTTGAGTTGAGCTAAGTGCATAGTGCGAAAGTACAAATTAATTCCTTATTCCAGAGTTGTACCCAGAATGAAGAGACCAGGTTAGACACTAAGAGTCAAACTCTGTGCATTGTTATGTGGAACTCAAAGAATTAAGTCACAGACCTGAAGACTCTAAAATCCTATTTCTCGGTGAAGTTCCTCTGAAAATTAGGTGGATTAAGGTCAAGTGCAGACCACTCTCGGTTTCGGCTCATAACTCGATTCAGAACCCAAAGACTTTTCACATATGCAAATGCGATGCTTGATGAAGTGCAGGTATGAAATGCAGACACAACAATTTTTTAAAAAAATGAATAAGAAGCCATTTTTTTTCAAAAATCTTGGGTACAGTCAGTGTTGGAAGCAAAATTTTTTTACCCACCCCGTAAATACATATAGACTTACGCGCAAGTACAAGGTATGGCTAAAATATATACATAGTATATATACAGACCCCCTATACTTAGCAAGTGCTGTGTCCTCATAGCACAAGAAGCGTAATGAAGACATAGCTCGGGCTAAGCGTAAGAGAGTAAAATTATACAATGGTTCGCCCCCCTATACTTAGACTGAGAATAGTCTAAGTATAGAAGAAGAGTGCAAGAAGAGGTGGTCAGGATATGTAAAATGAGGAGAGTATATACAGGTGGTTGTCGGGTCCCCCTATACTTAGGCTCTGGTCAGCCTAAGTATAGAAGAAGGATGGATATGGAGTGATCGAGAGATATGAGTGTGATGAGGGAAATGGTATATACAAATGGCATCGGTCCCCCCTATACTTAGGCCTTGGCCTAAGTAGAGGAAGAAGTTGTACAAGGAGACCGATGTGGTCAGGAGGGAGGGTGGGTAGCCGATGATTAAGGCGGTTTACGACTGATTTTTTTGTGAGCCTGTGGTGGGAGATCGTAATGATGAGATGGAGATGAAGCATATGATTCCCCACCATTATCAGTGTCATCCTCTGAAAACTCATGATGGATAGTAGATGAAATATTTGAGTCAGATGAAAGGTAGCTATCATCAGAGTTATCCTCAGAGGAATAGTATTTGAAAGTAGACATACTCCAGATATTCATGTCTTTTTGTTCCTTCAATTGTTTCCTCAAAATTCGTTCTTTTTTAAGATCAATCGGTTTGTCCTCAGATGAATTTTAAGATGCTCCGGTCTCAATCAATTCATAAGAAATAATTCCAGTGTACTTGTGGAAGGTTGGAGCTTCAGCTTTTGATGAGTAATAATTAGGAACGAGAGTTGTCCAACGAGAATCGAATTTTGGATCCTTGCGAAGATATGGCTTTAGAGCTGTCGAACAGACTTCACTCATGTAGACTACTTTTTTCGGACTTGATGAGGGATCATCAACTGATTCCTCTTCCGAAAGGTCAAATCTAACTCTCTTTTTCTTGTTTCGTGAAGCTGTCGGTTCACTTGAGTATCCAGATGAGTAGCCATTACTGTTCTTCTCCTTGGTCGGTGTTTGGGCTGCAAATTTGTTTTTAGTCTCCTGGATGTTGGTGTACTCTCGATTTGGGAGGATTTGGTCAAGATAATCAGAGTATGTTGCTCCAGGGTGCGACCATGCATATGTCTCAGGATCGTAGTAGAATGGTTTGTCTATTTTGAGATTCGGGGGAATTGAAATACTAGGGAGAGTCTCTGCATGTTCATCCTCAATTGATTTGTCATTGGAGCATTCCTGTATCAAGTTGATGTAATCTATGTAGTCAGCATAGGTTGACCCAGGGTGTGACCATGCATAAGTCTCCGGATCATAAGATTCATAAGCTCGATTTTTATGGAGAGTGCGGCTGGGAATGGAGCAGGGGGGAGATTCTCTAAACCAATGGTCTCAACAACAACCTCTATCTCGGGTGTCGTAGCGGGGTAGGGCTCTTCTACCTCTTTAGTTTTGTGGTTGTTGGGGCCTTTATGAGTTGTCTCAGAAAATCGTGTTTCCTCAAAGACTGTGTCAACTCGAAGTGCTTCCAATGCCGTAAAATTTATTTGCCTAGTCTCACAATCAATAATAGCCTTAGACAATGCTAAGAATGGTTTTCCAAGAATAATTGGAGACTGGGTGAACTCTCCTTGATGCTCAATATCAATGATCGCGAATTCCATTTTGAGCGGATCACCTTGGAATATCATGATGACAGGAATGATTCCTCTCGACCGCTTTATTGATCGGTCCGCCAATTGAACAATCTCTCGTATTTTCCTGATCGGTCTGAGTTTGAGTTCGTGGAATACAGAGGTCGGGAGGATATTGATCGGTGAATCATCATCAATTCGGACATGGGTGAAAATTGTGTCTTTTATTCGACAGTCAAATCTGGGCAACCGCTTCACTATGCGGCTCTTGGTTTTTCTCCTCAACACCAAGGAGGAGGCCATTGACAAGATATGTCTTTCGGTTTTTTGTTCTAACCCGTCCCGATTTTTTGACGATTGATCTGTCCATTAAAAATTTCTTAAGGTCGGGGAAGTGTTCAATGGCCTTTATAATGGGAAGTTCAAAATCAAATGTTTTTCTAGTGCTTCCCGTAAAGCAGGATCCAAATTCCTCAAGTCTTCTTCAGATTCAATTTTTATGAGATTTTCTGGATTTTCGATTTTTTTGGTATTTTTGAGTATTCCCATTTTTTGGTATTTTCTGTGTGGTGTGGTGATGTGGTGTGTTCCTCAGATGAGCAGGGGCTTTGATGTGCAGAGTAAAGGTTAGGGGCAAAATCATTTCTAGGGGAATAATGAGCGGAAGTATTGATGTTTGAATTATCCCTAGGTCTTTGAATATCCTCAAAATTTTCATCATGGGATCCAATCCTTTCCTCATTCATTTTTATATCCGAGCCACCATAAAATGATATTATTTAGTCGGCAAATTTTGAAATCTATGCTCCATCAATTCAAATCTTGTTTTTATTCTTGAAACATCATCCTCACAATTCTGTTCGTGATCAATCATGGGAGCACTTGGTTTTTGTTCAATGATTTCGTCTTCCATTTTTCTATACGTGCGGAGAGGAGAGTTTTCTTGGAATATCCAACATATGATCACTATTTTTAGAAAATATCTCCTCAATAATTATGGAAGGAGGCTGCTCATATGGTCCAGGCATGTGTATT
The DNA here is from genome assembly GCA_037367405.1 of Ottelia alismoides. Classification (NCBI taxonomy): domain Eukaryota; kingdom Viridiplantae; phylum Streptophyta; class Magnoliopsida; order Alismatales; family Hydrocharitaceae; genus Ottelia; species Ottelia alismoides. The sequence goes on along the minus strand of JAZKJV010003933.1, from coordinate 12,417 downwards.
TGATCTGAGTAGAATTTAGTCCTTTGATCATGATTAGTCAAATCTTGATATTGTGGAGTCAGCATACAGGGTTTATATGTGTCCAGGAGGTCAGTCCAGTCCTCTGTATGAGCATTATGTCTGACGAGGGGTCTGTTGTGGTCAATCCAACACTGATGATCGTTAAATGCATGTCCTTCCATCTGGGTTTGGTTTCTCTGCCAGTCGTGGGACTTAAAAGGATTTTGATCCTGAAATGTTTCATTGGCGAGAAACTGAGAATTAGGCGGTTTAGTCCAAGATGGTAGGTGGTCATGTGCGGTTGGATGACTTGAGTAAGGATTAAATGAGGGGGCCGAAGTCATCTGCGGGTGAAAGTTTCCCGCAAATGTTGGAGGATTATTGAAAGAAGAGGATGTAGTTTATATGGGCCAAACTGAGATAGATTTGTTTTCATAGTGAGGTTCGGTCATTTTTGAAGTAGTTGAGAAAAATGATGGGTTGGATCTGAAATTTGGAAAGATTTCCATGATGAGATTAAAATCAAGAGATGAGAGAGATGATTGTATGGGATAGAAATTTTATCAAATGTGCGGCTGTTGATCTTCGATATCGGTTCACGCACACCAATACAAACACAAGTCAAACCCCGGATTCACCAACTCAAACAATAAAGCCGTAAGAGTTCGACTATTATCTTTTCAATTTTAGTTGGTGATAAATCAATCTTGGCAAAAACATTAGCGAGCTGTTAGGTGTAGGAGCTTGGCTCTAACCTTAAGTGTCGTCTCTCGCTCACTCAGAAGAATAAAATCATCCAATGTCGGGGTTGCTCTCCCGCAAAAATTCTTGATTTTATGGGTTTTTAAGATCGGCTATTTTTAGCAGTCCCAATTTTATTTCGGTGATCACTGAAGAATTTAAGTGAGCAAAAATACACGTCTACCGTCCAATCCCAATTTCTTTTTAAAATTATGTGATAAAACAAGAGGGAGAAAGTTGGGAAAAGCCGATGCACGCGGAAAACTATGATGAATGCTCAGTTAGAAGACTTACAGTGAATCCTCACGATCTCCATGTGGGATGCTAGACAGAATTTAAAAATTAGTCTAAATGCAATGCAAGCCGATGGAAAACCGCACCTAAGCAGAAAGTTCTATTAGCGAGAAGAATTGATTTAAATTTGGGTTAAATTGAACAATCTATGTACGTCTCAATTAAAGTGCAGTGTGGCCTAAGATCATACGAGCACAAGCAAAAATATAAAGGCTCTCAGAGCTGTATGTGCAGGTCTATCCTAATCGCCACTCAAGTTGGGCCCCACCCTCACCGGACAGTGAAACAGGCCACGACACACCACAGAATAAAGTCAGAGGTCTTTCTACACACGCGAGAGTCCAAACGGACACCGCTGTAAATAAGCAATTAATTACAAAAATTTAGAAATTGCAAGAATTAAAAATCTAGACTCTACGCTCTCTCACGACTCGACTCGATCTTAAATTAACTGCGGTTTTTGCAAAAGTTAGTGAAGTTGCGTCGGTTTTTGAAAAACCGCTCCACGTACAAAGTACCTCGCAAGAAAAATAAGAGAGAAAATGTAAGAGAGTGACTCAAAAATATATGAAAAATAAGTGCTGAAAATAAATTGTAGGAAAAAAATGGAATTTACAATGCGAAATTCGGGGGTCAGACTACCCGAATGCGGAAAACCGAACAAAAATTTTCAGACAAAAATCTAAGACGTTTGTCTCCCCGGCAACGGCGCCATCTGACGTATCCGAAAATGCCGGGTTTAAAAAGTTGTTTTTTATCGTGAAGTACGTAAAATGATAATTCGTGCGTTGTAGGCGGCAATCGGAAACGGTCAAGAAAATACCACAATTAATATGTTCAATTTTTATTCTCGTGGTTTTATGTTTATTTTACTTGGGCAAGTCCCAAGGTCGATCACAAGGAGGCAAAGGAACAACCTAGAATTAAGTCTATTAAGGTTCGTGTTCGGTTTTCGAGGCGGTCTTTTTTTGGAATTTTCAATGCAATAGAGGGTGCAATATGCAAATTTGGCCTATTTTAGGGACTAAAATGTAAATTACGTTCAAACGATGTCCGAAAAAATATGAAACTTGGCCACAATGTAAAATACGATAAAATGAGTGCACTGTAATTTTTTGGAATTTTTTCATACAATATGAATTTTTTATGAATTTTTCAAATGCAAACTGAATGAATTTCAATATTTAATTATAATAAATACTAAACCTACTTATTTTCAAGAAAAAAAATTATCTAAGATCTATCACTAGGTGATTGACCTTAGAAAAATCCTAAATCTCGAAAATGTGAGATCTAATACCTATTAAAATTTAAATAGGAAATATGCAAAATGATTTTTACAGGGCAAATGATGCATGCAAATGCAAATCTTTTTGGGCACAGTGTTAAGCAAAATAATCTATACGATATGTGATTTTTCTGGGATTTTTAGATCAACACTTAATCAACGGCAATTTTAAGAACACAAAGTGGGCAAAATATGCAATTTTCCACAAAATAATTGGTAATTAATAATCACTTATCACAAAAATATCCACAATGTGTCAAACTGTAGAGAACTGAATGTAGAACAAAGTGCTATTTTTAAATAAATAAAATGATGGAGAGTAGAGGTCTAAACTGTACGAGGAATGCAGGGTTACAGATGCAATAATTAAATAGATAAAAACAATGTAGGGGGGACTGGTTTGCAATTACCTAGATAAATAGGGGTCCCTCTGCAAATTCACCAGACAATCACGTGCTCTGCACGTGACTTCTGACTGGAGGGGCCTTGGCGTAAATCTAGGGATGTCCAGGGGACTATCTACAATTTTCCCCGCATCACGTGCAATGCACGTGACTTGCGGTTGAATGATAACGAAGTTTCCCCACGCACGTGCCTCGCACGTGCGGGGGACCTCGGGCCTCGAGCCCGGCCTGCGGCGGTGGAGGAGCCTTCGGGCTGTTGTGGTGAACGCGCGGCGGAGGTGTCGTGGGAGATGAAGTCGGGGCGGCCGAACCTCTGGCTGGCAGTGGAGAACGGCGGCGAGGACCTCTGGTGCTGCTGGTGGCGCGATGAAGAAGGTGGAGAAGTAGCGAAGGGGGATGGCGGAATCGTAGGTGTCATGGGCTCTACGGCGAAGGACCGGAGCAAGAACAGCAGGCTCTAGGCTGTTCTACGACGAGGCCTGGAGCCTCGGATCTCGCCGCGATGGCGGCTCGCCGACGCTGTCACCGCCATGAGGTGGGCCAAGGGGTATTCTGCGGATCTGGAGTTGGGGTGCGGTGGCACGATTTTTTATAGGGCTAGGGTTTTCTACGGATTTGATGGATCGTAGATCGGAGATGGACGAGGGGATCGACGGAACTGAGATCTGACGAGGCCGAAAGAGGGAAGAGAAGATCGGAGATGGAGATATGGTGGAGGAGATTGGCGAAATCGACGGCGAATCGCGGGGGCGGCGGCGGCTTTCCAAAGGGGGAGGCGCTAGGTTGACAAAGTACAGCAGCCGTCCGATCGGCCGAGATTGGACGGTTGTTGTTGCGCCACGTGGCGGCAACAAGGGGGAGAGAGAGGGCGCACGTGCGGAGCACGTGCCTGGGTGGCACGTGCCTTGCACATGCGTGGTTTTTAATATTTGTTTTTATAAAACGAATTATAAATAAAGTAAAAAAATAGTTGACACGTGGCGGCACCAGGTGCTACCACGTGTCAGCACCAGATAATTCAGAAAATAAATAGTTTGTAAAATCGAAAATAAATAGTAAATGACCTCGGATCGAAAAAATTTCTTCATGAAAATTGCTCGTCTCGATGATATCTACAACTTTCGTGAAGACATCAAAACCAAAATCGATCATTTGCACAAAGTGTTATTTTTGGGGTATCCCATGTACATAGAACACCTTGATTTTTGGGTTTTGTAATTTTTATGTCATTTTTAGATCAGATAAAAATCCGGAAAATTACGGTAAAGTCAAAGATAAATAAAGACACCTTAATCTAATTTTTTTGGATTTTTATTAATTAAGAAAATATGTACATAAAATATTAGGTCAAAAACCGCTAAAATACACAATATACAAAAGAGGCCCAAAACCCAACTTCAACATATGAGCTCCGATTCACTTGAACTTGGTCTTGTTTTGAAGGTAATTGAATGTATATTAGTTCAAAAGTGAGTAGGATTAAATCGGACACTGGATGAGGAAGATATGAGGCTTTTAGTCCGGAAATCCTGAAACTAGGGTTTGGGTTTTTGGTCCATTTATTTGGGTTAGTTATTTTTTTGTATTTTTCATTTATTCTTGTTAGTGATATATATACACAGTGGATTGGTTTTGTGTTATTCGGAGTTAGCATGAATGAGTTAAAAATTAGCGATGTTAGGCTATTTACAGGTTATTTTGTCTTGGATTTTTGGCTTCTTATTTTGTGCAGATTTTTGTGCTAAAATGCAATTCTTATGAAATCATGCATGAATGCTAATTATGCAGAATAGATGCTAAAATGTTGTTGATTTTAAGGGATTTGAGCTTAATAAATGAGATTTAGAGTGATGAATTCGAGATTCATCACCCTAACAGGACTTCCTACCTCCGCCCAGGTTAGGGTCACCGCACCCTCGTACGGTCAGGTGTAAAGGTCACTAGGACCAACACAATTAATTATCAGTCATCACTAGTTAGGATTGTCTCCTCGAGGTTTAGTGTATCATAGTCAAGCAAAAGATAGAGTGGATAATATGAAATCTTGATAATTTTCAGTTATACACACACACGCACTCTTTTGTATTTATCAGTTTTAGCCATCACTTAAACATTACAATCTTCACGTAACTTTACTAGTAGATAGCTCCCACAATTTATTGACCACAACTCATTATCACCAAATTTTATTTGATAAAGATGGAATTTTTTAGATTTTGCAGTTCAATCAATGTTTAACGAGGTAGATTTTAATGGGTCCACAATCGTCATGTTCAAGAGAATATTAACTGTAGGAATTGAAGTCTCAGGAACACATACTTCTAATATGTTTAAAGGTCACTAGTTGATAGATTAGGTAAGCAATTTCTATTAGGTCCTGATTTAGTTAATCACACGATTTATATTCCTGAGGAGGAAACGTTAAATAATAATTTCAAAGGACGCATGGTATCCATACAGTAGATGTTGTTGAGTTAGGTCCCTTGTATGAGTCTCTCAGCTCCGAATGATGCTATCAAAGATCATGTTTCAAAGGAACCAACATAGATAGATCAAGTGAGTAATCTCTTTCAAACACGTCTAGATATGGTAGTAAAAAAGACGCGACGAGGGGATAAAGGATGTCTATTTCTGTCCCCTGTCAGTTGCAAAGCCAATCACTAATTGATGGTATGGAGTGAAAAAGTGGTGCTCCTTTAGAGGATAATTAAAATTGGATGAACCTATCATCTCTCTGGCTATCATTTTTATTTAAAATGAGGTTAGCTACGTAATTTCTTAACTTTATGGATCTATCTTATTCTGTAAGAAAAATTTAATTCATATTCTCAACAGACTGATAATTTACTTCTAAGATTAAAAAAGGACAATATCAACTTAAGATTTTGTGATGGAAAACTAATAGAATGTACATTGGATGTTGTAGAACAAGGTTGAGGTCAGGAGTAACATGCAGGTAGTGAAAATTTATGTACCAATGTGTCTGGTATGCAAATTCACAACCTTTGAAAATTCAGAATAATTCTATTAAAGGCTCTCTATTGAAGTGGTAGACAAACTAACTAGAATTGATCATATTTCAATGCCTTGGAAGAACACGCACACACACACACACATCTCTCTCTATGTGTGTGTGTGTGCACGCGCGCGTGTGTGTGCGTGTGTTGAAAGAGAATTCAATACTATTTAATTTATCAGCAAAAGTAAAACAATGGCACTAATTCTCAACAGAGTACTAATAATTTACATGTATTTCTTGGATTCTTGCCCTTTTATACTTCATCAAACCAACATATTATCTGCCAGCTTATTTATCCATTATTACATCCCAACTGATCATCAAATTATTAATAAATGATACAACATAATGGCAGTTTTAGGTAGTTCCATTAGTTTGTATATTAATCAACCCATCATGCTTTCCATTATTGCTTAAATCATAAAACCGAAATCCCCAATTTCCCCAAGAAGTATCCACAAAGGCAACAGGAAGAGGAATAAATGTTCATGCATAACAACAAAAAGAAGAGGAATGGAATTGTACAAAAGGTCAAGTATAATATGCATGCATGGCAACAAGAGGTAGGGAGGGTTGTACCTCTTATTTTAGATCTCCAAAATGGAGAAAAGCTTGCATGCAACCTCTCCAGGGGTTAGGGGCAACTCCAATGGATGTTGGGTAGGAATTTTAGAAGCATTTGGTTGCCAGGAGACATAGCATCACAGATCCTTTAGCTGTTGCAACTGACATCAATAAGCAGTTGTCTCTTTCGTTGAAGAGAAGCAATAGACCAAATGGAGAATAAGGGAAAAGAAATAGGAAAGGAAATGGAGAAAGAAGAATGTAATATCGCTGAAAAATAGGAAAGGAGGGAGGGAATTAGAATGGGGATTCCTATAAGGCACACATGTGTTTATATAACAATGCAAATGGCATTGTTGATTGTCAAGTATTGGAGAACCCAAAGCCAACTGTGGGTGCCATGGAGAGCCGACAATAGCAAAGTTTGCTACTGCTATAGTTGCAGAAATAAGTAAAACTTTTTTATTTATTTTTCCTAATCCTCTCTTTTTATTTGATAAATCAAAATCGACCATATGTGCACCTCGAGTCTCGGATCTTGACGAATAATAGCTCATCTTAACCGTCTCTGAATGACTATCAAAATAGTACAATATTGGTATACTTTTGATCCGATTTAGATACCCAAAATTTCTGAGATACAGTTTGGTTTAAGGTTAAATTTTGTGATTCAAAAATATCAAATGACCTCCGATTGATGAACGGTTGATTCCCTTGTTTCGTCGATTAAGATTTTTAGGTGGTCTCGGTTTGCTTCGAGGTTTCTGAATTTACATCATAGCTTTTTCGGGCACACATTACGATGCAATCAATTTTTGGTCGATTTCGCCCGAACAAATTTTAATTCACGATCTATTGATTCTTTTTAAGTTATTTAATGCTTACTAATAACTTTATTGGATTAAATGGACCTTAATCGGATCAAGTTTGGATTTATGTGGATCCCAGATGTTACAAATATAGAAACCTCAAAGGGAGTCTCGTCCTCGAGATTCGGGTCAAGGTTATTAAGTGTCTTGTTTGAATCTCATATGGCCATAAAAACCTCAAAGGATTTTGAACCCATAAAAACCTCAAAGAGAAAACAAGCCATATATTTTAACACAGATCTAATTACAAAAGCTTATTTTTCTTATTACCTCAAAAAAGCTGCGAATATTGTGCCCGCATGTCGTCTTCGGTCTCCCATGTTGCCTCCTCGAAGCTGTGTCGGTGCCACAACACTTTGACCAATGGAATCTTTATACTGTGAAGCTTCTTTATAACACTATCTAGTATCTGCACTGGCCTCTCCTCATATGTCAAGTCTGGCTCCACGTCTAGATTCTCCTAGCTGATGATGTGTCGAAGATCGTGCACGTACTTCCTCAAGTTGGATACATGAAATACATCGTGAATAGCAGAAAGATGTGGGGGAAGGGCTACTCGGTAGGACACCTTTCCCACACTAGCTAAAATCTCAAATGGACCAACATATCGTGGTGCCAACTTGCCACGAACACCAAATATCAGTATTCCCTTCATGGGAGATACTCGGAGAAATACCCAATCTCCAACCTATAATTTATATGAATGTCATTAGTATGAGATTAAGTTAAATCTATAATAAAAGAGAGAAGAAGATTGGATACCTGAAACTCTAAATTTCTTCTTCGACGATCTGCATAGCTTTTTTGGCGGCACTGTGTCGTCAGAAGCCTCCTTCTCATAAGATCAATAGCTCTCGTAGTCTCCTCCAGGAGATCTACGAAGTAGAGAGCATGATCACCTACCTCGCGCCAGCTGAGAGGTATGAGGCATCTCCTCCTGTATAGGGCTTCGAATGGTGCGATGCCAATGCTGGAATGATAGCTGTTGTTATACATGAATTCCACCAATGGCGAATGGTCCTTCCAGGACCCTTTCCACTCCAAAGAGCATGCACGAAGCAAATCCTCTAGCATCTGAATGGTGCGCTCATTCTTCCCATCGGTCTGCGGATGATATGTAGAACTCATCTTCAGCTCTATCTGTAGTACTGACATGTATTGATGCCAATAGCGCGATGCAAACCTCGAATCCCAGTAAGACACCACCTCTCGTGGTATACCATGTAGCATGATGATATTATGCACATATAGCTTGGCCAATCTGGATGGAGTATAAGTCGTGTTGACAGGTATGAAATGGGTTGACTTGGTCAACCTATCAATAACGATCTAAATGGAATCATGGCCACATGGTGTCTTCGGCAATTTTATGACGAAATCCATAGAAATGCTTTCCTACTTCCACTCGGAAATGGGGATAGACTGCAATAATCCTGCTGGTCTCTTGTGCTCAGCCTTGACCATCTGATAGGTATGCATCTACTAACATGTTGTGCCACATCATGCTTCATTCCATCCCACCAGAAATGTCGATGCAGATCATGATACATCTTGGTGTTGCTGGGATGAATAGATAATCGTGAACTGTGTGCCTCATCGAGAATACCTCTGCACAACTTCTCGTCATTGGGTATAATGACTCACCCTGCCTTCCATAAAATAGACTCTACCACAACAAAATCATCAATGTCGTCCTTGCCTTGGGATGGTAAGAGATCATGCATTCATAGTCCTTCAGTAGCTCGAGCCACCTGCATTGTCTCTTGTTCATCTCCTTCTGATAAAAAATTTACTTCAGACTCTTGTGATCTGTGAAAATCTCGAAATTCACCCCATATAGATAGTGATGCCAGATCTTCAAGGCGAAGATAACTGCTGCTAGCTCCATGTCGTGTGTGGGGTAGTTCCGCTCATGCGGTCTCAACTGTCGTGATGCGTATGCAATCACATGACCTCTTTGCATCAACACTGCTCCTAGACCTTCTTCAGATGTATCTGTGTAGACTTCATAGTTCAGAGTGACTGAAGGAAGAGCAAGAATAGGCGTTGTAGTCAATCTCTCCTTCAGTGTCCTGAATGCTTGCTCACAAGAGTCATCCGAAATGAATGGAACTCCTTCTACATCATTCGTATTAGAGGGCGAACAATGCGTGAAAATCCACTGGCAAAGTGTCTATAATATCCCGCTAGTCTAAGGAAGCTCCGAATATGAATAACTATCTTGGGATGCTCCCAAGACATGACTGCCTCAATCTTCGCAGGATCAACTGTGATACCTGCTCCAGAAATGACAAGCCCTAGAAATGAGACATGGAATAACCAGAACTCACATTTGCTCAACTTGGCATATAGCTTGTGCTCCCGTAATGTATCCAAGACAATCTGTATATCATTCGCATGATCTCATTCATTCCGTGAGTATATGAGCACATCATCAATGAACACCACCACAATGTCCAAATATGGACGAAAGATTTGGTTCATCATATCCATGAAAGCTGTAGGTGCATTGGTGAGCCCAAACGACATCACCACAAACTCGTAGTGGTCATAGCGAGTCCTGAAGGTTGTCTTCGAAATATTGGACTCTCGAATCCTCAGCTGATGATAGCCTGAACGAAGACCGATATTTGAAAACACCGAAGATCCCTGGAACTGGTCAAATAAATCATCGATGTGTGGCGAAGGATAATAGTTATTCCTCATTCTCTTGTTCAGTTGCATGTAATCGATTCATAATCTCATGGATCCATCCTTCTTGACGAGTAACACTGGAGCACCCCAATGTGAAGTGCTCGGCCTCACGAATCCCAAGTCAAGTAACTCCTGTAACTGCATCTTCAGCTCCCTCAACTCAGCTGGAGCCATACGATATGGTGCCAACGAGATTGGTTGTCTCTGGTAGTAACGTGATCTCGAACTTGATCTCTCTCTCATGAGGTAATCCTGGTATCTCATCAGGAAACACATCTGGATAGTCTGATACTACACAGATATCATGTGCCATCTGCTCATGATCAGTTATTTCTCGAACAAATGCTAGATAGGAATCACATCCTTGATCAACAAGTCACTGAGCTTGCAATATTGAAATGTACTCCATTTTGGAGTCATGTAATGTGCCCTCAAAAGTGAACTTAAGCAAATTTGGAATCCTGAAGACAACCGTCTTCCTAAAGCAATCAACAAAAGCATGATGAGCTGATAACCAATCCATGCCTAGAATCAAGTCAAACTCATCTAGTTGCAGAAGTAAACAATCTGCAATCATCTCATGACCACCAATCAGTACTGGCAAGTGCCTGACTATCAGTGAAATGATGAATAACTGGCCACCTGTCCTACGTATGTGATATGGAGAAGATAAAGTCTCTGTGACTCTACCTAAAGATGCTAGTAGACAAAACAAGGAAAGTATATGTCGCTCCAGAATCAAATAAACACATGGAAATGTCAGCCCAAGACTAAGACCATACCTTTCACCACAGTAGCTTTTGAACGTGCCTGCTCCTCGGTTACTGTGTGTAGTTGACCCTGCCTTGATGGTGTGGTACTTGAACCAGCCACACTCTGTGTTTGTCTCTGTTGCTGCCTCCTGAAGTTGGAGTTCCTACCACGGAAACTCCCTAAACGTTGTGCTTGAGGCTGCGACTGTGAAGGTTGTGGCTGAGGCTCACCAGATCTCTAGGGACACTGATGCTGGTAATGTCCCCACTCATGGAACAAGTAGAATCGGACTGGCCGGGTAGGTGGAGTGGTCGTATCTATGCTCTGAGCTGGTCCTACTGTGGGTCTGTCTGCTCGTGCGACCTAGATGGTCAAGCGGAATCTGTGCCACATCCTGCTAGTGCTCCTCCTAAAGTAGTTAATGGAGATGAGCGAGCACTACCTGAGAATGCTGAACCTGTAGGCCGAAATCGTCTGGCTAATCTCTGCTGCTAAAATGGTCAATGAATTGGCCTAAATGATTGTTGTGGTCTATGTGCTGCTCCAGATGAGATCCTAAATCGTCACTCCCGGATATCCTCAAACTTCTCCACTGCATTAGTAGCCTCGGAGATGGAAGTGATGTGTTATCCAACCATCTTCTCTTGCACCTCTTCCCTCATGCCTCTGGTGAACTTTTACAGATTCTCCTATGGAAATGCACAACTGCTGGTGTATGTCGAGACAACTCAGTGTATCTAACGAAGTAATCTCTAGATGTCATCCATCCCTGACGGAGCTCTACAAATAGTTGGCGCTGGGACTCCTTCCACTTCGCAAAAAAGAAGTGGGCTTCTAATGATGTCTCAAAATCGTACCATGTAGGCTCGTGGATTAACTCAGAAACTACAGCATCCCACCATCTCTCAACAAAATCTGTCCGTGAGTACTCCATAAAAGATAGTCACGTGTTTCGTGGCACACGAGTCATCCTCAACACCTTCATCACTTTCTTTAGCCATTTCTCAGCAACATCTGATGTACCGGTGCCCTCAAACATGGGCACATTGGCCCGTTGGTAGGATGTGAAGACGGACTGATGCTTGTGAATAGCAGAGTACTCACGTGCGTCCTCATCTGCAAAGTCTACAGGGTCTTTCTCCCTGTCAAAGTCTGCATTATCTGCTCCATGCTCTGATATCTCCTCAAGTGGATCATCAAAATAAGGCTGATGTACCTATATGACTTTCACTGGTCCTAGCGTGTGCCGTGGTGAGATGGACGGTAGGTGGAATCTAAGAGCTCCTCAAATCTGAGCTCAGTGACCTTTGTCTGTTATGCCAAAAATCTGATCCTGTTTATCTAGCATAGTAGCCTACTACTACTGAAGATCGGTACGAATGGTCAGTATACGTGCTAGCTAGTCAGTCATCTCTTGGCCTGGTCGGGATGTCATGGCTCTGCATGAGAACCATATTTAGTCATAAAAAGTACCATTCGTAGATACTTATCGTATATGCTTTTTCTCTTATTGGGATATAATATGAAAATTAGTGAAATTGGTGACATTTGTGATGATTAAATTTGAATGTCAAATTTCCCTACTTGGACACACAATAAGTCGGAAGACTGTCGTTATCTGAGAACTTAATGCGATTAGAATTTTAATATTGCAAATGTGCGTATCAGGGTACCACAACTCTGATACTAAACTGTAACGTCTTCGAATCCGAGTGCCCGTTTACGCCGCATTTGCATTATTCATTCACATGACATCGCATTAAGTGTGAAAATTTGGGAAACTTTTTAATA